>UESW01003930.1:924493-1142186 GCA_900491605.1 Calamus simplicifolius | reverse complement strand
GTGGTTGGATTTGAAGAGATTCTTGCTAATCAGCTATCCTTAGAGTTGAGATTGCTTCACAATATATGCTGTAGGATTCTATTTCCTAAAACGGGTAGATTTGATTATGTTTCCGAAAGAGATGTTTTTGTAATGGACGCCATTGTGACTGGCAAGCCAATCAATCTTCCAAGCATGATGTTGTGGTATATAGCAGATTGTGCAGGGAAAAGGAAATCCAGTCTGCCATATGGGATGGTTCTTACTTTGATTTTTCGAAGCCAGGGTGTGGTGATCTCAGATAATGAACCAATGAAAAACTTAAGACACACTGATTTCTATAGTCTGGCAACTATTCATAGGATGGGGTTTGTCAAAAAGGATGGGAAGTGGGAAAGGAAAGGAGTGACAGAGGAAAGAGCAATAGACACTGAGGCTGCAGGACCATCTGTTAGACATCCTTCGCCTGCACCACCGAGCCCCTTGATTTCTACTTCTGCTCCAGCCCCTGTTCCATCAATTGTTCAGACTTCATCTTCTGCTAGCTTCTCAGATCAACAAATCTTGCAACTCAAAGCCTTACTTGAAGATCAATCTGACAAGCTTAAAACTGAATTTGAGAATAAGTTTATGCATCTGAGAGAGACACTTTATTCTCTTGATGATCGTATTTCAAAGATTGAATCCACTATCGGATCTTCATCGGCATCCTTAAGTAGTGATCTCAAGAATATTTTTGAAGAACTTAAGGATATATGTGGAGATAGTGAGACTTATTCCAAGAGCAACGCAGAGCTTCAAGATAAAATCAAGAGTGCGTGCACATTTGTGGATGAAAAGCTCAAGGACTATGTAAAAATTCAATCTGAAGGAATGAAAAACATTGTTGATCATCTAACTAGGATAGTAAGAACTCATTTTTGAGTTACTAGAATTGTCTTGTACTGAAGTTTTTATGCTTTCTTTATGAAATCAATGTATTGAACATTTTGATGTACTAGACTTTTTGAATGAAATGAATTCTCTATTTCCTTATGTCAATGAAATTTGAATGAATGCTTATCAATCTTTTTGTTGATAACAAAAAGGGGGAGAATTTTATAGTTTTATGATTGTCTATGATTATGATAAACAATCTATGATTGTGATAAACAATGGGTTAGTTAATTAAGTTTCATAGGGGGAGCTACCTCATTGAGGGGGAGCCTAAACTTAACTATGAAAACAAAGTTAATTCACTAATCAATCATGAATATACTCAATGTTTTTGTTATCATCAAAAGGGGGAGATTGTTGAGAAATTATTGAAACATAATTGCCCCAACTTATTGATTTTGATGATTTCCAAAAGACATTGCTTTACTTTCTAAAAGGCTATGAAAATGTTAAGTTAACTAATGAAATATTCAATTTCAAATTGGAAACTATGAACTATTAAAAATATAATGAGTTTCTTGAATCAATTGAATATATGTTTCAGTGAGCTATACTTATGAATTCAAAAATGATTTTCTATATCAATCTTTTAAAGATCAATGACTTAATAATGCATTGAAATTGAGCATTACTGTTAAATCAACTTTATCTAAGTTATATTATATTTCAAAGTTGGTTGGGATGATTTTCAAAGCAAATCAGAATGTTTTCTGATTTTTGTATCTGTCCCGAGCCGACTCGAGAGTTTCCGAGTCGACCCCTGAACTTTCTCGAGCCGACTCGCACAGTACCCGAGCCGACTCGACTCAGACGGCAGAAAGACTCATTTTTGAGTGCCTCACGAGTCGACTCCCAGCTTTTCGCGAGTCGACCCCTGAAAGTCACGAGTCGACTCCCAGACTTTCGCGAGTCGACTCCTGGAGACCCATTTTTTGGTGCGTTCTGGATTCGATTGCTCGAGCCGACTCGCACAGTCCCGAGCCGACTCCCCGACTTCTGGGCGGAAATTTTTTTTAATGACACATCAGCTCCAACGGATATATTTTTGAATAACGGTTATTTTTCTTTGTTTCTAACGGCTATATTGTTTCAGAATCTATAAATAGAGGAGCCATTCAACAAAGAAAGAAGAGAGAAGATATATATTGAGAATCATTCAGTAAGAAATTCAAAAGAGGGAAAAACAGAGTGTTATTAGAAAAATCTTTTAGCTCAAAGTAGAGAGATTCAAAAGGAGTGAAATCCAAGTGAAAGATTCGTCTACTCCTTCTCATCATTCCACAAAAGCCAGAAGAAAATCCAAGTGCGTTCCAAAGGTCAAATCTGCGGATTTTCAAAAGAGGGAAAAGATTCATCTCAACTCCAAAAGTCTTCAACGGTCAAGAATCCAGCTGAGGCATGATTCAACACTTCTAGAGGAGTTGAAGAGAAGAAGGGAGAAAGCCCAAGCATCTACCATCGGCAAAATTATCAGGCTTTTCTAACCTTATATCATTTTGTACTTAATTTGTATATCTGCTCAAGGGGAGCACTTTATTGTTCAAACACAATCTTTATTATTTGTTTGCTGATTCAATCTGTGGATTGAATTAGTGGAGGTTGGCATACCTCGTTGCAAGCCGGAGTGCTTGTGTTGGGTTAGTTGTGAGCCCTAGAAAAACAACTTGTAGGGTTTTGTGCTGGTAAGCCCGAGTTAAAACCAGCTGGGTTCGTTGTGCACCCGTGAAAACAACAAGTTTGAGTTGTGAGCTTGTAAAACAACTCGGCTGTAATCTAGAGAGATTATAGTGTGGACCCAAGTGAGTCTTGGGAGTGGACGTAGGTGTTGGTTGCACCGAACCACTATAAAAATATCTTGTGTTTGCCGTGCCTAATTGTCTCTTCTCTATCTCTCATATACTTGTGTTCATGCCTTGCTTATTAGTTAATCCTTTCACTTGCACATCTCATTTTAAATTGCTTAAAAGTCTTAAATTTTTTAAGAACCCAATTCACCCCCCCCCTCTTGGGTTGCCATCTGGGCCAACAAGCTTGGAGGTCGACATCTCCCAACAGTAAGTCAAGCGGACTCATCGATGCAAAGCCGGAAGGTCAGCGTCTCCTAGCTGTGAGTCCACTGGAGTCGTCCGACTTATGACACGAAGTTTGGGGGTTGTCGTCGCCTAGCGACCGAGGGCCGGGAGGTCGACGTCTCCCTGTTGTGGGTCCACTGGGGTCATGTGACATAAGGCACAAAGTCAGAAGGTTGTCATCGCCCAACGACCGAGGGCCGGGGGGTTGATGCCTCCCTACTGCAGGTCCACTAGGGTCGTGTGACATGCTTGAAAGTCTGACCTTCACCTTGTGAAGTGAGTTGGATAATGAGACAACATGCTTGGAGCTCCTTTGTTAAATGTCTTAGGGAGAGTTTGTCTCCTTCTGCTGATTTAGATACTTCAACATGTTGGCAACCTACCCCTCCAGGAAATCATATTGATTAAAGGTGGGAGGTGCTGGTACCCTCGCTTGGACTCCTTTTCGTTTTGCCGTTCGTGGGAGGGGGGACCGTTTGGACAGTATGAAAAATCGAGACCGATTGGGGAATTCACGGTGGTGGTGCTCTTGCTGGTGAGCTGGATGGCCGTTCTGATGGCGCTCCAATGAGGCATGGTGGCGGTGAGTCTTCCAACAGGGAAATCTTGCGCTAGTAAAATGATGGCTGGCCTGAGTAGCAGCCATAGGGGGAGCGGAAGCTCTGGATTGCCTCACGATGATGCTCTTGCTGGTGAGCTTGATGGCCGTTTTGGCAGTGCTCCAGTGAGCCTCCCAACAAGGAGATATTTTGCTAGTGAAATGGTGGCTGATCTGAGCAGCAACCATAGGGGGAAAGGCAATTGTAAGGAGCGAGCAGGGCCTTAGCTGCTGCTGTGTGGCCACAAAGTATTGCTTCTGCAGCTTCTGTATTGTTGCCACTAATGCTTGGACTTGTTGAATGAGGATGGCAAGCTGGTCCAGTTGAGTGGCCTACGGTGGTGACAATGGTGGAGTAGAAGGGCTAGCTTCCTGTTGCTCATCTTGTCATGAGGATACTCCCACGTGATTGGTAGAGACCTCTTGGGCTCTTGTGATAACCATCTTTTTTGATCTAGGGGAGATGAGGATCTACATGCTAGTATTGCTAATGATCTGTGCTCGTCTCCCTTCCTAACGCACCAATTTGTTGATGCTAGATTACCTCCCTCGAACGTCTGCGAGTGTCTGGTCGCCTTCTTCGGTGTGCCAAGGATCTTTCAACGGGCTTCTCTTAGTCAGGAGCCTGCAAAAAGTCTCTGGAGGGCCGATGATTTCGGTGGGAATCCTCTGACACTCAAGTTAGTGCTCTGGGCAACAACCATGAGCTTGAAAGAAAGCTCGAGAGACTTAGAGAAATGCTCTGTGTGAGTGTGTCTTTGAGTGCCTAAGCTCTTTTTGGCTTTGTTGGCCTACATAGTCGAGGGTCCCTCGTACCCATTTTATGAAAGTTTAGAGCCTGTAGCATGACTAGATAGTAGAATGTGGCTTGTAGCAGAACTTGATTGATAGTGCATGCACGGTAAGGGCAGCAATAGTGGGTCTTGCCTCCTTACGGCATGTCAGAGCCTGCAGGCCATGTCCCATCCAGTATGGGTGGCTGCAGCTAGTTGGTGGGCCAGGTCCCATCAGGTGTGGAAAGCCGCAGTTGGTTGGTGGGTGCCGCTTGATTTGGATGGCTACTGCAGCTTACAGGGCATGGACAGTGGTCCGCTAGACATGTCACCCATGTTGCACGTTTGTTGTCCTGTTCTGGATCGTAAGGAGACTACGGACAGTGGTGAGTGGTAGAGTGCTGGAGCCAAGCACGTGGGCCCCACAATGAGTCCTACCCAGATGGCCACTGGGGTGCAACCTGGGTGGTTGCTGAGACCAACTTGTAGCCGTGGAAGGCAGCTGGGAGCGCAACTCGGATGATCGAGTCGGGGTCCTACCTGGGAGGCCGGTTGGAGGATGCAGTCCAATTGGCCGAGTTGGGTCCTACCCGGGAGGCCGACTCGAGGGTGTTGTCCGATTGGCCGAGTCGGGTCCTACTCGAAAGGTCAGCTAGAGGTATTTCTAAAGGGGTGATCACCGTCATTGATCGAACGTGATCTCATCAGCTTCGTCAGGAGCTATTGATAGAATATCACTAAGAGTACTCTCCCCTATGCATGTAGGCCTTCATACATGTGGACCCTTATGCTGCTCATCTATTATCTTGGATGGCGGTTGAGTCCTACTTGAATGGCTGCTAGTCCTATCCGATGGCTAACTTGAGTTACTCCGAAAGTGTGATCATCTTTTTCAGTATTAGGCTGTAGGTCTTTGTCTCCACCATGGCCAGGTTCTTAGTATCCAGTGCCGGTGAACTCCCATTGCTCGAAATGTCCTATGTTCTTATCTTTACCGTCGAGAGAGCCAGACAGAGAACATTCTCCATCATGCCCACAGCACCATCCTCGAATCCTTGGTGATAGTCCAAGGGCTTCCTCTCTGCCCCTCCCTGCATGGAAGCCAATGTGGCCGACAAGACTCTGACATAGCCAGGCTCCCGATCATGGCTCTTTGCATCACTGGCCACCTCGACCAGCATCGCCAATGCAGTTATCAAAGTCAGGTTCGACTTGACCGGTCATGATATACTGCTTGAAGAGGACCCAAGTGAAGCCCACGTTGTGGATCATCCCATGGATCCCTAGGGTGGGCCATGTCTTCTTCATGAGCTCGACGAGCTCATCGACTTCATCCAAGACTACGGTTTCATCCCGCAGATCGAAGATGGTCCGAAGGAGGCAGAGATAGATGTGAATGTTGAGGGGGTAGCCATCAGCCCGATGGCATGCTTGCATGGAGAAATCGCTAGGCCTTTGCGTCCAGCTAAGGTGCCGACGCAGTTGCCTAAGGCTCGCATGGCCTCGGAGTTCTTGCTCCTGACCTCACTCGATCGGATGATCGTGCGGAGACCGACTACTGCGGCGTTCTTTGGGTCCACGGAGGCCGAGGGAAGGGGTGCGAGATGAGGCCTGCTTCCAAGATCTTGAGCTGCCGACGTTGCCATTGATGGTATTCATACGTGATATGGCTGATGAAGCCCCATGAGTAATCATGATAAAATTAAATGAGTAGTACGAGTCTAGCTCCTCCGTCTCAGCCTCGACGGCCTTCGACAGCCCCGGCCTCTCCAACTAAGCCGAGACGGCTCCGACTTCTTCAAATCAGACCCGCATCCACTCCGGCTCCTTCGTGTCGGCCCCGATGGCCCTCGTCGGCCCCGGCCTCTTCAGCCAAGCCGAGATGGCCCCGACTTCTTCAAGTTGGACCTGCGTCCACCTCGGCTCCTCCGTGTCGGCCCCGGCAGCCCCCGTCGGCTTCGGTCTCTCCAGCTAAGCTAAAGCGGCCCCAACTTCTTCAAGTCGGACCCGCGTCCTCCGTGTCGGCCCTAGTGGCCCTCGTCGGCCCTGGCCTCTCCAGCCAAACCGAGGTGGCCCCGACTTCTTCAAGTCGGACCCGCGTTCACCCCGGCTCCTCCGTGTCGGCCCTAGGACCATCAACTTTCTGACATCACAAACTGACATAGCCAGGCCCACCTACCGCCTAGCCACGCCATCGATGGGACCAAGCCCACCTACCAACTGGCCTCGCCGACTGATAGAACCTGGCCCACCAACCGCCAGCTTCCCCTCTCTGATAGGACAGAACCTTCCGACTAGCCCAAACTTACGTAACTTCCACGTGCTCCGCAGACATCTCCCCCTCACGGAACCTCACGTGGCTAATCCCCATGCAAGTGTCAACTGAATATAAAAGGGTAAGTCCACCGGAGACTCAGGTATGCAAACATAAGTACTCGCTTACTCTATCACCCCAGAGAAACTCCATCCCTCGGAGCCTTCTCTGCCTTAAGGAGCTCTCTCAAGCTCTCCTTCAGCTATGACCTTGGTTGCTAACTTGGGCGTCGGAGGGTCCCTACAGGAGCTCCCTCCAGTCTCGGAACTTCTTGCAGGTTGTCTAGCCAGGCGAGGACCCCATCGGCAAGCAGACTCATCTTTCCAACGTCTAAGTCCACCGACCGGGCGTCATCAGATTGGCGAGCCAGGAAGGGGGAAAAAGGAAGACGTGAACCCTACAGCATTCGCCCGCAAGCATTCCCTCCTTTTTCTTCATTAAGCAATGGTGATGACGCGGGCTCAAGATGCTTCTACCAGTTATCCTGAGAGGCATCCCCCACCAGCTAGGCAGCAGAAAGCAAACCTTCCTACTGCCAATCCTCCCGTCGTCTGGCCACCACCAGATACAGCTAACCCAGCTGATCAGCCGGCGGCCTTACCCAACAAGTTCAAGCCCTCACCGCCATGGTCCACAGACTACAAGAGCAACAGTCCGTAGCCACCCAACATCAGACCTCTCCCCCACCTGCTAGCCAACAGTCCACAAGGGGAGGCTCTCCCCAGCAAGAGGCCGGCCATCGTCAGGCCTCTCCCAGAAGACCTCATCGTGAGCCCCTCAAGAGGCCACGATCTCCCAACCGTGATCCAAGCAAGCTCTCCCCAAAGCCTCGGTGCCAGGAAGAGCCAAGGCGGAGGTCTCACCTCCCATATTCTTCCCCATCTTCTTCTTTCTCATCCTTCGAACCATCCAGGAGGTTCCCGGTGATCAGCCGCCAGGCAGAGGAGCGCCTGGACGAGTACCACCGACGACTGGACGAGCTCGTCAGAAAAATTAACAACCAGCCGGAGTAGGAATATGATAATCGTCCTCCCTACACTCGCCGGATATTGGAGGAGCCCGTACCGTCCAGATTCCGCTTTCTTTAGCTAGATCCGTATGACGGTATGACGGATCCTCTTGACCACCTCGAGAGTTACAAAGCTATGATGCAGGTCCAAGGGGCTACGGACACCCTTTTATGCAAGGCTTTCCCTGCCACTCTACGGAAAGCTGCCTGTGCCTGGCACACACGTCTGTCCCCTCACAGCATCGATTCCTTCTGGGAGCTGAAAAGGACTTTTTTGGTGCATTTTGACGCCTGCCGAAGGATCCTGAGAGTTGCTGACAGCCTCTTCTCCGTACGTCAGAAGAAAGGGGAGTCACTTCGGGACTTTGTGGCCCGATTCAAGACCGTCGCCCTCGAAGTCTATCATTTGGACGGCGTGGTGGCGACGTTGGCCTTGAAGCGGGGACTCCTCCTATCCCGCTTCACTTTCTCCCTAGATAAGAAGCCCTCCGGCTCCTACTCCGACCTTCTCCTCCGAGCCCAAAAATACATCTGCGCAGACAAGGCCAACCTCACCCGCCGAGAGTCCGCGAGAGGGTCCAGCCAAAAGCCTGCCCGTCCAGAGCCAAGCGGATCTTCTCGCCCCCGGCGGCCCAAACCGCCCCACCGATCGGACAATAGGCATCGGAGCTTCGCTCCTCTGGAGAGCAAGCTCACACATCTTCTCGCCCCTCATTCTCATATCCTTATGGAGATTGAGGGTGAGCCTTACCTCCAGCGACCTCCTCCCATGAAGAAGAGCCTCCCCCACGACAAAAGCCGTTATCGTCGTTTCCACTGGTATTACGGCCATGACACCGACAACTGCTACAGCTTGAAGTGTGCCATCGAGGAGCTCATCCAGCGGGGCTACCTCGGAAAATATGTCCAGAATGTGCCCCCACCAGTGCTGGCTCTCATGGGACCCCCGCCTGTTTAAGCTACCATCGACAACACCCCTACGGAGCGGACAGTTGGAATGATATCCTGGGGGGCAGCTTCTTCGTCCAAGCGGCCGAGAGGGGAGGAGGCACAGGATGATGTAGTCCCTGGGAGGGGGTCAGCAGTTATAGAAAATGTAAATAATGAGGGCGTTGCATCTCAATGACGATCGCCAAGCACCCTGTAAAAAGGATCTTAATTGATAGTGGCAGCTCAGCTGACATCTTTACTTACGATGCATTTGTTAGGATGGGATTATCTCTTGATTCTTTTCAGCCTATGGCGGCTCCTCTAGTTGGATTCACTGGGGACTCGGTGAGGGTCGAAGGTAAAATCTCCTTGCCTGTGATGGCGGGAGCGCCGCCATGCCAAAGCACAGTCATCATGAAGTTCCTGGTCGTGCGAGTCCGCCTGGCATACAATGCCATCCTCAGACAATCGGGCCTCAATCTGTTGGATGCGGTCATCTCCACCCAGCGGTTGCTTGTGCAGTTCCCCACCAGCGGCAGGATCGGCGAAGTGCAGGGTGAGGTCAGTCCGGTCCTGTCTTGTTACCATGCAGCATCGAGCCCCCAGGAGGCCGAGCCAGCCTCGGAGGCACCCGACCCCAGGGAGTCTAGCCAAGGAGGAGAGCCGGCTGAGCGACTCGACTTTTCCCTTAGGAGACGACCCGGCAAAGACTGTGCGTATTGGCGGACTCCTCCCTCCAGAGGACCACGACTGTCTCCTGACTTTCCTGCAGGCCAACTCGAACATATTTGCCTGGTCGGCATCCGATATGCCCGGCATCCCCCCAGAGGTAATCACCCATAAGCTCAACATCGACCCAAAGTACCGTCCGGTTTGCCAAAGGAAGAGAAGCTTTGCTCCCGAGCAGCAAAAAGCCATCGACGAGGAGATCAACAAGTTGCTCGGCACCGGTCATATCCGAAAAGCACATTACCCCAGCTGGCTAGCTAACGTGGTCATGGTACGGAAAGCAAATGAGAGTTGGAGAATCTGCATCTACTTCACCGACCTCAATAAGGCGTGCCCAAAGGACAGTTTTTCTTTGCCCCGGATTGACCAGCTGGTGGACTCCACCTCCGGCCATGAGCTTCTCAGCCTCATTGACGCTTTCTTCGGGTACAACCAAATAAAGATGGACCCAAGCGATGGAGCATACCTCCTTCGTGACAGAGAAGGGCATTTATTGCTACAAAGTAATGCCCTTCAGCCTCAAGAATGCGGGGATGAACTATCAAAGGTTGATGAACAAAGTCTTCCAAGATCAACTGGGCCGGAACATGGAAGTCTACGTAGACGACATGCTGATAAAGAGTGCCCGCGCTTTCGACCATGTCTCCGACCTAGAGGAAACTTTCAACAACCTTCATCGTTTTCAAGTCAAGTTGAACACTAAGAAGTGTGCCTTCGACGTCACAGCAGGAAAGTTCTTAGGCTTTATGGTGACCCAGCGAGGGATCGAGGCGAACCCAGAGAAGATCAGCGCCATCCTCGACATGAGGCCGCCATCTAGCAAGAAGAAAGTACAGCGGCTCATAGGGAGGGTGGCAGCTCTAAGTCGTTTTCTCTCCAAGTCAGCCAAGAGGTGCTTGCCCTTCTTCAAAGTCCTACAGAAGGTCAACAGTTTTGAGTGGACGAACGATTGCCAGAAAGCCTTTGATGGGTTGAAGGCATTCATGTCCTCCCCGCTGCTCCTGTCAAAGCTGAGGGACGAGGAGAGTCTTTTTCTCTATCTCGCCGCCTCTCTAGAAGTTGTTAGTTCTATTCTGGTGCGTCTTGATGCCGACGGAACCCATAGGCCTGTCTACTATGTGAACAAAGTGCTTCATGATGCAAAAGTTAGGTACTCCAAGACAGAAAAGATCATCTTCGCCCTAATCGTCCCCGCCCGGCGTCTTCGCCCATATTTTCAAGCTCACCCTATCATGGTGCTCATGGACCAGCCTCTCCGAGCCATTCTGGCTCGCCCGGACACCTCAAGCCGACTTTCTAAATGGGCCATCAAGCTGGGAGAGTTTAACCTCTATTTCCAGGCACGACCGGCTCTAAAGTCCCAAGTCCTGGCTGACTTCCTGGTCGAATGCACCTGGGCAGAGGAGTCGATCGAAGAGGTTCCCATGAGATAGCTCGATGCCAAGCTGGATGACGACAGGGAATCCTGGATCCTCCACGTGGATGGCGCCTCAAACTCCCAAGGAAGCGGTGTCGGCCTCATCCTCGCGCGCCCGGATGGAGAGAAGGTGGAGTGCGCCCTTCGGTTTCTATTTGAAGCCACAAACAATCAGGCCGAGTACGAGGCCCTGCTGGCCGGGTTGAGACTGGCCCAAGAATTTGGAGTAAGGCGCCTCAGAACTTTCATAGACTCACAACTCATCTCCGGGCAAATCAACGAAGAGTACGAGACGCGTGACCCTGCCATGGCCCAATATCTGGGCAAGGTTCGACTTTTGATCTCTCCACTAACTTATTTCAGCATCATTTATATCCCTCGGAGTGAGAACGCCAAGGCTGACACCCTTTCTCGGTTGGCCACCTCCACTGACTGCATCACGAGGGATGCCTACATCGAGCATCTGGAGAGGCCCAGCATAGAAGACAAAGAAGAAGTTCTCCCGCTCACCCAAGAGCCAACTTGGATGGATGCCTACGTCCGGTACCTCACGGACGACACTCTTTCCGCTGACTGTGATGAAGCTAGGCTGCTCAAATGGAGAGCCTCCAAATTCACCCTCCTAGATGGGCGTCTGTACAGGAGATCATTCTCCTACCCCTACTCAAATGTGTAGGACCCGCCGATGCCGACTACATCCTTAGAGAAATCCATGAAGGCATCTACGGAAACCACTTGGGGGGCAATCCCTAGCTCAAAAGGCCCTCCGTCAGGGGTACTTCTGGATCACCATAAGGAAGAACGCCGCCAAGTTAGTCCAAAAGTGTGACGGCTGCCAGTGCCACGTGCACATCCAGCACCAACCATCTATCCCTTTGAATCCGCTCTCGGTCCCATGGCCCTTCGCCTAGTGGGGAATGGACATCCTTGGACCATTCCCCCAGCTTTAGGACAGCGGATATTCTTGCTTGTCGCCATCGACTATTTCACCAAGTGGGTCGAGGTCGAGGCGCTGGCTAAGATCACCGAAGTCAATCATATGCCGCTTTGGCCTGCCTCACACTCTCGTCACCGACAATGGCCACCAGTTTGATAACACCACATTTAAGACCTTCTGCGACGAACTGGGCATTCGCCACTGATTCACCTCTGTTGGCCGGGAGGCCGAGGTCATGAACCGCACCATCCTAAGAGGACTCAGAACTCGGTTGGATGGATCCAAGGGCCGGTGGATAGAAGAGCATCCTAGTGTGCTATGGGCTTACCACACGACCCTAAGGGCCCCGATGGGCGAGACCCCCTTTAGTCTCATCTTCGGGTCCGATGGTCATCCCCGTCGAGATCGGCCTGCCGAGCCCACGCGTGGAGACCTACAACAAAAAAGACAACTCAGTCCTGATAAGAGCCAACCTCAACTTTATCGACAAAGCGCACGATCGAGCGCGGTTGCATATGGCAACTTTTCGCTAGCGGGCGGCCAAGTACTACAATGCATGGGTGCGTCCCAAAGTATTCCGCCCCATAGATCTGGTTCTAAGGAAGGCCGAGGTATTCAAACCTGCGGAGGGGGGCAAGCTGTCCGCCAATTGGGAAGGTCCTTACTGTGTCGCCGAGATGCTCCACCAAGGGGCGTACCAAATCGAAGAGCTCAATGGCTGACCCATTCCGCGTACCTGGAATATAGACAACCTTCATCGATATTATCAATGATGTATCTCCTTACATTATGAGCAATAAAGGACTTCCTTTAGCACCACGGCCAATTCTTTCTTGCGTTCAAGGATCAGATCTCAGAAAAGGAGCTCGCCAGCATCACGGCTCACGGGACACCACTCAACCCTGGCACGACGATGCCCCCGAGTCGGTTCATGTCCCTAAAAGCTTTGTACCTGATCGAGTCACCCCTCAGGCGGAACACAAACCTTCGAGATGGTTCAAAAGGAGCTCGCTAGCATCACGGCTCATGGGACACCACTCAGCCCCGGCACGGCGGTGCCTCCGAGTCGGTTCAAGTCCCTAAAAGCTCTATACTCGGTCGAGTCGCCCCTCGTGCGAAACACAAACCCCTGAGGTGGTTCAAAAGGAGCTCGCCGGCATCACGGCTCATGGGACACTACTCGCCTCCTGCACGGCAGTGCCCCCAAGTCGGTTCAAGTCCCTAAAAGCTCTGTACCTGATCGAGTCGCCCCTCGGACGGCACACAAACCTCCGAGGTGGTTCAAAAGGAGCTCGCTGGCATCATGGCTCATGGAACACCACTCAGCCCCGGCACGACGGTGCCCCCGAGTCGGTTCAAGTCCCTAAAAGCTCTGTACCCGGTTGAGTCACCCCTCGGACGGCACACAAACCTCCGAGGCAGTTCAAAAGGAGCTCGTTGGCATCGCAGCTCACGGGACACCACTCGGCTCTGGCACGACGGTGCCCCTGAGTCGGTTCAAGTCCCTAAAAGCTCTATACCCGATCGAGTCTCCCCTTGGGCGGCACACAAACCTCCGAGGTGGTTCAAAAGGAGCTCACCGGCATCATGGCTTACGGGACACCACTCGGCCCTGGCATGATGGTGCCCCTGAGTCGGTTCAAGTTCCTAAAAGCTTTGTACCCGATCGAGTCCCTCTTGTGCGGCACACAAACCCCCGAGGTGGTTCAAAAGGAGCTCGCCGGCATCACAGCTCATGGGACACCACTCGGCCCCGGCACGGCGGTGCCCCCAAGTTGGTTCAAGTCCCTAAAAGCCTTGTATCTGGTCGAGTTGCACCTCAGGCGGCACACAAACCCCTTAGGTGGTTCAAAAGAGCTCGGAGACATTATGGCCAATGGGGCATCGCCCGGTTCTGTGTCGTCCCCAACAGCCCATGTCCGCTGGAATCGAATCAGCCCTCGAGGCATCTCCATGAGTCTAACAGTCTTGCGCCCATTCAAGCTGTTCCCCCAAGTTCGTACACAGTTCCTAAGATGTTCCCAAAGGCCGCCCAGGCTCACCCGGATTTTCCCTTGCGGCCAGCGATTAACTATCCTACTTACCCGGCCGGGAACCTGATGGACCGTGAGCCTAGCTAGCGGCACGGGTCTTCATGGACTTGTTCAATCACTATCGAGTCTAAGTACGCAAGACTACTGCAGGAAAGGAAGACAAAGAAAAATAGACGAGGCGCAGAGAACATTCTGAAGGAAAAGTCTTTTTCATTGATAATCTTAAATAGGTTACAAAATCTAACCCGAAGTCAGTTACAAAAGAGAAAGTGTAAAATGTAGAAAAAGAAAATACAAGTATTTCAGGGCCCGCTTGGCCTTGGCTCTTCCCCGGCCTCCTCCTCCTCCGCCAGTTCTTCGCCGTCAAGATCCCCGGGCTGGATCTTCTCAAGATCAGAGCTACTGATGTTGAAGGCTGCAGACGCTTTCGCCTTACAAAGGTCAAAGCCTTTTGCATAGGCATCAAGGCTGGCCTCGATGACTTCTTGCTCGAACTCCGCTGAGGCCTTGAAGTTGGCAACGGCATTCTCGGCTCGGGCCTCGGCCTCCCTAGCTTGCGCCTTGGCCTCCCTGGCCCGGCTCTCAGCCTCCTCGGCGCGGGCACTGGCTTCGTGAGCATGGGCCACCGCCCCAGCCTGCTTGTGGCTCGCCTCGACCGCCGCCATCTCTGCCGCGGCGGCCCTCTCCATTGCGGCCCGGGCCTCGTCCATCGCTGCGTTGGCCTGGCCTTCTGTATGCTGGAGCTGGCGGACCAGCTTCTATATTCTTTTGCCAGCCGCCTCCATCCTGGCTGATACTAGCACCAGTTTGATCTCGGCCATGGAAGCTCGGCCGCTTTCGATCTCGGCCCAACTCCCACCTCTTTTATTCGACTTCCCAGGTCCTCCTCCCGGGCCTTGGCTTCCTCCTGCTGCCAAGTGAGCTTCTCGGACAGCGCTTGGCTTTATTTCTTGTACTTATCGACCCTCTCCTGGCTACGTGCGAGCACTTCCCCCGAATGGGACATTGCTGCATGAAGGGCGAGGGCTCCGTTGGCCAGTTGCATCTAAAGAATTCGTCAGCCACAAATCAACAAAGACATATCGAAAGGGAACCAAGATCAAGGAATTACCTGAAGCACTGACACCAGGACCATATCAAGGATCCCGGCATGGGACTGTTGTCCCATCTCCTCATCGATCCGCGGGGACCGAGCTCTAGCCAGGAGGATGGTGGCCTCCCCAGCATCCTCCATGGAGGAGAGCCCGGGTGCCAATCGTTGTGGTCACTCTGGCATCTCGTCGATCGGCCGACGAGTTGGACGGTGTGTGGACCGCTGGGACGAGCTCCTCGACTCAGCCCTATGCTTGCCAGCCCTCTTTGCCCCGGCATTGGGCCCTCTGACTACTACCTCCCCCTCTTCGGCTGACGGGGGGAGCCCTCTCCACCTCCGGCTCGGCGGGAGCCAGAGGGCCACCAGCAATTGCAACCTGCCTCACCTCGGCTAAACCTGCAGCGGCAGGAGTCTCCCTCGGGGTCCAGGTCCACCACGACTGCCTTAGTGGTGGCTGGAATTTCCCCCTCTTCCACCTTGGCCCCGGTCGGACCGGGGACGCTCCTTTGATCGGCACTTCCCTGGTTGGCTCCTCCGCAGGCGTCGAAGCTGCGGGGACTTCCTTGGTTTGGGCCGACTCAGCCTGGGCCCTCCTTCGTGCCCTTTTTGTCGTTCTCACTTCTTCGCCGACTGCTTGTCTTTTCTACCGCATCGCGGCCTCCAACCTTTTAGTGGGGACCTTTATTGCTGCACAAAAACAAATGTTAGTAAAAAATGAATAAATGCAACGCCCGACCGAGGGCGAGAAGAATAGGTTTTCTGCTCACCAACTGCCGGTGCTAATTTGGCCGCATACAAGTTTCCCTCGGATAGGAGTTCCTTGTAGGAGGGGATCTGACAGGACGAAAGGCAGCGGAAAAGCTCCCCGTCCCTCTCGCCCATGGTCGAGTTTTCGTTGGGGCTAACATCTGGCTCTCTCCAGTCGGTTCTCACCCCCTCTACATGGGCAAAAAGGAATCGGGATTTTCACCCTCTGATTTTGAATGAAAGACCTAGGGGAAGGGCCCTACCCGGCCTGGTGGTGAATACCCACCAGGCCCCCTCACTTTGGCGGCGGAGCTTGTAAAAAGCCCGAAACAAGGACAAACTGGCTGCGGAGCCCTGGAAGAAACAAAGAATGACGAAGGCATAGAAGATCCGAATAGAGTTCGGAGTCAACTGCGCCGGCACTAGCCTATACCTATTTAGCGGGTTCAGGAAGAAGGGATGGAAGGGGAGCCGCAGCCCGCACCGGAAGAACTCCTCGTATAGAGCAACTCAGCCGAGAAGGTTGGAGCTCACTCTATCCTCGGGCCCTAGCGCGGACAGACGAATGAAGTTAGGGACCCTATACATGATCCTAAGGGCCTCTACCTCTTCAGGGGTCATGGTGGAGGCGATCCCCCCTGGCCTTGCCGGATCAGGACTAGCTGCCGGAGGAGGCGCCGGACAATTGGAGGAAGGAACTGCTCTCACCGGGGAGGCTTGAGTAGACGGTTGGTTGCTCGCCATCGGCCGATCACATATGGTGATTCCACCTAACGGCCGGGGCACTCGACTGGCTGATGAGGTATGGTCCTCATCAGGGGAGTGGGACGACTCTACCACTGGTCTCTTGCCCTCTCTAATGGCCCGGCGGTCCATGGGTCAAGGATGAAGGAGTGAAGGGTGGAAACTGACCTGAAGTTTAAGGAGAAGGTGAAGGCTAAAGGTCTCGGGTTGCAAAGGAACTCAGGGAAGAAGAAGGTAGAGGAAGCAATTGCAGTGTAAAGGTCTCCCCCGAGCCCATAGAGCGCTTTTATACCCCGACTTCAAATCGCATCGCCCGAGGTCTCGCCACGTGGCTCGCAACTATTGCGCCAAGTGTCCGGCCACCGACAATCTCACCCACGCCCGAGGCATACCTCCTCGGTTTAGCCCAAGGAGCGGGATCCACGGCCAATAATGGTGCATGAAAAGCGGAGAGGCAATGATGGCACCCACCTTTTTTTCATCCTTCGAGAGGCGCCCCCTCGAGGCGCTCGGCGCTGACATCAACTCCAACCTACCGCATGATTACAGAAGATTTTCGAAGCGACGCCGCCTTGGGAGAGCGCGCTAGCTCACTCGCCATTAAAGGTGCCCATAACTGGCAATCATTTTTAAATTTTCGCGCCCCTTTTGCCCAAAGGACAGCGGGCACGTGGTCCTTCATGCTCAGGAGTGGGGGGGCATCTGATGTGGCTGATGAAGCCACATGGGCAATCATGGCAAAATTAAATCAGTAGCATGAGTCGGACCCGTGTCCGCCCTGGCTCCTCCGTGTTGGCCCCGGCGGCCCCCGACGGCCCTGGCCTCTCCAGCTAAGCCGAGGCAGCTCTGACTTCTTCAAGTCGGACCCGCGTCTGCCCCGGCTCCTTCGTGTCGGCCCCGGCGGCCCTCGTCGGCTCCAGCCTCTCCAGCCAAGCCGAGGCGACCCCGACTTCTTCAAGTCGGACCCGCGTCTGCCCTGGCTCCTCCGTGTTGGCCCCGGCGGCCCTCGTTGGCCCCAACCTCTCCAGCTAAGCCAAGGTAGCCCCAACTTCTTCAAGTCAGACCGACATCCGCACCGGCTCCTACGTGTCAGCCCCGGTAGCCCTCGTCGGCCTCGGCCTCTCCAACCAAGCCGAGGCGGCCCTGACTTCTTCAACTCGGACCCGCGTCCACCCCGGCTCCTCCGTGTCGGCTCCGGGACCATCAACTTTCTGACCTGCATAAATTGACATAGCCAGGCCCACCTACCGCCTAGCCACGCCGTCGATGGGACCAGGCCCACCTACCAACTATCCCCGCCGATTGATAGAACCTGGCCCACCAACCACCGACTTCCCCTTTCCGATGGGACAGAACCTACTGACCAGCCCAAACTTACGTAAGTTCCATGTGCTCCGCAGACATCTCCCCCTTACGGAACCTCGCGTGGCTAATCCTCATGCAAGTGTCAACTGTCTATAAAAAGGTAAGTCCACTGGAGACTCAAGTATGCGAACATAAGTACTCGCTTACTCTATCACCCCAGAGAAACTCCATCCCTCGGAGCCTTCTCTGCCATAAGGAGCTTTCTCGAGCTCCCCTTCAGCTATGACCTCGGTTGCTAACTTGGGCGTCGAAGGGTCCCTACCGGAGCTCCCTCCAGTCTCGGAACTTCTTGTAGGTTATCCAACCAGGCGAGGACTCCATCGGCAAGCAGACTCATCTTCCCAATGTCTAAGTCCAACGATCAGGCGTCATCAATACGCATAATTGAATTTAGCGGGTTTTAGGTGACGGAGGAGCTTCGAGCAGAGAGGTTGAGTCGGATAGCTGAGTCGAAGAGGTCAACTCTAGAGGCTGAGCAGAGAAGGCTGACTCCAATTATCGAGTCAAAGAGGCTGACTACGGTGCCCGAGTCAAGAAGGTCGACTTCGGAAGCCGAGTAGAGGGGGCCGAGTAAAAGTGACCAAATTGAAGGATCGAGTAAAAGAGGCCGACTCCAATGGTCAAGTAAAGAGAGCCGGCTTCGAAGACTGAGCAGAAAGAGGACGACTCCGAAGGCCAAATAGAAAAAGCTAACTCTAGAGATCGAGTAGAAGGGTCTGACTTCGAGAGCCGACTAAAGATGGCCAATCCGAAGTAGCCAACTGAGGCTCGGATCGATCATCGTTGAAATTTATTCGCCCCATCAGGATCCAATCGGAAGCTGCTATTTATCATCACACTAATATAATAACTGCCATTTGTCCAATTCAATCTCGGACTGAATTAATCCAATTCATTTGTCATGTGTATGTGTGAGTGTCTGGAGGAATGATTCGCTGCGTACAAGTAAAGAAAAGTACTGACCGCCGTCAGTTTACCATCCCACCGAAACATTCCCACCTCTCTCGGTCACTCTTCCAAAATATTCAAAAGCAAGTCATATTATAATCATAAAAATAAAGATAGATGGTAACTGTAGAGTAACAGAATTGTTTCCTCAACTTACCACTCGTTTTACAACAAAATATTACCTTCTTGATCATTTAAAAAATTACTACTACTACTATATATTTGTTATAATAGATAATATGCAAGATTTGAATGGCGAATCTAATCCAAAATAAAGCCCTAACAAACTCGGAACGGACATCCGTACCATGTCAATTAGGAGCAGCAGTGCTCGGACGTAGAAGGGTAGCCAGAGAAAGATGTGCCTACCAACCCTCTGTTGCACGCTTCCCCCACATAAACGAGGTTCCAAGCAGGCCGAGTTTAACGTTTGCAGAATAAATTAATTGACTAAGAGGGTCTGAAAGAAGAATCGACGTTTTCGGAATCCTCTTATAACCACCATATTATATATGGAAAAGTGAGTTGCATAGTGAAATATTCGAGTTTCCATCATCCAACAACAACAACAACAATCCACCTTAGTATTCTCTATGAACGGGCCAACTGACAGGTGCCGGTTAACTGAACTGGCCCCGCCCAGGCTTCTCCAATTGGTGGGCCTCAACTCTTTCCCCGTTCATACGCTAGACATCATCAAACAAGCACTATCCCCCATCCAATCGCAGCTCCAAATTCGGCAGGCGAGTGCGACAAAAGAGGGAACCAGAAGGACCTCACCATGGAAGTCCCCTTCGGCACACCAAACGAATAAAAGGAGTTGCCCTAAGGAGGAGGAGGAGGAGGTGGGCGGTGACAGGAGTGAATAAATCCAGCGAGCCATGCATTAGCTCTCAAAATAAATAAATAAATAAATAAATAAAGCAGCAACTCCAGCCACATCCCACTAGGACAAATCCCAGCTGGAAACCAATCACAAGGAAGAGAAAAAAATAGAAAAGAATAAGAAAAAAAATGCAACTGAGACACAGAAGGACAAGAAGTAGCCCTTTAAAGCCCGTCAGGGCAGTCTTAGGCTTTTCTCGTACAGTCAGTCAGTCGTACACAAGCCACGATAGGTTCACATCATAGTGCATTGAAGGCCAAAAAAAAAAATACAGAGAGACCACGGGCTACAGTCAACGCCCTGAGCATTCATTCACTGCCCTGACCCTTGCTCCTTGAGAGCCAGGAAGCTTTATTTTCTTGACCTAAGCCGATGGTTGTTCTTGTTCAAGAGGGCAACCACGGACCCAAAAGTCCAACACACGACGACGACGACTCATATTCATAAAAAAAAGAAGGCAGTTGTCCTACATAAAGACAGATGGGATACTATGTGCACCACTTATACAAAGTGCTACACGCAACCTTGCAGATGGCTACCCAGAGCCCCTGCTTCCCGTTCTGGTTTTTTGCAATACTCCAGTATATCTACTGGTACACACATAACGGTATAGTAGAAGCACTCAGCTCCCATAATAGTAGTCGATGGTGGCTGATGGAGGAAAATTGAGATGGGCGGCTGATGGCGGTGGATGATGGGCAGCTGAGACGGTGGCGGCGGTAGAGAATCCTGATGATGCTGCAGAAGAGAACGGCATTGTGGGGCCATGCATTTGCCATGCCCCCCGGTTGGGGAGAGCGGGCAAACCCAGCTCAGACCTCTCTGTGGCTCCTCTTTCCTGCATTCAAATGCACATTGAAACTTGAGGCAACTAAAATTACAAATCAAGGAACCAGCAAGCGCTGGAAATTCAGCAAGCAATGAGGTACCAATTGGTCAAATAGAAGGATGGGGAGTCCATTATTCACTGTCCAGTTGACATGATTCTTAACGATAGCAGACAAATGAATGGTTATAATCCCATCTTATTGAAATGAATCTGAATAAAATAAAATATATAGGCGAGAAGACTAATCCAAAAGAAAACCCAAAACTTCAATTGAAAGAAACATAGGAAGATGCCAAAGCACATCATCCAGGATTGCCACCACAGCAGTACTGATGGGAACAGATGGGGTTCATGATGCATTGGTGGAACAGCCATGCAATATGTGCCAAGGCCCCACATTTTCTCATCAATTCTGCTACTCCTGAAGGAGCTTGAAAGAGGCAAAATCAAATTCCGATGCTTTGCTCGGACTTTAATCAGACTAAATGATATTTTCCAAGCATAAACTCAAAGTCGTTATATTTTCTTTGCGGTAGCCTAAATAAAGCACTATGGAAGTTTGGATAACATAAAGATCCTGGATCGCAATCTCAAAAATATTTAGAACAATGATAGAATTCAAATGAAGACACCTTAATGATTAACAAAGGTTTTTCTGCAAATCCTGTCTCCTAGTACGTAGAAAATATAGCTACTTTAAGGATTTTAACAGTTGGGGAGCTAAAGCAAGATAAGGGGTGTTAGCATTCCACAAATTTAGTCCAGTTGGTAGGATAACAGTGAGACCTCAACCATAAACATGAGGAAATTGCAGCGAGCGAAACAGCCATTCTCGGAATTTACCTCAATATGTGGAAAGAAACCAGGGTATAGAGCAGTCCAGGCATTAGGATGCTCAGGTGCCATTGGCAAATGATGGGGATGAGCCAGATGGGATGTCAGCTTGTTGGCCTAAGGCAGCAAAAAAAACGGGGGGTTATGAGCATCACCAATTTTAAACAATAAGCTTTCTGTGCACAAAACAAATCCATTAATAAGACAAATCAATGATATCAATAGCACAAAGAGAGGAAAAGAAAAAGAAAATCATTGCATTTGAAAACACAATACAGGATTCAAAAAAAGGAGACAACAGGAATTTCAATATTGATCATGGATATTGGGCTAGTCATAAATATCAAGATCTCTAGTGGTGCTTCAATGGCATAGGAAATCATGTTACTTTTGCGAGTTCTCATTCTTTTCCCAAAGAAAGAAAAAGAAAAAGAAAACTGATTTCATACACAATGGTTCTTGATGTCTTTTAAAAATTCAGAAATCTGGCAAAAACAAGTGATTGGAAGCTTAAACCCAGTGGAGTTTCCAAAGCTTACAATTTTTCTTCTCCATTTCACCTTAAATCAACATTTAGTTTCAATATCTTCAGCATCCAACTGCAGATATAAATTTTGTTTATTCAACAGAAATCATGACCCAACACTTTTTTGCAATATCTCTAAGAATAAAAAAGCTGGTTAATATGTTAACGGTAAAGAAAATAACGCTTGCAAGTTAAGTGACATTAGATTGCAACATGAAAGAGGTAGAAGGGCGATGTCACAGGGATTAACAAAAGATTGAAAGGAGCTTGCAAACACCGAAAAAATAACAGGACCAATGAGAAATCAGGATAAAACATTAATGAAGATGGACTCTCCTATTGTGTAATCACAATTATTTATGAAGGTTAAAATCATAAAGTATGCACATAAAATTTTGCTGGTAAAGATTTGTTACCCAGAATCCTTGGCATCTGAAGCTTCAAAGGAGCCACAACTGATTTGGATATCCATCAAATTATTATCCTTTTGGGGACTATGGACATTAGGTTGAGCTATCTTCAAATCCAAATCAACATTGTCGCCAGCAACTTTAACTGGCAAAAGATCAGTTCGACACAAAGTATTGCTTAAAGGTAAAACAAATGTCATAGAATACCCTGATTTTAATGTAGAAAATGGGGGAAAAAATACAGTTTGGTGAAATACCTTCATTATCATGTTCATGAAGTCTCTCCCCTTCATAGGTACTTGGTTCAAAATTTGTGACAGCTTCCCTTCCATTACACTTAATAGCAGCCTTGTCATATGCCCTAATATCCCAGATTAAAAATTAAAAAAAAAAAAGAAAAAGAAAAAGAGAAAAAAATTCTGTTAGCTGCAAACCATGCCAAGGTTAAGATTCAATTTAGAAAATCATTGCGACAGGGGGATAATTTGTGCTTGTAATACCTTGCAGCTTCTATTTCGCTGTCAAATAGCCCGAGATATATGTATCTGCATGCATATGCATTGCTCTCAGTTCAGACCGGTAAAGACTGGCTTCCAAGTTATTTTTTCAGAAAAAATATAAGAAGAATTAGAGATGACAGGTCTTCTGCCAATCCAGACACACCAGATATTAGGCTTGCCAAACAAGTATTCTAAAATTTTATGTTGACTTCTATGCTAAGTTTTTACCTGACTTCTTGACAATAATCGAAGTCTAAAATTCCCAACTTTTATCAATAATTTACGATTTTGTTTCCAAATATTTCACTGGTTATTTTGATTTCTCTGGATTCCCTCTTTTCATTTAAGATATATTCATCATCATTTCATTTTTCCTCAATTCCTCCACTTTTTAATGTCTAATGAAGTCCTAAGGTTTGTTTCTTTTTCATTTTTTTTTTTCCTCAAGACTTATTTCTTCCCTTGGTGAAAGAGACTCAAATTGTCAATGTGAGCATGGCTTAGAGTGATTGCCTGAAAAGCAGAAACATCGGAACCCACAAATGAAGCCCACTTGGATATATAATGGAGGAGCAGAGCCTACCCTAGTTCAAGATAATCTTGAAAAGAACAATACACAGTGAGAGAATTTCTTGAGAATATTACACAGTGAGAGAATCTCTTACTTTTTTCCGAGGAACTGCCCCATGCGAGCTTCCCAGCGACCACACTTGTGAAGCGTCACACCTCTGTACTTTGAGCTCCCCCTAGCGAATCCAGTGCTTTGGCGGCGAAGTATGTGCACAAATTCTTCTTTGGTCAGATTCCTCATCTGGAATGGAAAGCGTCCACAATAAATGATGAGTAGTTATCCAACCAAAACTGATATCAATCAAACTACTTTAATTCATGTATATTCTGTGTCAACAATTACATGTTGTAAATCATCTTCATAGTCACTGAGATTGAAGTTGATGTCAGCTTCGACTCCACGAAACTTGATGGCAGCCCGATCATATGCCTGCAATCCCAAACCCAAACCCCAACATAATTCTCCACAGAAAACACTAATGACCAAATCACGATACAAAAAGTCAGCAAATTACGATGGGAAAAGGGGGAAAAAAAAACCAAACCTTGCGGCGGCGTGAGCAGTGTCAAAACCTCCTAAATTTCCCATCCAAACAGAGAGAAAACAAAGAACATAGTATCAACGCATTTTCCTGACATCAAATCAAAAGACTAGCAGATATGACCTTACCCAAATAGACCTGTTTGCCACAATCCCTGCTTAAGAAAAGCACAATCCAATCAGATAACAAGAAAGAAACAGAGCCAGAGATTGACGAAAGAAGCTGCTAACCATATGTGGGACTCCCATCTCCCGTCCTCCGGTAGAAGGTGACCCCCCGGTACTGAGAGCTCCGAGACCTCGGCCCCTCCTGCTTTTCTTCACCTGCTGCTGTGGCTGCAAAACCTTGGCCGCTGCCGAACCAGCCGTATTACCCTGGAGGAAGCTGAGTTCCATCCGTTGAGGGATTGCCGGTGCCGATGAAGAAGCCATCGCCGGAGGCTGGCCGCCTTCCAGAACCGCTACCGCCGGAGGGAAGAGCTGCCTTGTAACAAAGCCTGCCTCCCCTGCTACTCCTTCTTCCTCCGCCAATTCTTCTTCCACTTCTTCCTCCCCATTTTCCACCAGGGAGCTCTTGAGAATGCCAAAGTTGAAGCCGCTGCCGACGGCGGACGCGGCGGCTGGGGTCGAGCAGGAGTCATTGTCACCGGCGTTGCTTGATAACTCGGCATTGAGGACGGAGGAATTCGAGGTCCCCGAATCCTCCATCGGCCCGCCACCAGAGCCCTCCAGGACGATCTTCTCCTCCCCGCAAGCGGAGGTCTCGCCGGGTGACGCCACATTGAGATCCAACACCATCCTTTTCTCTCTCAGATCGCTCCCGACCCTCCTTCCACGACGCAATTCGACTCCTTGTCTCTTTCGATTTCCGATCCGGGTTTACCCTCACACGTTCAAGAAACAAGAACCACAACAAAATATGAAACCCTTGAAACACAAATCATGTATACTCAACCGGAGACGATAGGGGATCCAATGCGCTCCCTTCTCGCTACTCTCCGCCCTGCGCTCCCTCTTTCTCTGTTCCACACTACTGGACAGTGATACAGAGAGAAAGCAGAAGGGAGACAAAACCCGAAACCCTCGAGAATGGATCAAAGATCGGCAACTCTGGACCAAGAATAAAAGAAAAAGAAAACGCAATCTATGTAAAGCTCGATCTAGGAGAAAGCAAGGGGAAACTGGGAGAGAAGTGAGCAGAAAGGAACCGAGAATAGTTCTCAGCGGACGCCGGCGAGCAGCGGAGGCTGGTAGCGGAGTCGCCGGCCGAATCTCCACCTCCCGCTGCCGTCCATCGGCTGGAGGATAAGAGTGGGATGCGTCGGTGCAGTAGAGATCGATGAGAAGGAGGGAGAGAGAGAGAGAGAGAGGAGGAGCTAAAGGGTGGGATGGGACGTGTGAAAGAATCAGTATAAAATAAAACCAATTTGTTTTTAGTGACTGCTGATTTGGATTAAAAATAGAGGGGAATACGGTCTTCTCGCCTTCTCGGTTCCTCTGTCGTGCGTTCGACCGCTACGTGCCGGTTCACTGGGACCGGCTTGAAATTTGGCCGCATGAGATCTCCTCGAAGAAATTAAAATTATTATGCGGAATATTTTTAAGAATCGCCACAACGTAGAGTCGTGACTGAACCGCGGATGAATTGTTCCTCATAGAAAAAGTTCGTATGGATGTTAGGAAGATCTAAATGTGAGTTCCGTCGAGTTAACGTGCCATGGATTGTTCGGGTGAAGACAGTAAGGCGGCCAAAATAGTAGATGTGGGCCAATTGTGGCCCAATTCAATCAATCTGGCTTGAAAAAGTTTTGTACATCGTATCTGCAGCAAGTTCTACATGAACTACATTGATCATTTTTATTAAAAAAAAATATTAAAATAACTTTATATTTTGATAAAAAAAATTATAACATTTTAGTTTTAAAATTACGACATCATAATTATAAAATTACGATATCCATTCAGAAAGTCAAAAAAAATTATGATACCCAGTTATAAATTTACGATACCGTAGTTATAAAATTATGACACCCAATCAGAAAACTTATTTATACATAAATTTCAAAAAAAAAAAAAACTACCATGCATTAATACCTTTTTTTTTTTGAAATTTATGTACAGACACTCTTTTGAGTTGGTATCGTAATTTTATAACCACCGTGTCATAAATTTACAAATGAGATGTCATAATTTTTTTTTGACTTTCTTAATGGATGTCTTAATTTTATAACTATAGCGTTATAAGTTTACAACTATGGTGTCATTTTAAATTTTAAGGTGACATGTATTAATACCCGTCCAGCCGATTGCAGCCCTAGGGTCCCTTCGTCCTCGAGCCCCGTGACACTATCATGTGATCCACCAATCGCATGCAGCTACCACATGGCCCCTCACCGTATACAGCGGCCATGCGGCCCACTAACCGTCTGTAACTACACGTGGTATCTGTAACGGCACATGCCTGATACAACTGTGCCCACCTGTCACCTGTGGCGCCGTGCCTAGCAGAGGGCAGGTAGGGTGAGATACCTCTGACATGCCCAATGTCGGTTACGACCTGTCCATGTCAGCTTGGCCACCTGCTCACTACTGAACAACGATACACCGGGATTAGCCACCTTTTAGAAAGGAAGAAAGGGACCCTCGAATATGTATACAACCCACACTCATAATGAGAGAGGGATCTGAACTCAAGATCCCTTAAATTCCAGTTCTTTTCTTACTATTCCCAAGTCTCTTACTTGAGCGTCGGAGGATCCTCATCGAAACGATTGATCTTCAGAGACTTCCTTACAGAAGCTTCTTCGAGGAAAAAGGTTTCATTTTTCGGCGTCGAAAGAACGTGACTTGGCATCAACAATATATATATATATATATATATATATATTGTATTTGAGAGGATCTTCGTTCAGTTGCAGTTTACTCAACGTTTAAATGGGAAAGATTAACGTAATAATCCTTCGCACCTTTAAAAGACTTGTACATAAAAATCTCTACGGTTTGAAGTTTCTTAATCCACCCATGAAATGATTAAATATATATATATTATTTATAATTTTTTTCCCTCTTTCTTTTTTTTTTTTTTTAACCACTTGATATGAGTTTCGAAATCACAGCGTGGGATGTTCTTCATCCAAATTAGATATAAACAAAACAAAGTGGACGCTCCACCCAAGGGTAACTCTCTTTTTCTACATGTTTGTATGTAGAGGAACAATTGAAGGGCTTCATTGATATTAAAAGTGCATGATATTTCTCCATTCTTCTAATTTTTTCAATGACGACGAGAAGAGAGAAGCAAGGGTAAATAAAAAATAATAATAAAAAAGGGATCATAGCCGATCAAAAGCCATCACAAAGTATTTTAGAATTAACAATAACTATCATAACTCATAAGCCGCCTTCAATGCTTGCCGCCGCTTGCCACCTTGTGCGCAACATTCGAGACCAAGGTTCGGAGCTTGTCTCCCAACCGAACTCGTTTGTAAATGTGATCGCATGGCATCCCTCGAAGCTCCAGTTGGCCACAAGAGGCAGGTGCATGAGGCCAAAAACAAAGAAGATTACCATAAACGCATTCAAACAAATAAAATATTACAATAAACAACTAACGACGTGTTAAAACCATACCATTGAAATCCAAAACTTACCTTGGTCTACTGGCAGCAAACGTCCCCAATTAGAGATTTTCGGTTTATTCCAATGTTTTGAAAATTAAAACAGACAATAAACTGGCTTAACATTTGGATCACGATCAATCGGTTCGATCAAATGAACCGATTTAGTTGGATCAAATAATATTATAATTAAATTTTAATTTAATAATATAAAATAATAAAATATAAATACAATTTAAATAAAAAATTTTAAAAATTTAGAAATCAGATTGGACTGATTGAAACCCGAACGATTTAATATATTTTTTTATTTTTATCAGATCATATAAAAGTCAATTTTAATAATAAAATTAAACCGAACTGATGATCAGTTTTAGATTGGACCGATCGATCTGATCCAGCTTTCAAAACACTGATCTATTCCTTTCTTACCCCAAATTTATTCATATTGGATAAAAAAAATATTATGTACTTATAACTGAACTTCAACTTTACTTGCTATTAAACAAAAAATAGTACTACATTGAAAAGAAAGAAAAAGTAAGTGTTATATGTTTATAATTTAAATTTATATATTATCAATTATCTTTTACTTAAATTTTTAGGCCTAACATGTTATGTTGAAAAGAAGCTCTACAAGGAATACAACTAGTACTCAAAATATTTGAAAGGCAATTGAACAAAAAAATTCTTCAACGGTTCGTGCGAGGAACATTTTACTTGATTAAGACAAAAAAAATTGCCAAGAAAAATAAAAAACAAACTCACTTGTTATGTTATTGGATAAGAAAAAGTCTTTTGTGCATCAGTCTTTGATGTACAAAGCATGCACCGACCGTGCATGTTGATCGTCTCCACATGCCGGTGCGCATGTGAAGGCCTTCTCCCACACGACAAGTGCACAATGACTTTTCCAATTGGATAATTGTCTTTTCCTCTTCAAATGACAACCTTTCTCTTTAATATTAGGCCTTAAAATAGTTTCTGAAACCAGAACATCAATGCGAGACCATAGGCCTAGCATGGGCCATGAGTGAGTCTGAAGTATGATATTGGGCCATGGGTTGTGGGCATGAGCCTAAGCCTAAGCCTAAGGCATCTTTTGGTTTTGTGCTATACTATTGAGTATGAGTCCGAGTCACAGTTCCATGTTGACAGTATTACTGGTCTGGGTCATAACCCAACCTGATGTGTGGAGGAGCATGGTTTCAACTATGATTTGATGCTTTGAGTTCTGCACTTGATGATGATGGGATATATATATATATATATCAGCTTCTTATAATTTTGGGCACTGTTCGAACCAAGGCCTATTTATGATCAAGGCCCCATCTGATTTATGGAGTGTGGGCTGTTATTTTAGACCAAAGCATGTTATTATGTTATTATTTATTTAATTATATTATTATTTATTATTTAATGTATATTTTATGATTTGATTTTGCATTATCATTTAGTGCATGAAATTTATGTATGTATTCTGAAATTTTATTTGATTGCAAAATTGTTTTACATCCTGAGAGTTTAAATGCAGGATATGTCTTTTGCTTGCTTATAGCATATAATTTTTGTACTCTCGATTTGTAGAATATGTGATATAATGAAATAATTATCCGTTAAATTCAAGATTTATAGTATGAATGCAATGCTTAATATTTGGCGGCTCGAAGAGGGTGCATACGGATTAAGTATTTATATAAAGAGGTCACATGCATACGTCCAATTATATGCTTATTATCATTATGTGCAATATTTGATATTTCGTCTTGAGAGAATTTTATACGTTGACATAGGTGTTTGGTTGATAAAGTAACTCATCCATCGAGGCTTGTAGAATTATACCATATCAGTATTATGAAATCCTAAGCTATGGTTTAAATCACATATCCAAAGGAGTTATTATGTATTGTACTTTTAGAGGATGAAGATGAAACATTGTATTAAAGGATGCAATGGCTTAAATAATCTATCTATCTAAAGAGGTTAGTTTTTTTCAAAGACTAAAATACTCTCATTATTCGCCTGAGAGATTTCACTAGTGCGTTGTATTCTCTGTTTAAAAGGAAATTTATTAAAGTTTTTTTTGGTAATTAAGTAATAAAGATATTAAGTACGTAATAAATTTAAAATTAAAAAAATCTCATAAATTTGTGGTTCATTACTTTCTTGTTTATTGGCTTTAAACTAAATCAAAGTTGCTTGTATTATTTTAGATAAAGCTGAGAATTAATAATAATATTGAAATTGAGGTTAAATTTACAAAGATGGTTAGTTTGAATTTAAAGTTTAGTTTTTATCTTGTATATATTGTCCGTAAGAGAATTTAATTTTAATTTTTAATTTGAATAAATAAGAATATTATTTATATTGGAGATAGAAAGATTAATTTGGTTTTGAATTATAAATTATCAAAAAAAAAATTAAGTTGTTACTTGGTTCATATCGAGTTTAATTCAAAATTTAAGTTCAAAGAAGGTTCAAAGTTCAAAGTTCAAAGAAGGTTCAAAGTTTAAATTCTACTCTATAATAAAAATATGCGAGACCTTTTAAATTCTATTAAATTTTTTTTATCAATTGGATATAGCAATAATGCTTATCTCCCTCCTTACTGCCATGGACCTCTTTGCTTGCTTGCCCAGTCTTTCATCAATCACCAAGTTCTTCCACCAGCAGCCAAAGTGTAATAGCCCTTGCGTTCTGCCCTTCGTTCGCATTTCATTTGACAGCCACTCAAAATCACATTTTTGAAATACAAATCCAACTCAAACTGAGAGAACCAATAGAAGCTACATTAAAAACTCATCTCCATCATCTCTCAATAGAATCAAAATATCCATAGGACTTATAAATCGAGAATAAAACTCTTTCATGAGCATCAATGGTAAGCCAAACAAAAAAATACGTCTCAAACGAGAGATTAATAAGAAAATAAAGCCTCTTCAGTAAGCAGAAGAATATCTAAAAGAGATTAGATAGTTTCCAACTCTAATCCTTGCAGAACAATTCGTTGCTTGTAAGAAAAAGAGGAATTCAATCAACAACAAAAATAAACACATAAGCCATTCAATTAAAATAAACAAAGAAATTCTATAAAATCATAGAACCGTTATTTCTAACATTGAAATTAGCTTAAATTAGATTGAAATTTTAGCAGCTATTGAAATTAGCTTAAAACAAACATAAATCTAAGCTAATTTTTATATATATATATAAAATAGGAACATAAATCACCAAAACCTCCAATACTTTGAATAAAACACAAGATATGGACCGAGATAATCATCCCAAATGATATACTGGACACCAACAAATCATTACATGAATACATCATTATGCCAAAAACAAGAAACAATTAAAACTAGACTATAAATCAAAAACCATCTCTAGAATCCAAAGAATACTAAAATCAAGTGCAACCCTCGAATTCAAAGAAAAGGCAAGAAAATTATAAACAACCAAGAATCATATTGAGAACCCAAAGGAAACTGAAACCAAAACCAAAACAGAAATCAAGAACTGATGCGGGAGCATATCATGAGGAAGCCCAAGACTTAATCCAAACTCATAACATACTTGCTTTGCTGTCAGGAGAAGAGACTCTAGCTCAAACTATTCTCAATGGTTGGGAGTTTATGCCAAACCCAATGGAGACCCAAGAGTACTCATTTTAAAACTCTGAATGTCTAGTTTCAAATACAAGAAGAATCAATTAATTCTGAATTTTGTAGCAAAAGTTATGACATTTCCTTTACTATCTGCCAGAATAGTTAAAAGTCAAAATTAGCATTTATTAGGTAATTGGCAAGTCGATGGAAAGTCGTTCAGTTTGCTTAGGATGAAAACATTGAGTTATTACTCCATTTTCCTATGCTTGGAGGGATGTTCCAAAGCCTTTTATTTATAGCTTTCTCTTGTAATTTGATGGGACTTTTTTAGGTGATTAATCAAACTTCTATCCTGAAGGATTTGAAAAGTCTTTGATTTTCTTCTCTAAGTTTCGTATCTCTTTGGAGAATTCCTTAGAGTGGTGACTTAATATTTGAATCTCTGTATCTCTTTGGTGGATTCCTTAGAGTGGTGAGTGCATCCTGTTATGTATCTTTAAAGATGATAAATTATCCTATATCCTTGGAGTGGTGAGCAATTATTCATTTAATTTTTTGTTCTTGCAACTATCTGAGGCAAGGTTCCTACAAATAGTTGTAACCCAGAAGAACTCGGTGGTGATTGAGATCTGTGAAAGAGTTGAAACCCAGAAGAACTCGGTGGTGATTGAGATCCGTGAACAAGTCATTTCCCTCCCTTCCTCCATTATCAGGAATGGTATTAGAGCCAGTTTTCAATGGCTGTTCGCAAATGGCATATAGCAACTCCAGAGAGGGAAATCCATGATTTTGAGATGGATGAAATGAGAAGGAAACTCAACGAGCTTAAGCAATGCTTGGATCACTATGAAGGTTCATATGACCATGAAGATGAATCTGCTGGTGATTCTGAGGGGAACCCATTTCATGAGTCAAGTAATGGTTCCTCTTTCCATCGTTCTCAACGAAGAAAGAATTGTCCCAACTTCAAAAATTTTGATGCGAAGATTGAAATTCCAAAACATGAAGGTAAGATGCAACCTGATGAGTACCTCTTAAATTATGTTCATGTCAGACTGAGCAGAAAGATTTAATATATGGCATGCACATCTAATATGAAATAATTATTCATCTAAAATGGGATGCAAAAGTCGTCTAATAATGCAACAGCAGAATTATTATTAGATGCATTATCAAAATAATTGATATTATTTTATTATTAATATTATATGAGCATGCAGTTTGATAAATAATATTTAAAATTTGTTGTCCTGAATACGAAAAATCAAAAGCACGAAAAGCAATAATTCGTTTATTTAATTGCCAATTATTATCAATATAATGAGCAGTAATAGCAATAAAATAATTACTAGATGCCAACTAAATATTAAAAGTTAAAGAAATTCTAGCATTTAAATTTGAGAGGCTTTCAGTTATACTTTGTTTCATTGCTAAAAAGTTTGTCATAGCCACTCTTCTAAAGGTATGGCTACTAGTTCTTCTATAAGCAGGTTGTAGGCCTAATTGAACATATCTTTCAAATTAAAAATTCAGATAAATTAAAAGGTAATTCATCTTGAACTATCCATCTTATCAGTAATTTCTTTGATTTTCATGGTTATATGCAAAATTACCTACAAGTGATCCTTCTTGTATATTAAAGATACATTGCTGACGGGAATCATGCATCCTATGAGTCTCTTGATGTCTTTTTAAATGCCATATTCCTCCAGTACTAGAACAACTGTAAAGTTTTGCACATTTTTTACATTTTGCTTTATAGACTCCATCAACCATAATTCTATCAAAATCAATCCAAACATTACTAGTCCTCTTATGAGAAGAAGTTTGACATTCACTGACATTGGCTCTAGAGGAAACTTGGAGTTGGGATTGGGGTTGGGATCCTTGGGGATTAGTTTTCTCACTCTCAAAAAAGAGTGCATGTTAAAATTACTTTCGTTAAAAGATGTCATATCTAAAATTTTTAATTAATAAATGCAAAAACATAAAAACTAACCCAAAAAGGAATTAAGAAAATATCAGAGGCGGAGGCGTGGAGCCGAGATTTATGAGCTTCCTCTTGCGCTCTCGCCTCTCAACAAGAAGTGACCTTGTAGACTTGACTACTTGCTTGAGCACTTGCCACTTGTAAGAGCACTTGCAAATTAAAAATTAAATTGCTAATCTACTAGCACTTGCTAGAAGAGAGAAATAGTAGTAATAGAGAAGAGTTGGTGTGTGGTAAGAATGAGAAAGAAATGAGCTTTTTATAGAAGTCAATTTTTTTCCAAAATACCCTTCGATATAGTCGTTATATGGCTGTTGGGAGGGGTAAAATGGTCTAAACCCCTCCCTAAATGGTTATATAGCCGTTAGGGCCACGTGGGTCGTGCCAGGCCCGGCACGACCCGTGGCCCAAAATATGGGCCATACCGGGCTTGAATTTTTTTTACCGTACCATGCACGGCACGGCCCAGTGCCCATCTCTACTGGTACTACAAAACTTCATTCCAGAAAATCAACCAAGTATTTCCCCACTCAATTTGTTTTGTTTTAGGTCCCTATAGAAGTATGCATGTTGAGTCAATGCAATCAAATGTGAAAAAACAACAGAAAGAAGACTCACAAGATCTTCAGATTGGGAATCTGAGACAACGTTGATGGGATTGGTCCAATCAATTGGTTGTTTTTCAGCGTCCTGTTATAGAAAAGTGTCACTCATGAGAGTTCAGCTGATGCGCTCGACAATACTATGTTCTTCTGAAGACTTACAAGTTTTCTAAGCGCTTCAACTTTGATATTGAAAATGGTATGTCTCCATGTATATTGTTGAAGCATAAGTCCCTGAACATTTAGGGAGGAAAAAAATAAAAGAAAATGCATTTAGAGCGTTAAAAAGATATTTCATCACTCCAAAACATTTGCACACCAGAAAGAAAAAACTGAAATTGGTTGTATTAGTTGCCATTTAACATGATCTTTTATACTCAGTGGGTCAACTAGGATAAGAAATCACCATGTCAACCCAGTAGAACATATTGTATTCCACTTACCCCATATAAAATACATCATAAGAAGCCCACCAGATACATAGTTGAGCTAACCTAGGTTTCAAAACAAAACATGTAGGCAAAAAAAAAAAAAAAAAATAGAGAGATGCACTTACAGTACTTTCAATGATGAACAATCACCAATCTCATTTGGTATTTGCACAGACAGACAGTTTGCCTTCAGGTCGCTGTTTAAGAGCATCAAAGAAGTGAAACAAATTAGCTGACAAATAACATATCCAAAATATGGGGCCCAAATCACAGTGCAAGCATATAAACACCCATATAAGGCAACATGGAACATTATAAATACCATTAGGCACATCCTTATCTCTGTCACACTAAAGCTCAACACCAAGAATAAAAAATCAACATCACAAGGAATAACAAATCAACATCTTGGAAACAGAGGGATTGGTAGATCTTACATAGATGCAAGATATTTCAGATTTTCAATTTTTGGTGAGATCTCTCCATCAAGATTCAACCTGATAGGTTCCTAAATTTTGACAGCAAGGAAAAACCAAAGCAACCATCAGTCACAAGTACCTTAAAATAGGAAACAAAAGCCATCGTTTATCTACCTGAGTTGGGGAAATATAGCAGATAGGGCGTCCTCATAGCAATGACATTAAGGTAGTGTTTGAAATAGGGAATAAGAGGGAATATTTCCTGAATATTTTCTCTTATTTTTAAAAGTCATAAATATAAGGAATAGCTGGGAATAAAGTTAACCAAAGGGATAATCCATGGTTAACCATAGGATATCCCCTCAATTTATTTTTTAGAAAAATGCAGGAATAGCTGGTTATTCCTTCAAATAAGAGTAAAAAAAAGTTATTCTATGGATTTATCTTTTTGCATTTGATATGATCAATAGCCAGGGAATAAACTCTATCATGTACACTTATTCATGGATAATATTTTTTATATCAAACACTACCTAAAGGTCATGTTGTCGCAGGTAACCCCTCGCCACCAGCAATAGTCCGAACCCGGGGCATCGGTCCAATCATACAAGACATTGTCTGCATTGCGGAACGATTTCTTGATCTCCAAGAGCGTTGCTCCTCGCGAATAAGAAGCATCGGTTAAAGACCAAACGAAAAGTACTTTTCTTCAGGGTAAAGTCCGAAGATTTGAATACGAGAGCAAAGCACATTTAGTATTTTGATAAAAATGAAATCTTTGCGAATCAAACATGTTTAAAAAAAATCCAGTACGTATTCTTAAAAAGCTGAGAGTTTTGCGAAACATTTAGATTGTGTAGCAACAATGGAACTTTCATGATAGATAGAAGGATAGAGTATTGTTTAAAAGCTAAAAAAAATAGAGATTAAATGTAGATGAAGAGGAAAAAATGTTAAGAAGATGACAAAATGGAAGGAAAATAAGGAATAAGATGAATTAAAAAAATCTTAATGATAGGATAAAATGCAGGAGGAGATTTAAAAAAACAGAGACCAGGAACTACAGAATCAAAAAAAAAAAAAAGTATGCTTTGCGAGCAATTAAATAATAGGAGACGAGAAAGAGATCTCGATCCACCGTAGTACTATAGTCACTAGAATAGGAAAATGGGAACCAACACGCGAACGTCGTCATCTAGGACGAAGCACGAGAGCATACCGTCGTTCGTGGAGGGATCGCGAACGATGGCGGAGCCCAAAACACTGAAGAAAACCAGAAGCGCCATGCCTCCTCCCCAACGACACGCCATTGCCGCGGCCGCTACCGTTCGTATAGGAACGGACCGAACCGCGAGCCTAGGCTCATGGAATGGAGACGGATACGAAGAGGGATCCCTGAAACCGCTGCAAGATGCGAGCTTTCGAGCAGAGGCTACGTTGGAAAGCGAAGTCGCCGTGAGAGAGATGGAGAGTTCTGGATGCTTCTAGGAGAAAAAGAAAAGAGGAACAAGTCATTTTATATTATAAAATAATATAAGGCAACATCTTAATTAAAAATAATTTTTATATTATAAAATAATATAAGATTATATCTTAATTAAAATTATAATCTTTTTATGTTATAATATAATATAAGACTACGTTTTAAGTAAATTTTTTTTATATATAAGATAATATAAGACTATATTTTTAATATAAAATATAGTTTTTTAATTTATAAAAATTACAAAATATAGTCTAAAATATTACACTACATTTTTTACGAAAAACATAAATTTTTTTTTCTTAAAACCTATCATAGTCTAATTAACTTTTTATTATAGTGATAAACTCCTTCGTGATTAGCGGAATTGAAAATTTCTCTAATTTATATGTAGGCCTTATCCTTCTCCAAATTCTATAACTACTCCCTGAAAATCAGGTAGCAACATACGTTCTTTGCTGCCTTAAAACATCAGGTCTCAGGACCTCTCAGGGACACACTAAAAAACCCCTCGTTGACGCCATTACTCTCAAGAACTCCCCTCTAAATTCCCTTCTTTAAAAACCTTATTCATATTTCTATGGCCAAGGATTTCATTGACTTGAGCGTTGAAGGATCTTTCGCAGTGACCACCCACCTCGGCCCCTTTGTGAGGATGCTATTTGCAAGTCCACGATGACGAAAGAATACCACCCGGACCCCAACGTATGGCCAAGTCACCCCAAGTTGGAGAACGAAAATTCACAGCAACAGATTGGCGCTAGAGGAAGGGCCTTTAAATCCCTAAAAACTTAAAATTCTTGGAGAAAAGATTCAAAAGAGAAGGACATTATCTTGAATGGTGAACCACAGAAGGGCAATCGTAGATGCCCCTGATCAGGCTGTCTCTCAAAGGCTTTGGTCCCTCGCAGGACACTGCATCCTCACAACCATCCCAGCTCGCTACTCCATCACCACTCGTGGCACCCATTACACAAGACCAATTCAACATATTGGTCCAACAAGTCCAGGCCTTGACGCAGTTGGTGTAAGGACTTCATGAAGCTCGTTCCCCGATTGCACCCAATCCTCAATCTCCTGCGAGCACTCAACAACATCTCGATGAAGCAGCCGCACCAGTTCAACCAATGACTCCACCTAATCAATTTGAAGTCACGATTCCCCCCATGAATGGGGGAAACTGAACCAATCCCACTGAAAGCCGAAGACAGGGCCTCCCCAGCCTCGTCGAGCCCACTCCTTATCTCCAGCTTCCTCTCATCATGGTTCAATGCCCAGACATCGATCTCCCTTCCCGGCTCCCCCATCAATACAGCCCGAGGTTTTTGAATGAAAAATTCAGGATATGCACATGGAATTAGATGCTATTAAGCATGCGTCTCTACCAGAATCTCGGATGGAACGAGGTCCACCCTTTATTGAGAAAATTATGAATGAAGCTGTTCAGTCGCACATAAAGCTCCCCGAAATTGAGCCATACAATAAGACAACTTATTTGGATGAAATTAAAGTCAAGCCTTCCCCTCAATGGGTTTGGTGTATTACCATAAATCCTGAATGGTAATGTGGATTACTTACAAGATAGATTACTACGAGATGGATTGCTAGTAATATTGATTACTATATTTGTATACACAGGTAATGTTACAATAATATGATTTGGTATGACAAATAGATTACCAGTTATATAACATCAAATTTCTAAAATCCCATAAATCAAATTCATATACTAAATCAAATCTATTAAAAATTTCTAAAATACCCCAAAATACATATAAATCACAATATTTATATATAAGTAGAAGATATTAGATTTCTTTTTTTTAAGATTAAAATATATTTTTAATCTTTAAACATTTATTCAATTTTTTTGATTATTAAACTTTCAATTATCATAATTTATTTATTATATTTTAAAAATAATTTATTTTTAATATTTTGTTATATAAAATTAATTAAGATTAATAGAATAATGGATATATTATTTTTTAATTTTATTTTTAAAATATTAAATTAATTAAAAAAAAAAAATTAATTAATTTTTTAATTAATTTAATTTAATATTTTAAAAAATAAAATTAAAAAATTAATTTTTTAAAAAATTTTAAAAAAAATTAATTTTTAATTAATTATTTTTAATTAATTTAATTAATTAATTTTTTTAAAAATATTTTTTTAATTTATTTTTAATTATTTTTTTAAATTTAAAAATAGTATTTAAATTTTTATTTTTAATTTTTTTAATTAGAGTTTTCTTATAACTATATTTTTTGTTTTTATTTTTGCTTCTGTTTTATTTTTTTCTACTTGATATTTTTATTTTCTATGGACGAATAATACTACGGTTTATTTTTGTTTGAAGATATGAGAAAAGAGATAGCGGTGGCGAAACATAGGGATGGCAATGGTCCGGGTATGGATCGGGACAGTCTATACCGGTACCATCCCTGTTAGGAAAAATATCCCCGTTTCTTGCCCCATTAAGCCGTTATAGTTAGCGGGATGGGACAGAGATATTCGATTGGGCAAATGAGTACCCACGGGGTACCCGTTTATCCGTTTACATAAAAAATAAAATTATTTTATTAAATATATAATTTATTAAAAAATTAAAAAAATAAAATTAATTATGATAAAATAGAATAAACTCTAACAACCAATCGTTGATATTGATACATCTAACACATTAGCTTTAACATCGCAACAAATGAATACATTCAAATTTCAAAGCAAAAAATAAAGAGATATCTTTCTTTAGAAATAAAAGAAAGAGATAAGCGTATCAGAGAAAAAAAAAAGTGTTGAAAGTAAAGTTGTCAATTTCGTTTCGGATTATATTTCGGTTTAGCTTATGAAACTAAATATTTCGGTTTCAGACCGTTTCGGTGCTTCGTTTCGGAATATATATATATAATGAAAAATTTGTTCATAATTTATATTCTTCATAAATAATAATAACAACATAAAAATAAAGAGTTTGAGTTTTTAAAGATGCGGCCATAGGGGTGAGATAACTAGGGTTTTTTTATATATATATATATTTTAAAATGGTTCTGAAAGGTTTAATAATTCATAAATTGGTCTCCAAAACATATTTTGCCAAAATAGTCGAAATATACCGAAACACGTCGAAACGCACCGAAATGGCCAAAAAATCTTTCGAAGCGAAACGTAAGATTCATCTTTTCAGATAAGCTATCGAAACGAAACGAAACGTTTCAACCGAAATGGCCGAAACGAAACGAAATTGATAACTTTGGTTGGAAGGCGTCCATGAGGCAACGATTGAAGATGATGGAGTAGATTCAGAACTTCAGAGTTTAGATCAACGATTAGAGATGATAGAGTAGGTTCAGATTTCAGAACTTCAGATCGGCAGTGTGAAAGAGAAAGAGCAAGAGACGGTGCGTGAAAGAAGGCAGAGCAAGAGTCGTTGAGTCATTATATAAAGCTAACAGGGACGGGGATGGGACGGTACCCATTTAGCCATTAACGAAAAATTCCCATTACCCGTTAAGTCGTTCAAAATGAGGATTCCTCACCACGTTAAAAATGGTACCGACCGGAGAAATGGGGAAAATTGCCATCCCTAGCGAAACAGAAGAAAAGAAAGAAAAAGAAGGAAATAATTTTGTTTTAAGAGAGGGATGATTTTATTTTTACAAAAGAGGCAGGAGCAATTTTGTTAAAAAAAATTATTAGATTATAATATATCTTGTAATATGGATAACCATCTCTCCCTAAATGATAATCCAAATTATCACTATAAGATAGATTGCCATTCAAAACATGTACCAAACATGATTATATGGTGGGTCCTATTTAAATTACCAGCTACCAAACACCCCCTTAGGGGACCTGCCAGAATATGATTTGGCACATTAAAATCGAATTCTATCGATTCTTTTGACAAACTTAGTCACTCTTTCATCAGCCAATTTGTTAGTAGTCACCATTATCGGCAAAGGTCGAATTTCCTCTCCGAACTAAAGTAATGGAAGGGGAGTCCTTGAAGAACTTCTTAGGTCATTTTAATATGACCATATTGAAGGTCGACTACCTCAATCATGAGGTGACCATGTTTGTCCTAACAAGCGGAGCATCGAAGGAGAAAGACTTATATCTAGCATTATAGGTAAATTACCCGCAAGTCTCCCCGACATGATGGTCTTGGCGAACAAATACACCAAGAAGAAAGAGTCTAAAAGGTCATCGCGAGTAAACAACCGAAGAAGAAGGAGAAAAGTAACTTAGATAAAAGTCGAGCACATTTACCTAACAAGCGGAGCATCGAAGGAGAAAGACTTATATCTAGCATTGTAGGTAAATTACCCGTAAGTCTCCCCGACATGATGGTCTTGGCGAACAAATACGCCAAGAAGAAAGAGTCTAAAAGGTCATCGCGAGCTAAACAACCGAAGAAGAAGGAGAAAAGTAACTTAGATAAAAGTCGAGCACATTTATTATATTTTCACCGAACCTCGGTAAGGCCGAGAATCTACAAATCATTTCTTTGAACCCTCAATTGGGCTGAAGTCTTATTACATTATTTCTCTGAACCTCAGTAGGGTCAAGCGCATTTTATTGTTATTCTCCGAACCCTCAGCTAGACTGAGGTCCTTTTATATTAATTCTTCGAACCTCAGTAGGACTGAGAATCTACAAATCATTTCTCCAAACCTCAGCTAGGCTGAAGTCTTATTACATTATTTCTCCGAACCTCAATAGGGCCGGGCATATTATAGTAATTGTTTGAACCTCGGTAGGGCCGAGCACATTTTATTATTATTCTTCGAATCCTCAGCTGGGCTAAGGTCCTTTTATATTAATTCTATGAACCTCGGTAGGGTCGAGAATCTACAAATCATTTCTCCGAATCCTCAGCCGAGCTGAGGTCTTATTACATTATTCTCCGAATCTCGATAGGGTCAAGCATATTATGGTATTTCTCATAACGTTGGCAAGGCCGAGCACATTTTATTGTTATTCTTTGAACCCTCAGCTGGCTAATGTATTTTTATATTAATTCTCTAAACTTTGGCAAGGTCGGGCACATTTTATTATTATTCTCTGAACCCTCAATTGGACTGAGGTCCTTTTATATTAATTCTCCGAACCTCAGCAGGGCTGAGCACATCCTATGAATTATTTCTTTGAACCTTAGTAGGGCCAAGCATGTCCTATGAATTATTTCTTCGAACCTCGGCAGGTCCGAGAACATCTAGTTAACTCTCCAAACCCTCAGCCGGGCAAAATTCCTATTTCGTTCTATCTCCAAACCTCGGCAGGGCCAAGTATATTCTATTATCTTCCTAAACCTTCAGCCGAACTGAGACATCCCTAGGTTATTTCTTTGACCTTTCGGTTGAAGCACCCTTATACTATTCTTGCAGAGCCTAATTTACTAAGTTCAATGATTGCAAAACATTCTGAGGAAATATTCAAACCAATATTATTCACAAAGCGATGAAGAAAGTACAAGCAATAAACAAAATCTTCTAAAATTTTTTCATCAAACTTGTCTATGACAAAAGTGCCCTTCGACAAAAAAAAAAATTCAGTTACAAAAAGAAAGAGGAAAAAGGAATAAGTTTAAGGTTTGGCTGGTTCGTTCGGTGCTATGCCTTTCTCGGGAGAAATCGCCGAAAGAAGAATAGCTGGAGCAGATTGGCTCATTTCTTTAGTAATGAATGGGGGACCTTGGCTGAGTTTCCCTCCATAGCTTCTTCAAACTCTATCTCCAGGGCATCATCTTCATCGGGCCTAGCTTTGGCAGATAAGGGAGTTGCGATCGGGGTATTAGCCGACATTGAAGCAACACAATACCACTCGTCCTCTAAGAAGGAGAGGTCCAAGTCAAGGTACGGCTTGATGATCCTCTGACACATCTCAGTCACCCCTAACATGTAGGCCTTCTTCGAGAATGAGAGTTTATCCTCAAGAAACTTGATCGAACTCTTGTACTTTTCTACAACAAAGGCAGCATAATTATCGGCCTCGGTCATCCAGTCTTGAGACTCGAAGCTCTGCAGATGGCGCACAATCAATTCCTCAGATAACATCTTTATGTGCTCCACTGCCCGAGCTTCGTTCTCCTTTGCCTGAGAAATAAAGCCAACATATCCCATTTAGATAGAAATAAGGCAGAGTTTGTCTTTATGGAAAAATGAATGAAGTCCATACCTTTGCAATAACGTCGGCTTGCTGAGCAATCTCTGCCCTTGTCTTCACAACCTGCCTATGGATCCTTCTCTTCTTCTTCTTATACTAGTGAAGCTTCCCTTAGGCGTGTTTCAGCTTCACCCGGTCCTCTTCCGCCTTATTTTGGATGGATGCAAGCTTACCCAACGCCCTTGTAGCCCATTGTTGGCAAGCTTCAAGCTTGTGACTTTTGTAGCAAGGCTTATATTTAACATATTTATTTCCTCAGCGGCCTTCGTTTGGGACTTTGACAACGTCGATCAAGCTTCCTCGGCCAACATTTGGGCTTCTTCAAGTTCAGCCTAGGTCTTGGCTAGCTCTTAAGACTGCTGGCTAGCCAAGCCCTCTTTATTTTGAAGCTCTGCGGCCTCACTCAAGGCTCGATTGCGAGCTTCTACTGTGGCGCTCAGGCGCCCATACAGTGCCTTTTAGAGAATGATCTCCTGTAACAAGACAAAACAAGTAAGCTTAGAGATAACTGAATAAGTCAAACAAAAGATAAAAAGGACGTCCTCACTTACTCGAAAGGCATAGATGTTCATGTCCCTCAGAAGGGCATCATCCTCATGCAAGGGTAAGTCCTCCAAGTCAATAGGGACCTCAAATCCCTCAACCATGAAGGAGACCATCTATGGGTCAGCTTCAGCATATTCCGCATCTAAAGGACCTCCTTCTGGAAAGAGAATGAAGCAGGATACCTAAAGTCACGACCTCGATAACTCCAACTCAGGGTCAATAACCCTCTCTCCTAAGGGACCCTCTCAACCCTCGGCGCTCCTTCTGGCCTCTCCCTGCTCTTCGGGTAGAGGCTCCTCTGCAAATGGAGGGATGTACTCGCCGCTCGCAGCAACGATGGCCTCCAACCCCTCGGACTTGGCCATCCATTTTATTTGTTGACTCTCCTGACGTTCCTCAGGAGTTTGTCGGCTGTAGGGGGTAGCACAAACTAGGCCATAGACGAGTGGGTGGGGGCCTTATTGTAGTCCAAGCTTGCTGGGAAGTCCTCACTTTCCCAAAACTTTTCTTCCAAGCAATACGGCTCCATTTCCTTTTGGGCTAGTACTTCTTTTATTTTCTCCATTGGCTCCTTCTCTTTCGGTGCTGAGATCAAGGCGAGGCTCAGTCCTAAGTCTTCCTTGCCACCCTCTCTTAGAGGACTCGAGGAGCCGAGTCTCGCCTTATTCTTTGCAAGGCTCGGCAGGGCCGGGCAAGACCATTTTTTGCCCTTCTTCTTGTCTAAGCTACTCTTTAGCATCTCTCTTATTCGGGCCCCAAGGTCTGACTTGGCTGCTAAAAACATAGAATACCCAAATAATTAGTCATGCCCCGACCGATAAATTTGAGACTCGATAAATTGAAAATTAAACTTACCTTAAGGGTCGATCCTACTAAGGCCAGTGTTGAAGAGTGTGTCTTCAGCCAGAAAACTCTAGCTGATTACATCTTGCTGCTGGAAAGAGTCTTGAGGTCTTTGACCTTTTTGCTTTGATAGTCGAGGAACTCTGTTCAGGTCCTCGGGAACTCCCGCCATGACCAAGGGAAGTGGCACCCACCACTCCAATGGACGATAAAAAAGCGGGGTTTTCATTCCTTTATGGAAGATGAAACGCTCGAAACTCTTTTAAAAGACCTTCGAAGTCCGTTGTAGGGCCACCGAGAACTCTTTGGGAAGACAATGTTGCGGCATGCCCAGAACATGAGCACTGTGGCCGTCACCCTTGCAAACTGGCATATGGCGATGAACCCCGTGATGTAGTGCCAGTTGTTTGGCACCACTACCATGAGGCAAATGTCATAGAACTCCATGACCCCTTCAATCATTGGGTGAAGGGGAAGGTGGATGCCCATCTTGAAGCACTTTTCATACAAGAAAGTCTCGGACTCCAGTTCATCTGAAGCTTTCTGTCCGAGACGGTATATGCTAATCAAAGTCGCTAGGAATCCAATATTTGTGGCGAATTATCTCCAAATCCATTGGAGTTACTAATGAAGCGATATAAGTTAGATGCTCCATCTCTTTGGAATGGATGAAAATAGTGCCGACCATAGCTTTTTCTAGCTGACGACACTTAGTCTAAGATGGAAAAATAATGCCAAGAGCTTGAAAGGATGTGATTGCGGAAGACGCTGGTCTCCTCCTATCTAAACTGCCACATGAAAGGGCAGAGGACATCATTAGCGGGGAGCCCTAGGAGCTACGGCCTTTCGGTTCAAGCACCGTGATCTTTGGCTTCGCCACATGTTATCCAACTAGCCATCCTTGATCAAATTCAAAAAGCTCGCCTGTTTGACAGCCTGGGTAATTATGCCGTATCAGCAATCATAGCATCAACGTCTCTCCGAGTTCAGCCTCTGCTAGTGGGAGTAGAGCCCTAATGCCCTACTCCTTAAGCCCGAATGTAAACTTCAAACTAGGGAGTGGGGGGACAAGTGATGCGGGGTAAAAAGTTTTCACATAAATTGGCTTATGTGGATAAGCGATGAGGCCCACCTTTGGGTTATGGCTGATTGACCCTTATAAGCCGAATGATGCTTCGCTGAGCTACTCTGTTGGCATCTTCGCCCGAGTCTCACCATACAGAACCTTGGCCTACCGACCTTTGGCTTCCTTCACCGAGTCTCACTCTCAAACCAGGGTTACCGAACCTCAATAGTCGGAACCTCCCGAATGACTGTTCCACTTGCCGAGAATCAGCCCATGCCGAACATCTCAGGCACTAGATCATCAGAATCATGGTAATCTCGAAAGCCTTATTACACAAAAATGGGAGCCAAATATAACCTCCTTCATGATTAGTGGGATTGAAAATTCCTCTGATAAGGTGTACATCGAAATCATCCTTATCCTCCTCCAAATTCTATAATTGCTTTATGAAAATCAGGTAATAACATACCTTCTCTGTTGCCTTAAAACATTAGGTCTCAGGACCCCTTAGGGACACACGAAAAAACCCCTCATTGATGCCATTACACTCAAGAACCCCCCTCTGAATTTTCTTCTCTAAAAATCTTTTCCATATTTTCTATGACCAAGGATTTTCAACTTGTGCGTCGAAGGGTCTTCCATAGGGACCATTCACCTTAGCCCCTGTGTAAAGACATTGTTTTTTGTCAAATTTAGGTTTTATTCTCGATACCTTTCTTGTGAGAGTTGCTTACTTTATATAGAAGCTGTCGGGCTAATTACAAGACTAAAAATCAGCAATTATACAAGATACATATGATTATATAAGGTAAGAATAAACGTCTATCAATTATGCGCATATATACAATATACTCTACCCTTATGGCAATGATGGGCTGATTTTCTACCTAAAAAACTCTCTCCTTGATGCGCCCTTAGTTGACCCATTTGAATTTTAAAATTTAAATTCAAAACTCCTGCTTAACTGGTCCGCTCGCCAAATTAGCCTTAAAATCTGCTATTTCTACATACAAAATCAGCCTTGGAATATGCCATTTCTGCACACCAAATTAGCCTTGCAATCTACCATTTCTGCTCTCTTGACCAACTGTTAATCTGCACACCAAATTAGCCTTGCAATCTACCATTTCTGCTCTCTTGACCAACTGTTAATTCTACTAACAGTTTTGCATGTCCATGAGGATGGAAAGATGCCACCCAGACCCTCTACGTGCCAAGTCACCAGGAGAATGAAAATTCACAACAAGTATTATTTCTAAGATGAGTGGTCCTAGGTAAGTCTATATTTATCTCGCTCAAAATATGATACCATCATCTATTTTATTTTATCCCTTTATCATTTTAAAAAATAACTACATAAATTTTAAAGCTATTTTATATTTTTTCAATCTAAGTTTGGCTATATTCGACTGCAATTAAGCCTATTTCTCTATTTCTAAATATATATTTACAAAAAAAAAAAGCTTTTGAGTAAAGATAGGTACATTTTACTTTATTTTTTAACTTATTAATATGCTTTAAATTTTTTTTTCTTGCCGTGCATGTAGATTTTTGAGTGCTCATAAGTACTCTATATTTTGAAAAAAAAAAATATAATGACATGGTGATAATTTCTTTTTTTGGGTCAATAAAATTTATTTTAATTTGTTCTTTTATATATCACAACAACAAGGATTTTTTTATTCTTAGCATAAGGATGGCACATCTTAGCATGATTTTCTCCTTGACTGCATGTATTTTAGTTATTTTCTCATTGGCTGTATATATTTTAGTTATCTTATTATTATTAATAATTAAAATTAATAATTTTAATATATTTCAATTTAATAATATAAGATTAAATAAATAAATAAATAAATAAATAAATAAATAATATATATATATATTCATCTATTTTAAGTTTTTAACCACGGTTACATCTAATTTTTTAGAATTGTGACATTTAGCCACACGAGACACCAGATACTCTAACCATGCAAGCAAAGCCCGCTCATTTTGAGGGCCCCATCGGAGCAGCAGGCGTCCACCCGTCTTCCTGCAATAAAGCGCGGCGCTAATAATTTTTGCGACCACGTTCGTTCGCCTAAGGTGGCCGCCCAGCTCCCCACGTCCACACGCGCGGCATATAGGTGCCCTTTCTGGGGCCGCACAAACGCCAGTTTCACGCGGAGAACGAAACGGGAACGGGGAAACGCGGCAGCCAAGTTTTGCGCGGGCGGGGGCATCGGAAACGTGGCTTTGCTAATGGCACGTCACGTAATTTCTCGGAAACCACGAGGGCGGTTGTCGGTTTGGGCGATTATCGTCTCATAAAACGGCAGCGACGCAACGATCCAGAGGGGAAGGGTTTGGTTCGTTCTCGACCCCTGGTTTCTTCCTGTTTCTCGCCGAGAGCTCTCTCGCCTCCTTCTTCCCCACTTTCTCACCTCCGATTCAAGCTCGCCTTCGCGATCCCCTCCCCCCCAATGTAAGTCTCCATCTCTCCCCGATCTAGTGATCTTTTGTTCATTTTGATTCTGGCAGAGCCAGGGTAATTTTTATCTCTTTTTTTATCTATTATATTTATTGATCTATGAAAATTGCAGATGCTAAGGTGCATGGATGTGATTTTTCTTGAATCATCTTTGTTTATGGGATCTGGATATTAGATGGTGGTTTTCGTGTGAGGATCTTGAAATCTTTCGATAGGGAATGTCGTGGAGATCTCCGGATTTTGGTGGAAGGGGAAACTAATAGGGGGGTCTTTTATAATTTAGGTTTGTGTGCGATGTGATTAGGTGGGAGACGAAGAGGGGAGGAATTGTTGGGAGAAAAATAGGGTTTTTTAGGTTTTCGTATTTGGGAGTACTACGGGGAGTATCTTGAGCTAATCCTGATAATTTATGGGGCTCTGAGAGTAACTATGTTGATAGGGATTTTGTTCTCGATTGGATTTGGAAACCAGTTCAGTGAGCTTTGAATTCTGTTTCGGGGATATTTTAATAATCTGTCTATTTCTTGATTGAATCTTAATACTTAACCATGTCTGAAGGGCAACCATGAGTAACGATGGAGAAAGGACGTGCCCTCTGTGTGCTGAGGAGATGGACCTGACCGACCAGCAGCTGAAGCCATGCAAATGCGGATATGAGGTATGATGAGTGCCTTCGGTTATAACAGTATCCAGGCGCTGTGTGATTTGAGCTTTATATTGCTTTATATTAGTTTTGTTTGTCAAAAACTCAGTTTGGTGTTAGGTGAGAATGCATGAATTCTTGGTCCATACTAGTTGGAAACCACTGATTTGGTTGTTGTAATGTTTTATAGATCTGTGTTTGGTGTTGGCATCATATAATGGATATGGCTGAGAAGGAAGAAACAGAAGGGCGATGTCCAGCATGCCGGACACCTTATGACAAGGAAAGAATTGTTGGAATGGCTGCCAATTGTGAAAGGTTTCTGTCTTCTTAGACTACTAATTCCATTATTTTTATCAGTTTGAATGCTTTCATGATTGCAATGAGAGTTAATTTTATATTTTTCTTTGGGGCAGAGTGGTAGCTGAGATTAATGCTGAGAAGAAACAAAAGTCTCAAAAGGCAAAGCCTAAAGCATCGACAGAAGCTAGGAAGCATCTTAGCAGTGTTAGAGTGATACAAAGGAACCTTGTGTATATAATTGGACTACCTTCTAACTTATGTGATGAAAGTGTGCGTATTATGTCCATAACAAGCTGTTTTTATGAATGTTAATTTTGCTCTTTCATCTTTGTAAAAGCTCACTTGTGTTATTGCCAGATACTTGAGCGCAGGGAATACTTTGGCCAGTATGGGAAAGTTCTAAAAGTATCAATTTCTCGCCCATCCAGTGCCGCAGCACAGCAAGCATCAAATAACAACACATTTAGTGTGTAAGTTTTATTGATGCAATTCACTCATGTCATCATCTAGTTTCTTAGGACATATGACATTGCTTGGACACAGTAGGCTTACTGTATCTCGCTGCCCCACCCACCCAAAAGAAAAGAAAAGGACAGAGTGATGGAAAATTTTATGCAATAAGTAATTAGATTGTTCTGTAGGTTGGTATACTTCGTGATCATAATTTTCTTGATTATCTTTTTTTTTTTTTTAAATCATTGTCCATTTAACCAATTATGTTATCTGAAGTTTGTCTCTTGGAAAACGATATCTTAATGCTGTTTTTCCATTTGCTTTAACTTTTAAGTATTAAAGGCTCTTGAACAAAAAAAAAAAAGTATGTTCAGAATATTCCTTGTTCAAATTTTAAGCTCTTGACTAATCTAATTTAAAAGGTTTCTTGGATTCTTTTAGCATCAATTTGTTGCTAATATATTTCTTTATGTACACTGGGACATCTTGATGGAATGTCAGTGAATATGTGGTGGTTGTTTGCAAAATTTTAGATGTATATAAAATGTAGAGCATATATTTGTATGCTTTTTGGTTACATGATGTTCTTTAGCTTTGAGGAGTCCCAACAAATAAGAAAGTTTGGGGAGTTTTGAAGCTGGATTGGTCTGCACCTGTTAGTGTGTTATCATGTTCATAGTTTGATGTGTCTGATATCAATGCATCACTTAACTCTCAGTTTTTTGATGATGTATTAGTACTTGAGCATGCACATTTTTTTTCCTTGGTAGGGAAGCTATAAACTCCACTTTGCTACATTCCCAATCTCTTTTAATTATGTTAAAATATCTGGAGTATCGTTCAATGATTTCCGAGGTTTAGATGTTATTTCTGTAGAATTGCTTGGAGTTCTCTTCAGGTCAACAGTGCATCCTCACCTGTCCATGTTAAATGGACATGATTTTTGATGGGATAATTATCTGGATAGGCCTGGGAACATGTTGCCTGTAAGCATGAATGGATGCAGATCATATTAACCAGGGCTAGTCAAAAGTTGTTTGTAATCAACAAAGTGATACAAATATGTGATAATAAATCATATGTGGGGTGCTAAGGCAAGACTATCAGGGAACTCTTGAAAAGCTTGCCAACATGATTATTTTTTTTAGTAATGCTATTTATGTCTGCCAATTCTTTAACCCATGAACATTTGTTAGGGAGGACCTGTAAAGCTGTGGCAAATACAATGATTATCCTGACAATTTCATAGTCGATACTTAAGGATAAGAGCGAAGTGGCTTAGCTAATGATAACTAAGATATGTGGGCATGATAACTGCAACATCCAAACCTTCTCTTCTATATATTTTGTCTCGGTTGATGAAATTTCAGATACCAGAATTAACATTGGCAGGACCTGTCTAATCTATAATTTTGCAATTGTGGAAAACAAGCACTGCATTTCCATGAGCTTGTAAATTCCAATACGTTTAAAGGGCAAGAATGATAGCAATTGGGCTTAATGAGGAAAGAGTTTAAGAAGTTCCATCTCTAAAGGGGATTCAGATGCTTCTTGATCACATTTGATATCCTCAGTTTACTAACAACGTTTCAAGATTTCTTTGGGTTAGGATTCCTATTAATAATTTGGGTGCTGCCATTACTGCTGTAAATTAATAGTGAATTGGTCAACACCTCTATCTACCTCCTTTATACATGAGGCCTATGAATGGTGAGGTACACAATGGGGGATAGCCCTCCTCCAAATGCTCCTTAACCCCAAACCTTGGTGAATGTAGGATCTAAACTCAATTCTCTTGGTACAACCACCAAGAGACTCTACCAACTTGATCAGCTAGCATCTCCTTTTACTCGATCACTGTATAAAATTAACAGGGGCGTGCTGTTCTTAAGGCTTATGCCATTGTTAGGTTTTGGGTAATTGCGTCCAACCCACCCCCCGCCCCCCCAAAAAAAAAAAAAAAAATAAAAAAAAACAAAGAAAAAAAAGGAGGGTGATTATAAAATTATGGGGTGAATTTGTAAAAAGTAAAGAAATTATTATGGTCAAGTATGATATCAATTCTCTTGGTACAACCACCAAGAGACTCTACCAACTTGATCAGCTAGCGTCTCCTTTTACTCGATCACTGTATAAAATTAACAGGGGGCGTGCTGTTCTTAAGGCTTATGCCATTGGTAGGTTTTGGGCAATTGCGTCCCGCCTCCCCCCCCAAAGAAAAAAAAAAACAAAGAAAAAAAGGAGGGTGATTATAAATTATGGGGTGAATTTGTAAAAAGTAAAGAAATTATTATGGTCAAGTATGATATTGATATTTAAAAATTTATTTGCAAGTCAAAAATAAATATTGATTACTTGGTTAGTTGCCGTCTCGACTAAAGGTCTTTGCTTCACCGCTGGTTAGATATATGCCTTCTTACCCTCATGTGCGGACTTGATCATTGTATAAAATTTAACAGGGACAAATGAATTATAAAAAGGGCATCCCAACACACTGAAAGTCTGGATCAATCTTACCATTGAACTAATTATATTTATTTAAAAAATTAATTCAGGTTAAGGTTAGATTTAGTTTAAATGATTTGGATATTAACTGATCTTATATGACCACTTCATTAGTGCTGGCATGAATCTGATCCCAATGTGGATGCATTTATGTTGGGGGAGGGATCTATTTACTTTCTATGGCAATTCAGCTGGCATGGCATTAAAATTGATGGTTAGCCATTGAATAGACTTCAGACCTGATTCTTTCTATTCATTTGGTGCTAAATTTTTTTTTTTTTTTTGGGGGGGGGGTGGGGGGGAGGAATGATGATAAGTCATTGGCTTTAGGGTATATCGAAAGGAAATGCATTTCTTATGAGTATGTAGGTATGTTGAGAATGCTGTTTTCTTTCAGAGCAATCTAAAAGTTATAGCTAACGAACTAGGGCTAGAGGTGGGCTCGGGCTGGCCTACTAGCCATCGGGTCGGTTTGACTTAGGATTGGGCTATTGGTGAGGCACAAACTAATTTGGGTCGAGTTTGGGTTTGAAGTTAGAGTTCAAAAAAAATTTTGGGCTGGACTCAGGTCATTACTTAGCTTCGCCTAAACCTGGCCTGAAGCTAGAGTGTGAAGAAGGCCAAAGAATTGGCCTTTTGTCGGGCCCAAATCCAATTTTTAAACCTTTAAATGAGGTGGCCTTTTAAATTTTATAGCGAATTGCTTGTGAATTGCGTTAGAATAGCTCTTCATAATAGCAAATTTTCTTGAGAGATAAGGTGAAACTATTTTAAATGTTGCTTGTTTTTGTTTAAGCACTTAAAAATTGAAAATTAACTTTATTGGTTTAGTTTTTGGTCCAGATTGGCCCGATTGAATTTTGGGTTGGGCCTGGCCTTAGGTTGGGCTCAGGCCTAGTTTTTGAAAACAATTTTGACCCTAAGCCTGGCCCAAAGCCCTAAAAATTTTTGGGTTGGGCTTGGGCTAGGTGGCCCGACCCACCTATTGGGATTTTCTTCAATGGAGAAAGAAGACCTTCTCAAGGGTTTCCTTTCTTTGTGGCAACCAAGTTGATTGCTGAAGGGATGGTGGGTGGGTATCTGGTGCAGGATTGAAGGGTGGATATGTTTGTGGTGTGAAGTTGCAAGAATGAAGATAGTTAGAATCCTACCTTAATGATATATAGCGGTGGAAGTTGCTTCAGGTTAACAGAGTGGTTATCTGATGTGGCAGAAAGTTGCTTAGGAGGATGTGTGAGTATGAAAGTATTGTGAAGTGTTAAGATTGTGTAAGCTTATAAGAATAGCAGCACGACAACATAAACTATTGTTTTGAACTGTAGAAGGTGACCACAGATGTCAAAAGAATTATGAAGTGGTCCATACAGAAACTCCAGTGAAAAATATTTTAATAAGTACATGTCCTAATTGTAAAGTTTGAATATGACCTTGATTGAGGACATTGTCCTTAAAACTCTTTGTATCGGACTAGAGGGCAAAGACCTTTTCCTTTATAAGCCAAACACCATTTAACCGATGCTATTCTGAACCAATGCTTGTACTTCAGTCATGTAGTTTTTTTTCTCCATATTTTTTATTTTTAAATATATGACCAATGTGGTTTCTTTGTTTGGTTTATTGGAATAAATTATTTTTTTCTTTCACTGGTTTGGACTGTTTATATATGCTGTCATTGGGTCAGGTACATAACATACGCTAGAGAGGAGGAAGCAGTTCGGTGTATTCAAGCTGTGCACAATTTTGTCTTGGAAGGTAAATCTTTGAGGTGAGCATGTGATGTGCCTTCTTATTTGCTAGGTGATCATGTTCTTGCATTTTATCATTTCTGTGACATTGGAGTTTACAAATGCAGAGCTTGCTTTGGTACAACAAAGTATTGCCATGCGTGGTTGAGAAATATGGTATGGAGTATGGTTTGTTTGGATACTGTTTCATTACTTTAAGAATTTTAATATTAGCTATTGGTGATCCTGGATTTTATATTTGAATTCACTTTCAGTAGTTTTTTAATTGATCCAGACTTGCAGCAATCCAGATTGTCTATATTTGCATGACATTGGTAGCCAAGACGATAGCTTCACTAAAGATGAGATAATTTCAGCTTATACAAGGTATATTTTATTATATTGTCTTTGTGTAGCACTTCACAGTTTCTTTAGCAGACACAGATGTGGTTAATTACTTCCATTTATCATATTTTATTATATCATCTTTGTGTAGCACTTCACAGTTTCTTTAGTGGACACAGATGTGATTAATTACCACCATTTATCACTATGTATTGAACATGAAAGTTGAGATATTCTGTTATAATGCAGGCATCCTGGACATGCTTGAAGGTTTGACTTTGTGTTCAGCATTCCTCATAATTGCTATGGCATATATGCTGAATCTTTTCCATATTTAGCGGTCTTATATATTTGTTGAGCAATACATAATTTAGAATGTTCAGTAGCAAAAAAAGCCTGCAAGAGCATTCTTTTTATGGCAAGCATTTGCTCGTGCATTCTTTGCCACTACTTCAATAGCTACCCTATGCTGATGTGATGATCTCAACTCAACTCATTTAAGCCTTTTTCCAACTACATGGGGTTGGCTATATGAATCTGCTTCCTTCACTTTGCTGATTTAGTAGATTCATGTTTTAGGGGATCTGACAGAGTTTTTCGCTGGTTATCAGCTATCTAGTGCAACCCTTCTCCTTTACTTAGGCTTGAGACTGGCCTTGGTGGAGTTTGCTGATGTGATGATCTATTGTATGTAATTTAATCGTGGCTTCTATATCTATTTGTCTGTGTGGATACTTATACTGCATAGACTGAAACTTAAGTCACCCTTGTTTGGTCTGGGAACAGTTCTATGCTGTTCGAGAGGAGTCATTGAATAATCGAGGGCCAAAACAAAAGGTTGATCAGATTTAAACTCATCTTCTCTTTTGCTATACCTTTATCTGTTTAAGTGGAATAACTGAGCAAACATTTTTTTGGACCCTTTTGCCCTTATAACTCTATCCCAGAGCAGAAATGGCCTTGTGATGCATTGGAGCTGGGTAAAGTGAAATTAAAAAACCCGGAGGGAGGGGGGGGGGTGTTGTGTTCCGGTTTATTCTGCACCATCCCCAAACTGAACAAAGTTTTTGAGCAGATATATTTTCATGCATGATCCTGTTGAATATGCATTGATCTTGAAAATGCTTGATAGCTTTTGTTCCGTAATTCATGGGTCATGCATGTGTAACATCTTATCCACGTTACTTGTTTGATGTTATCATCTATCAGTACATAGGGATTTTTTAGAAAAGATGGATGAGAGCATATTTTGTGTTCCTTATGCATACTTTCTATGTGCTAATATGATAATTTAAACAACACCGACAATTATCGAGGTTCCAAAGTTCCATGCTCAGGGAGATTGATGTAGAGCAAGCACTGTACTTTCATACACTTATGTCAATTGTTTTCCGGTAAGCTACCTTACATATATCCTGACCATATGCTTCTGTAGACTGGAAGGTGATTGAATCAGAGCTCCATTGTTTCATTCAAGTGTTCCTGCTACACATGAAGGATATTTTTGCTCCAATTTCATGAATTTTTTATTTTGGCTAGCTGTCTACCAACATGAATCACTTTCAGATCATAGAATTATGTTGGCATGGGAATTAATCTATCATACATTGTTTCAGTGTTGAGTTGGGAAAAGATCTCATCTAAGGATAATATCAATTATGATTTTGGGTGATGGGATTAGATTGGAGGGTTGCTGGTGCATGTGTTCATGTGCTTGTAAGAATTTGATCTTGATATGTTTGATGTTGTGGTGAGATTAAATTGGATGGTTGCTGGTGCACAAATTCATGTGTGCTTGTGAGAACTTGAAATGTTTGATGACATGATTTGAGCCCAACAAATTTTGTAAAGAACACTAAGGTAGATGCATTGCATTGGCAGGCTGAATTTGATGGCCATATTGGTGCTAGACTTTCTTCACTAATGATGCATTAGGATATTTCATTTTAGGCTAAAATATACTTTTGGTCCTCAAACTTTTAGTTGCTACAGTTTAGTCCCGCATGTTTTAAAAATGTTGCATTCTTGATGCACCATTATATAAGCTCAGTTAAAATTGATGGAATAGCTGATGTGTCACCCTGACATGAACATTTGGATTGTCGCCTGGGAGCTCAAATGACAGTCCATGTGTTTGCATTAGATTGATACGTCAGCTGTTTTGTCAATTTTACTGATCTCATATAAATAGGACATTAGGAATGCAACATTCTTGAAACATGAGGGACCAAACTGTAACAACCGAAAGTTCGGAAACCATGATGAATTTTGAGTTTGAGGACCAAAAGTATATTTTCGCTTTTATTTTATTTTATTTATTATTTTGTGTGTGTGTGGTGTTTTTTTTTTGTTTTTTTTTTGGGGGGGGGGGGGGTTGTTGGTGTAGGCAATAAAGTAGGTTGAATTAGGAGGATCAACTTTCCTGTCTTCTTACAGATGGAAGTGTGGCTTGCTGTTGTGGCATCATCACATCTTTGAGTGATTCCACTTTATTATTATATCAATTGCCACAAAATGTTGTCGAATACATTCTCTTATGAATTAAACATATCTATCTGATTCAATTTGAGACTGCAAATACCAAGACATCATCTTTATTCACAAGATTGAGGAAGTCCAAAGGTCAGTGTAATTTAAATGCCATGTAACTTATTGGATTACAATTGTTTTCCTTGTCAGCCTTTTGTGAATTGTAGTTGGCTTGATTTGCACAAATTTGCATGTGGTAACTGCAGTTGCGGAGAGAACAGGAGCCTATACTTTTGACCTTATCCTGTAGCATGCATGTGAACACTTCTGAAATCATTAAGGAGACAGTGAGTCCTCCTAATTGAAAGCATTGCAAGGGTTACTAGTTTGCAGTGTAATCTATTTCCATGTCATTATCTATTTGTTATTATGTTCTGGCATAGGTTGCAACATTTTTACAAATAAATATTATTTTTCTTGGCATAAATAATTGCGTGCTCAGGCAACTGTTTGTGGCTTATTTTTGCTTCATCTAATGGTTTGATTTACATCTGATATGGTTCAATAGGAGTAGGGTCCCACAAATTGCTTCAAATAATTCACAACGGCGCTCAGGGAATGTGTTGCCTCCTCCAGCAGATGATTTCTCTAGCAGTGGGACAGTTACAGGCAAACAAGCAGTCAAGAGTGTCTCAAATGTATATTCTCATGTAGATTTTTGTGTTTGAGCTTGCATTGAATTGCAGTTATTTTTTTGATTTGAAATTATCCACATTGGTGCTGGTTGTGTTCTATAATTCTGCTGTTATTTTCTTGTGTTATCTGAATTTTTTTTTTTTTTTGGTACAGAATGCTCCAAGCCCTGCCAAAGGTTCTCCTCCTAATAGTAGTGGAAAGCCCACTATTTTACCAGCTGCTGCTTCATGGTATGTTGCTTCCCATTCTCTTTCTTCTGTTTTGTCCCACCAAAAGTCATTACTGCTAAAACATCGACATGTTGCAGGGGACTTAGAAGTTCAAGCTGCCGAACTCTGGCTATAAGTGCAGCATGCTCACAGACGCCTGTTAAGAATAAAGTAGAAACATTAAATAGTACAACCTTGCTCTCTTCAATGACTGCAAGCACAAAACAGTCTTCTGCATGGCATGATGATGCGGTAACAACATCAAAGATGCCAGAAAGAAGGTGTATAATACCCATGAATGGCATATCTAAATCCTCAGAACCATCAAAACCTAGTAATGGGATGGACTGCCGAACAGTTATGTCATCAGAAGCTCTTACAGATGCAGATTGTATTTCTGTACCTTCTGCATGGAATGATGATGTGATTATAATATCTAAGACATCAGAGCCTTTCATATCTGCTAATGGCAAGGAGTGCCGGACATGTGGATCAGACTTGTCACCTGATGATGCATTGGACATGTCTCGTAATCCTGCTGGGGCCAACACAAAATCAATGAAACACCTGTCCAAAGGTGTAGATAGGCAATCTTCTAGTGCTGATGAAGCTGCTAAATGTGGTATAACTGTGAATGGAAACGTAGTAGGTTTATGTTTGGATTTGTCTTCGGTGAGTATTGATAACCATCCTGGGCTTGGTCAGTCAAGCATGGACCAACATCAGACTTCAAAGTCTAATCTGTCTTCAAGGCCTCAACAAGGTCAACCTGAACAAGTGGTTGAATATTTATCTTCAGAGGCACCGAGCAGGGCCTCTTCATCGCCTGAGACTCATTTTTCAAATGAATTACTTGAGTGGGATCTGGAGCCGCAAAAGCAAGGTTTTATGTCTACAGGAATTGAGAGGGAGGATGATGTGAATAATCGAACATCATGTTCACCTTATCTAAATCCACCCAAGAGTGCAAATCAATCTAGTTATAGTTCTTGGAATAATGGTGTCGGAATCAAGCACCCATTATATGCTGGTGATAGTAAAAGTGTGGAGACAAAGGTAGATGTGTCCTCATTTCTATTAAGAGAAAATGAATCTGCATTATGCAATGGGCACAAAGAGGAGCCAAGCAGTTTCTCTAACAGTGGGAAGGTTTTTGAAAGTCCCGAGATGAACTGCTCTGAAGGGAGGTTAAAATGTCTAGGAAAAACCGATACTGTAGCTAATTCTGACAAAACAAGTTTAGAGATGGGTGAGAGCAGCATTATTTCAGATATATTGTCGCTAGATTTTGATCCATGGGATGACTCATCCTCAGCAAACAATTTTGCTAGACTACTTGGTGAAACTGACAAGCAACAGGGGCCGTTTAAATTATCGAGTTCATGGAAATCACAAAATAGCAATCAATCCAGGTTCTCATTTGCAAGGCAAGAAAGTCAAGCAAGCGGTCTAGAAGCTTCTCTTAGAGACAGTGGTAATGCACAGAAATTATGCTCATCTTTGCAGGATGCTTTTGGAGATGGTTTCCAAAGCAGGCTTCAATTCAATAATTTTGAGGGTCCCTATGCTGTCTTCAACAGCAATCCAGTTGCTTCCTGTGACAAACTTGTTGGTGAGTTTTTGTTATTAATTTCAAAAAAGGAGATTTATCATGGTTGAACTGATTGTTTCTCATCAGTTCAGTCATTTTGATTATCTTGCCACCTGCTGTTTCTCTTGATTCCTTTTGTTTTAATATTTAGGTTTTGTGTACTTAATTTCATCATTGAATGTGATTCTATATTTTTGTATAGATGTTCTAACACCTGCTGTTTCTTTTTGTTTAAATATTTATGGGTATTGCATGCATAATTTCATCTTTTTATATGATTCTATATTTTTTTCTTGATACTTTTAACTCATCATGGTTACTGGATGGTGCATTAATAGAGACACACATGATATTTGCATCCGAACTCCAAACTAGTGTGGATTTTGATGCATGCATTGATAGTTGTTTGTTTTAGTGGCTTCTGATACAATGTTATTTTTCTCATTTTTTGGACCTAATACATGTAGGCAAATGGTAGTTGCAATTTAAAGTGGTTATAAATTGTGAGTGGTCATGGAGTATGAAAGGTTTTTGTTTATTCATAGTTATTTTTTTTATCGCATTGACTTTGATTTCTGACAAAACAAGTCATGGGCCCAACTGTATCATCAAGCGCGTTGTGATATGAAGCTGAAGGATAAAAAGTTACTGTGGATATATGGTAACACTCATTTATTTGGCCCCATGCATCTCATTAGCTAGATCATGTGTTGCTAGTGCAAACTATTAGCAGCATAATATCCATCATTCCCTCCATGAAATCTCATTTCCCCTTCCACACACCCTCCCACTTCCATTCTGACCTTGGACATACGTGGCATGCATTCCACCACCTCCTCTTTTGAGCTTTTATCAACTTGTCATGTTTCTTGCTTTATTTTTTGGCTGATTTCCATCATTGTTAAACCTCAGACAAATAATCTTGTGCTGTTTTTAAATGCGTGGGACCTTAGGTTGATTATGACATCTATTTTTGGTCCCTCACTCCTCAAATCTTCTGTCATTTGCTTCTTTCTTTTTGGTTTGGATGTAATTCATTGCTGTGATCATCTCATAACTAGCTACAAGAAGTTAATTTAACACAATGAAATGCTTTGCATGGGTTGGTGTGATATTTTTGAAGGTCCATGTATTTTGTGGAATGCGAGTGTTCAGCTGTTTCTGCTTGGTTTCTTTTCTTTTAATATTTCAAATGATTTGCTATTAGTTCTCTTTGTCAATTTTAATTTTGTTTTGAGTTGGTTAGTTGCTTTATTGACATATTATATGTAGTGTGTGTTAGTGTGTGGAAATATTATATTTTGGAATTTACTCATATTCTTTTTATTTTTTGCTTGAGAGATTTTGTTTGTAATGATTTAGGTTTTATAGTTTTTAAGTGGGAACAGAAACTTCTCTGACAATTTTGGACAATTTTGGCACATCTTGTTACAAAAGAGTAAGACTAATAAATTTAATGTTTTACTGGATTTATTTGCAAAGTAGCTATTTTGTGGGCTTTGCTGTAAGTTAGGATTTCTATCAGTTGAACTCGGCTGTTTAGATTGGAGGAAGAAGCAAAACTGAATTGATTTTGCTGGATGACATATGCAGAAAAATTATGATATATAGATTGTAGAAACAGGTTTTTGTGAAACCATGTGACAGGTTTGGTTCTATTTTCCCTTCCCATCCTTTTCTTTTTCTTGCAGTTGCTTTGTGCCTATTATCAGATCCATTTGCATGCAAGCATATTAACTTACGAGCCATGTTAGGGCCTTCTTGTGCATTTAACCTTGCAATCATTTGTTCACGCCTTGCTCTAATATGGTTTAGGGCTGCTGATGTAGAAATCAGTGAAATGTTTGGCTAAGCCAGTTGAATTTGCTATGTTGAGCCATTTCAACATTTATGCTCTCAACTTTTGTACACAGCATTGACTCAGGTCCAGAAACATTGTTTCACATTCCTTTTTATTTTAGGAATGGATGTTAGCCATGTATAAATGGGTATATCTTTTGCTTATTTCCAGATGGGTGGAACAACTCCAATCTGAAATTTATGCTGTTTGTTTGTCTGATAGATCCTTACTAGTACTCTGATTAGCTGGGTTGGGTCAACTCTCAATGGAATTGGATGTATTCGAGCCTAAACTGATGGTGGTCAACATTTCAATTTTTTGCTAATGATGTTGTATCTTAGTTGTCAGAAGAAAAAGATATATGGATAATGGTAACCAGTTTTATGCATCAAACTATAATTAAAGCGCTGCAAGCATGGCTGTTATAGTCAAAAACATGACCAAGACCACCCAAACTCTTCTTCCCCTTGTTTCCAACTCTCAATAACCAGGTTGATTAAGAGCTGGATTTTGCTTGAGCCCAAACCAGGACTCATACTTTCAGCTCAAGACAAGTGAGAAATGTGATGAGTTTGAGCTATAGGTTGTTTAATTGGTTGTTCTGAATGACCATTTCTTTGTCTTTGACCCTCTGGAATATCTTGTGTTTTGATCTGAATATGTTGCATTATAATAGTGTAGCTAACCCTTCTGGCATGTGGACATTATCTTTCCTGATATCTGCATCTTATCATTGTTTATGGATTTTTGATGCCTTGACCTATTTGGTACGTGGACGTTATCATGCTTGATGGTTGTATGTTGTCCTTTTATAAGGATATATGATTCATTGCTTTATAGTTATGCATGCTCTCTTAATGGATTTTATCATCTTGTCCTTCAAAGGTGTTTCAAGGGCTAAAATATCAGCTCCCCCTGGATTTTCATCACCAAGTAGAGCTCCTCCTCCAGGCTTTTCTTCTCAAGATAGAATCAACCAGGCTTATGATACAACATACTCTGGTTTGTCCACTTTCTTTTGGAAAAATGCTTTGGGGCATCTGTTGGTGCACACGATGGGTTTTCTGCACACTCAATGCTGGCCTGCGACTCAGCATTCAACTGCCCGTGTATTGCATCAATTCCCACAACTTACGCATTCCCTCATGCCACATGGCCAAGGGAACTTTTCGGGTGCACAAAATGGGTGCCCCATAGCATAATTTGCCTTTATTTTTCACTTCAATTGATTTTTCTAATGCTCTTGTTTTTTTCCTCCCCCTCCAGATAATCATCTACTGAGTAGTCCTTCACTCGGAAATCAGTATCAAGCACATCTAACCGGAAATCCAGATGATGTGGAATTCATTGACCCAGCAATACTTGCTGTGGGCAAAGGGCGAATGCCACTTGGCATAAATAATTCAGTGTTGAGTTCAAAATCTGCTCTTCCTTCACAGTTTAGCACTTCCAATAATGATCCAAGGCTTCAGCTGTTGATGCAGCAATCCATCTCTTCTCATCAAAATCCAAGAACACCAGATCATGTTGGGGATAGATACTTGCCTTTAAATGATACTTGCATGACATCTCGGCTTTTAGCACAAAATCAACAGTTGTTGCTCCAGCGGCCCAGAAGCACTCAGATTTCAATTGGCCAATGGAGTAATTGGAATGATGTAAGAACTGGTAGTGAAATGAGCATGCCTGACATCTTGAGGAATGAGAGGTTCGGGATTAATAATTTCTATTCTGGTAATGAGGAGCATAAGTTTCACATACCGAGCTCAGCTGATCTGTATAACAGAGCATTTGGATTGTAATGCTGGTTTGATGTTGCATAGCTTTCACCTGTCTTTCATGTATCCTAGTGCATCTTTAGCCATGGAGAATGGTTGGTTCTTCAGAGAAGACAACTTTGCCTGGTTGTTGATTGGCATTTGTGTCACTGAAACCTTGAGTGAGCTCCATCAAAGAGTACCTGAAATTATAGGCCTCTTCGTATCAACAGGTATGAATTTCATTTTGTTTGTTATGTTTAAGTATGAGGTGTCTCAGTAAGCAGTGCTAGCTGTCCAGAAATGCAGTCACTCTCCCACATGATTCATAAGCAATAGGGTTCAAGCGGTGTGTTCCAGCAGTACATGGTTGGATAATACTTTTTGGGGAAGTTGTCCCACCATAATGGTTCTCATTTCTCAAGCATGCCATTACCATGCTGTTGAGTGTTGAAGGCCAGAGTTGTTTCTCCATTATAACTTCATGTCGGTTGGCTGCTGAAAAATGGATTATAATTTTGTAGAGCCTTAAAATATAGAATGTTACCCTACTTTATCTCAAACTACAAATACAATATTATTGGCGGAACATTGCATGCTTGCATTAAGACTAACTGCATCTTTTTTTGATAAAATTTACCACTAGCAGATTGATGGTTTTTTAAGTCTTTAAAGTGACTGCATTAGAGGATAGCTGATTAGTTATTGACTTACCACTGTTGGACAAATGCTGCACAGACCCACAAATCAATCACCGTGAGGATCCTGTGGCTTAAGTTGGCTTCAGGTTTAGGTTTAGTGGTGTGTCTTCTGCATCAAGCATTGTTAGGTCAGATTTCTTTGTCAGCCTTTCTATCATGGGCATCTCTGCGCTTGCACTTCTCCTGTGCATTCCTCTGTTTCTATAGTCTGATAACAAGTCACAAAAAGAGAGATTTCAAATGGGTTTGGACCTCAGGTCAGAGTATATCCTTTGATGCATACATACATACATGCATACATTCTATAATTTGAATGTTATTCACTGGATTACGAATAATACAAGAGTGGGACTCTAGTTCTTCTTTTAGACTTGTGGATAAAATTTTGAAACCATAAACAAGCAAAGAATTGGCAGCTGATTTAAATTCAGCCTGAAACAGTGTGCATGTGTGTTTGTGATTTGGGGTAGGGTGGCTAATACAAGAGTGGGACTCTAGTTCAGCTGTAAGACTAGTGGATAAATTTTTGAAACCATAAACAAGCAAAGCATTGGCAGCTGATTTAAATTCAGCCTGACACAGTGCATGTGTGTCTGTGATTTGGGGTAGGGTGGCTAGCTTATAGGAAGTCTTCACTTAGAAATATAATATTCTTTGTACATCTTGCAAAATGGGCTAGGCTAATGGAAATCTTATTTACGCTGTTGGCAATTATAGACAATTCTTGGTTGTTCAATATTTTTTGGTCTTCTAGCAGACTTCGATATGCTCAAACTATACAGGACAATGCTATGTTCAAGACTTCAAATTCTAGTTAAATGTCTGAAATTCAAAACTGGGAAAGAGTACCATGACTATTTACTGCTAGATTCCTGCCGATGTGTAGTCTATGTATCTTTTCTTGAGGAGGTTCTTGCACTGTGCTTTTGTTAGTGCAAGGGGCAAGCGCACGATTGATGCTTTCTGTATGACACAGCATTTACTGTTGGACCACATGTTTCAAAAATTGGAGCACTGCCGAGTTCTATTGACATGGTGATATTGGTCCATGGGCATCGATGCTTGTGAGAATTTGTTATTTGCACATTCCAAAGGGTGCTAAGACTTTCCTTCTGACAATTAAACATTTTCTTGCTTTTATCATTAATTTGGATCTTTGCTCATCTATGCTGGGGATTTCTCCTTTTGCCTTTTCTTTAGAAGGGTTCAAAACTTAATTGATATGCTTCTTTATGCACAGCACCTTTTTTTTTTTAATAACATGAGCTTTCAAGTTCTATTTGAGAATGATTTTGTTGTTTTGTTGCATCAGAAATCCATTCGGCCCTTTCTGGAATTGTCGTATTTAAGAATATGAACAATTATCAGAGAGAGATTTGTCCGTCTCTGGAGATTGTCTTATTTTGTTGCACGCATTCCTCCGTTATCTTGGTGCTAGAGGGTAATTTTGTCTCTCATTTTTACATGCATGTAGGGAAACTATTCAGAGTATTATTTGCCATTCTTATGCCGATGGTGTTCGCTAGAGGTAATGTGAAAGGGTATTGGTCCGATCTTGTTTTCCCATGCTGTCTCTGAGAGAGCTTTTGTTTCATAATGGCCATTTTGTTTCTTGTGAAGGCTGTATTGACATTCCACCATAATATGAATGAATGAATGAGACATGTGACAGCGAGGGTAAATATTGTGCATCTTTATTTTTATAATCAGTAATTTATTGACTATTTTGATTTTTTTTAATGAGAAATTGATGGACGTCTTTCTGCTTCTGTGACAACTAGTGTGACCATGTATTTTAGTAGTTTAGACCTTGCATGGTTGCATTAGATAGCCTGGGTTGGCTGCAGAGGCTGCACCAATGTGTTCTTGTTCAAACTTGAGGCTTGTGATGGCTGACGCTGATGCTGCCCTCTCAATACCTTTTTCCGTATTGCTCCGCCGGATCAATAGTTCAGTTGATTGTATTCGCCTAGCAAGCTGTCACTAAATTGAAACATATGTACATATTTGTACGAGGATAGATTTGCCTACGTTTATATATATATATATATATATATATATATCTGATCTTTTAAGTTGAGGACTGGGGGATAAACATTTGAACCTGACCCGACCGATAGACCGGATGGTCAAGATTGACTGATCTGAGCCTGATCCATAGGTCCAACAGGCTGTGTTAGGCTGGTTGGATGAATGAATTGGGTTAAAATTTATCTTTATATATATATATATATATATATATATATATATATATATATATATATTGATATTTTCCATTACTTAAAACACCTCAATATCTTTTACGCGCACATGCATACATAAATATGTATATATAAAAGCCATTTTATCACGATCCTGAGAATCCTTCTGTTTGCTGTTGTTGATGTGCTTCCCAATTTTGATTAAGACAATGGAAAATAAATGGATAGCTGCTGATCAGAGACATTGGCGAGGAAGGAAGAAGATGATGTGAGATATTAGTGAGGAACGAAGAAGATGAGGTGGATTTGTGGTTATTTTCGAGGAATAACCAGACTCCTAATAAGATTGGAGTCTTTGAGTTGATTTGAATGATCATGATATTATCTTTATTTCAACTTCTTAAATACATGAAAAACACAACAATAACAACCTGAATTGTAGGAAACAATAACTACGGATTCCCAAAGACGCGATCACATTATGGATCTGTAGAAAAATGTGGGACTCCTCTTTTGGCCTACACCTGGACAACCGACTAGCAGCCACTAACAATTTCAAATTCCATTAACAAGCATGCTCTTGCTTGACTTCTTCTATTTGACACGTAGACAACCCACCAACAGCCACTAAAAACTCACTCAGAACCAAACAAAAACCATGGACATGTAACCCACTCATGCCGCACGACCCACGTCACTCCCCCACCTTGAGAATACCCTTATCCTCAAAGGAGAGGTTTGGATATCTTATCTTTAATTTTGAAAAGCCTTCCCACGTGATCTTAGCTGGTGATGGACCCTTCAAGCGTACAATAGCCTCGTTTCACTTTGTTTTGTTTTTGTTTTGTTTTTTCGTTTTGTTTTGTTTTTGTTTTTGTTTTTTTTTGTTTTTGTTTTTTTTTGTTTTTGTTTTTTGTTTTTTTTTTTTCAAACGTTGATCTAGAATTGCTCAAGGCTCTGGTGTGATAGTGTCATTAGTGATGAAGGCTGCACCTGCACATTATGATCCAACTTCGTTTTCAAAAAAGAGTCAGCAGAAAACAGGAGGCCTGGATGGCGCACCGCTAAGAGCCCGACATGAATAAAAGGCAGCAAATCGTGGATGGGTGAGATACTGAAATATGTATCGCATCTTATTGTGGATTTCAAAGGATCTAAGGTATGTAATCTGGATTACCAGATTACTGGTAATTTAAATTGGATCCACTATATAATTATGTTTGATATATATTTGTAATGGTAATCTAATTTGGAATACCTAAGAAGACGTTGTTATCCACATTATTAAAGATGTTGTAATCTAATAATTTTTTTAACAAAATTACTCGTGCCTCTTTTCTTTTATGAAAACAAAATTATCCTCTTCTTTTTCTCTATTTTCTTAGTCCTTGCCGCCGTTCTTTCCTTTGAATGAATTATTTCAGCTTTATGTTCCAATAATTTTTTCTTCTTCCACCGCAATATTATTCACTATACTTGCTAATCCGAACTCTCATCACCAGCCTTTTTTTAGCTCAAGCATGTGAGCATGGACCTCCTTTCTTTTCATGCGCTTCCTTTGATCGTAGCCATATGTCGAATAGAAAAAGAAAAACAAAAACAACATATATCAATTATTCTATTAATCTTAATTAATTTTATATAATAAAATATTAAAAAATAAATTATTTTTAAAATATAATAAATAAATTATGATAATTAAAAGTTTAAGAATAAAAAAAATTGAGTAAATGTTTGAATTTTTAATCTAAAAAATTTAAATCTAGTATCTTTTAGTTATATATAATACTTTATATTTTATGATGATATAATTACTACACTACAAGAAAAATGACTTTTGCCTGCGATTTTTTTTCATAAGAAAAGATAGAAAAATCGTAGGGAAAGCATTTCCCTACCATTTTTATTGTAGGCAAAAGCTAAAAAAAGTCGTAGGCAAAGGTGCGTCGAAAGGCCTAGGACTTTCAAAATCGTAGGCAAAGAGCATACCTTTTCCCATGATTTTTTTTCGTAGGAAAAAGTTCATATTTTGTAGGGAAAGAGTGACCAGAATTTGAAAATTAAATTTAAATTTTAAAAATTTTTGCCTACGAAAATAAAAAATCATAGAAAAAAATCAAAAAAATATTTTTTTATCCACATCTTTCCCTACAATTTTTTCTTAAAATCGTAGGGAAAAGTTGGATAATAATAATTTTTATTAATTTCTTTCCCTACAAGAAACCTTAAAATCATAGAAAAAATTAAAAACATATTTTTTATTCACATCTTTTCCTACGAAAATTCTTAAAATCTCATAGGAAAAAGTTGGCTAATAATTATTTTGAATGATTTCTTTCCCTACGAAAACCCCAAAATCGTAGGCAAAAATAAAAAAATATTTTTTTATTCTCATCTTTCCCTACAAAATTTCTTAAAATCATAGGAAAAAGTTGACTAATAAATTTTTTAATAATTTCTTCCCTACGAAGAATCCCAAAATCGTAGGAAAAAAATAAAAAAAATATTTTTTTAAAAGTTGACTAATAATAACTTTAATGATTCCTTTCCCTACGAAAAACCCCAAAAATCATAGGAAAAAATAAAATATATATATTTTTTATTTATATCTTTCAAGAAAAATCGTAGGAAAAGTTGGCTAATAATAATTTTTAATGATTCCTTTCCCTACGAAAAACCTTAAAATCATAGGAAAAAATCAAAAAAGTTATTTTTTTATCAACATCATTCCCTACAATTTTTCTAAAAATCATAGAAAAAAGTTGGCTAATAATAATTTTTAATGATTCTTTTTTAAATTATTATTTTTTACCATTTTTAACAGCAAGAATAAATTAAATCGTAGGAAAAATAATAAATACATATATTTTTTTTCTTTTTTTCTTATGAAATATGTATAAAAACGTATAAAAAAGTTATATTTTTTTATTTAAATTATTTAATATTTAAAAATTATATTTCTATTTTAAATTTTTTAATATTTTATGTATTTTATTTAAATAAAATATAATTTATTTGTTTCATATTTTTTTAAAATATTAAAAACCGTATCAATAAAAATAATATGATTCTTTACATACAATGTCCATTACATATACAAAATTTTTACAGAATGACAACAAGGATAAATATCAAAATAATTAATAAATGAAAGCCAATAGTCCATATCAATCACAATATCTATAACTAACATAAAACATCAAAACACATGAATGAGACAACACAATATAAGGTCCTGGACACTTTATAAAGGTCCATTCATAAATGACTTCCCTAGTTTTCTAGCTCTCTTTTAAACATTATTAGAGTAAGCAATGCTCTAGAATGATATTGTAATTCATAAATGTTTCAATAAGACATCATCTCATGCCAAAGTACACTTTGCTCACTTACCTTGGATGATCCTTTCCGGGTATCGAAATTACTTCCTACAAGAGTAAAAACAAGCATTAAAAAAGTTTATATTTGGTCAATTTTTATGCTCAAAGAAAACGAATTATTAAATCAGAATTATGGCAACTTGTAATAGAGTACAACTTGATCGAATACCCTGTTAGCATCTCTAAAAAAATCAGCAAGCAAATAGAGAGTCATTAACCATGCTGTCTGAACTATGATTCCTATTGTCATACCAGCTTGACTCTATCACTTTTTTTTTAAACAAATTAGATGGTTTTGAGGATCTTAAAAAGCATTCTATGGTGGCAAGATAAAACAAATCATAATTAATGTTGAAGAAATAAAGGTTTTCCCAACAATAAAGTATAGAATTGGTTGATTGAAATGGTAAATGAACTTAAATAATATGCACACATAAGTCTTTTAACAAGATATGAATAAGCTGAATATGAAACTATGAATGCCAAAAAAAAAAAAATAATCAAAAGAAATACAAAGCAGAATAAAGAAGATGCTTATATTATTTGTTCAAAGTTTGAATTTTTATCTACTTGAAATCATGGATATGTTAAAGGGCCGACCTATAAGCAACTAATAATGTGCTATATCTATTTGAATTTTGATGTAGAAAAATGCAATTGAAACTCAAGTCAGCGAAGATGCACACATACACACACAAATAAATAAACAAGGCAACTACAATACCAATAGGAGAAGAATATACTCTTGAAAACTTTAAAAAGAATACGACTACAAATGGATATAGGAGAAGAATAGACAGCACACCTAAGCACCTAAGCAATTAGATAGTTGCTCAAGAGTGACGGGATTACCATTCTCTAAGATCAATGATGCTTTGATTGGGTTAGTTTGTAGCAACTCTGAGAATATTTAGGTGAAGGTGACAGCTGGCCTGTTGGTATAATATCATGGCCATTCTATCAAAGAATTAAATCAAGTCCAATCTTCATTAAGATGCGAGAGAGAGTTCTTTGGCACTAGGGGACGTCCACCCCTGGTACCGCCGTGCCACATATACACCACGTGCCTAGCAAAGAAAGAAGCACAGTTGTAGCTATTAAGAAAATTAGGAAAACCAAGCTCAAACAAACCAATAACTAGTTGATGGAGTAACGGCCATCAATCAAAAATTAATCTGATGTAGCTGATCAAGCTTCGTTAAAGTTAATGAGGTAAGAAACTGATGAGAAGTTCTCCTCGGCCTCGGACCTTCATGGTCCCATCGGCCTCGGACCTCCAGGGTCCGCCCGGCCTCAGACCTCCAGGGTCCCCTCGGCCTCGGACCTCTAGGGTCCCCTCGACCTCGGACCTCCAGGATCCCCTCGGCCTCAAAACTCCGGGGTTCCCTTCCACGTGGCCCACTAGCTCTCCGTAGCCACCATGTGGCCCACTATCTTTCTGCAACCTTCATGTAGCCCACTAACTCCCAACGATCGCAGATGATGGGATGTTACAACATGGCCAAGCCCACTATCGCCTGTAAGGCCACCACTTCTCGAAAGCATGCAAAAAGTGGATTTTGGAATAGGTATAAAGAGGATGAGTTAGGTTTTTCTGGGGATGATTTTTGAGAACTGTTTTCCAAGGCACTAACTTGACCGTCGGAGGGTCCTCGCCGGGAACCCCCTGGTCCCTGAGGACTTTCTTGCAGGCTTTCTGTCAAGGAGGTGAGACCAGGAGCTCCTTCGTCACCCAGCGTTAAGAAGACGTGCTTTGGCTACAACAGATTGGCGCACCAGAAAGGAGAGAAGAGAGAAAGTGTAGAGTTTGGCGCTCCTAGGCTACAGGCCTTTACTTCCCTTCACTACTTGATAAGATGGTGGTAACGTGAGCACAGGAGGTTTCGGATAGCGGCCCTGGAGGGCAGTACAAAGAGCCGGAGCAGCCAAAAGCGAGCCTCCCGACCCCTCCGGTCCCCTTCCCTATCCTGCCATCGTCACCAACGCAGGGTGACCAGGTTGACGCTCTTGCTGTGCAAGTTCATTCCTTGGTGGCGGCGGTCCAGCACCTGCAGCAACAGGTGGCGGCTTCGCAGCAAGGACCCCAGCCCCCTTCCCCGGATGCGGGGGTTGCTCCTCTTAGCCAACAGTCCACTCGTGGGAGAGCTTCCCATCGGGAAGTCCCCCGTCGATACGCCTCCCCCAGACGTCGCTACCGGGAGTCCTCCAAAAGACCACGGTCTCCTTCACGTCATTCTGACAACTACCGCAGGTGGCGGCAGGGGAAGGAAGCCGAGCGAGGACATCGTTACCACCGCAACCCATCCCCGTCTTTAGGATCATCACGAGAAGGGTCTTTAGATGGACGTATCGCCTGCCGGGCTGAGCGACGCCTTGAGGAGTATAATCAGCAGCTGGAGGAGCTCAGTCGCAGGGTTACCAACACGCCGAAGGCGGATTATGACAGCCGTCCTCCCCTGTCTCGCCGCATAATGGAGGAGCCGATCTCCACCCGATTCCGTTTACCCCAACTGGACCTTTATGACGGCACTACTGACCTCCTGGACCACTTGGAAAGCTATAAGGTCCTTATGCAGGTCCAGGGAGCGACTGATTCTCTCCTCTGCATCACCTTTCCTGCCACTCTTTGAAAGGTGATGCGGGCCTGGTATTCCCAGCTGCCTTCATGAAGCATTAATTCCTTTCGGCAACTGGAGAGAGCTTTCCTTGCACATTTCAATGCCTGCTCAAAAATTTCACTGGTGGCCGATAGCCTGTTCGCCATCCAGCAGAAGAGCGGTGAGACGTTGAAAGATTTCATAGCTCGATTCAAGGAAGCCGCGCTTGAGGTTTACAACCTCGATGACTCAGTTGCTACTCTGGCCTTGAAATGAGGGCTTCACCCCTCCCGCTTTGCACACTCCCTCGACAAGAAGCCGCCGAGCTCCTACGCTGAGCTGCTGGGCCGAGCGCACAAATACATCCATGCCGACGAAGCTGACTCTTCCCGGCGCGAGACAGACGGGGGCCCTAACAAGAAGCAAGCCCGACTTGCATCTGATAGGCCACAGCAGGAGAGGCCTGAGCCTTCCCGGTGACCCGACAATCGGCCGAGGGCTCTCGCTCCTAGGGAAGGGGTCAGTATCCCTCTGCTTGCCCCGATATCACACATTCTGATGGAGATTGAAGGTGAGCCATTCGTCCAGCGCCTTCCTCCCCTGAAGCCTGGAGTTTTCCATGACAAAAATCTCTATTGTTGTTTTCATCGGAACCACAGGCACGACACAGAGAGCTATCGCCAGCTCAAAAGGGTGATCGAGGACCTCATTCAGCAAGGCTACCTCGGCAAGTTCTTTCGGTGGGCGAATCCAGCTGCTCCAGGCCCATCAGTGCCCCTGCTTGCCTAGGCTGAAGTTAATAATGCCCCGACCGAGAAGACGGTAGCCATGATCTCTTGGGGGGCTGGCGGCCCATCTAAGAGGTTCAGGGGGGAAGAGGGAATAGAACTTGTAATTCCTTTCTTTGAAAGGGACCTAGAGGGGGTGAGCAATCCAAATATGATAGTGTTGTTGTTTCTATGACAGTTGCGAAACATCCTGTAAAAAGGATACTGGTTGATAGTGGAAGCTGGTTGATATTTTAAGTTACGATGCATTTGTTCATATGAGCTTATCCCATGACTCCCTTCGGCCGGTCGCCACGCCCCTCATGGGTTTCACTGGGGATTTTGTGAAGGTAGAGGGGAAAATTACCCTTCCGGTCACAGTTGGGATGACACCCTACCAGAAAACGGTCATAGTGAGGTTCCTTGTTGCGTGGGTCCCTTTGGCTTACAATGCCATCCTGGGTAGGCCCGGGTTAAACTTATTGGACGCCGTCATCTCCACCAAGAGGTTGCTTGTGAGGTTCCCAACCAATAAAGGAGTAGGGGAGATGCATGGGGAGAGGAACCTCTTGTCCCTCTGCTACCACATGACGCCTGGCCCTCGAGAGGTACCAACCTCGCCAACAACTGAGTTGGTGGACCCCAGAGATTCAGAGAGGAGGGGGGAACCAGTCGAGCACTTATTGACTTTCCCCTTAGGGGAGGACCTAGCAAAGACTATCCGAGTTGGATCGCTGCTATCCGATGAAGCGAGGGCTCGACTCCTCACCTTCCTTCAGGCCAACTCGGATGTGTTCGCCTGGTCGGCCTTGAACATGCCAGGCATTCCCCCCGATGTAATTATCCACAAGCTCAACCTCTATCCGCAGTGCCGGTCGATTCGACAGAAGAAAAGAAGCTTTGCTCCCAAGCGGCAGAAGGCTGTCGACGAGGAGGTCCGCAAACTGCTGGCCGTCGAGCATATTCAGGAAGTACATTACCCAAACTGGCTAGCCAATGTTGTGATGGTCCGCAAGGTCAATGGGAGCTGGAGAATATGTGTTGATTTCACCAATCTCAACAAGGCGTGCCCCAAGGATAGTTTCCCACTGCCCAGGATTGACCAGTTGGTGGATGCTACGTCGGGCCATGAGATCCTCAGCTTCATGGACACCTTCTCGGGATATAATCAGATTAAGATGGACCCGATGGATGAGGAGGCCACCTCTTTTGTGACCGAGAAGGGCATCTATTGCTATAGAGTGATGCCGTTCGGGCTAAAGAATGCAGGGGCAATGTATCAAAGGCTGATGAACAGGGTATTTGAAAACAAGATCGGACACAATATGGAGGTTTACGTGGATGATATGTTAACTAAAAGCGTCCATGCTGATGATCACATTGCTGACCTGACAGAGACCTTTGATAACCTCCGCCGCTGTCAGATGAAGCTGAATCCACGGAAGTGTACCTTTGAAGTCACGGACGGCAAATTCCTCGGCTTTATGGTGACTCAGCAGGGAATAGAGGCGAACCCGGACAAGATTCAAGCCCTTTTGACATGAAGCCCCCAGTTAATAAAAAGGAGACCAGCGTCTGACGGGGTGAGTAGCAGCTTTAAGCCACTTCCTGTCAAAGTCCGCGAAAAGGTGTCTACCCTTCTTCAAGGCCCTGCGTAAGGTCAATGACTTTGAATGGACCGAAGAGTGTCAGAGAGCATTTGAGGGGCTGAGAGAATTCTTGTCCACCCCACTGTTGCTGTCCAAGCCAAGGAATGGAGAAGAGCTCTTCCTCTACCTCGTGGCCTTGGCTGAGGCCGTGAGCTCCATGCTCGTCCGCTCCAACACCGATGGGACTCAGAGGCCCGTCTACTATATCAGCAAGGTGCTTCATGACGTAGAGACTAGGTACTCCCACACCGAAAAGATCATTTTTGTGCTAATCGTATCTGCTCAATGCCTCAAGCCCTACTTTTAAGCCCACTCGATAGTGGTGCTCATAGACCAGCCGCTCAAAGCAATTCTATCCCGGCCTGACACCTCGGGCCGGCTGACAAAATGGACAAACAAGTTGGGAGAATTTGATCTGTCTTTTTGGCTGAGGTCGGCCATGAAGTTCCAAGTCCTTGCAGACTTCCTGGTTGAGTGCACCTGGACCGAGGAATCGCCTGACGAGCTCCACTCAGCCCCTCCAAATGCGACGGCCAAGGGCGAGGGGCGGGACTGGGTCCTCCATGTCGACGGTGCTTCGAATTCTTAGGGAAGTGGAGCCGGCCTCATCCTTGCTAGTCTAGAGGAGAAAACGGTGGAATACGTCCTACGGTTCCTTTTTCTTGCAACCAACAATCAGGCGGAGTACGAAGCCTTGCTGGCTGGCATGAGACTGGCCAAGGAGCTTGTAGTGGAGCACCTTTGAGCTTTCACCGACTCCCAGCTCATTTTTGGGTAGGTCACCGGGGAATACGAGGCTCGGGATCCAACTATGTCTTGCTATTTGGGTAAGGTCTAATCACAGTCCTCATCCTTTATTCACTTCAGTGTCAGTTATATCCCTAGGGGCAAGAACGCCAGAGTCGACGCTATGTCCCGATTGGCCACCTCGGCTGATGGGGCCCTGGGGAGAATGTACGCCGAGCATCTAGAAGCTCCGAGCATCGACGCTATTGAGGAGGCCCTATCGATCGACCAAGAACCTTCGTGGACAGAGGCGTACGTCCGACGATATCTCACCGATGGCACTCTCCTTGATAATCCCATGGAAGCCAAGCTACTTAGGAGATGAGCCCCAAAGTTTTTGATGTTAGACGGGTGCCTGTACCGGAGGTCCTTCTCCTACCCACTCCTTCGGTGCGCCACTTCGGTAGATGTTGACTACATTCTGTGCGAGATCCATGAGGGTATATGCAGGAATCACTTGGGGGGCAGGACGCTGGCGTACAAGGCCCCGCGACAAGGATATTATTAGCCCACTATGAGGGAGGATGCAGCTGAGTTGGTGCGGAGATGCGACAGTTGCCAACGGCATACCTACATTCAATGATGGCCGACTACCCCGCTGAATCCCTTGTCAGCTCCGTGGCCCTTTGCTCAATCGGGGATGGATATACTAGGACCATTTTCCCCGACTTCTGCCTAGTGAAAATTTTTGCTTTTCGCCATTGACCATTTCACCAAGTGGGTGGAGGCTGAGGCGCTGGCAAAGATCACCAAGCATAAGGTCAGGACCTTCTTTTGGAAGTCCATCATCTGCCACTTCAGACTGCCTCATACCCTTGTTACTAACAATGATCGACAGTTCAACAATGCCCCTTTCAGAGAGTTTTATACTGAGCTGGGCATTCACCAGCTGTTCACCTCGATCGGCCATCTTCAAACTAATAGAGCAGCCGAGGTAACCAATTGCACCATCCTTCAAGGGCTAAGGACATGGTTGGATGACTTCAAATGAAGATGGGTGGAGGAGCTTCCCAATGTGCTATGAGCCTACCACACCACACCGCGTGTCCCTACCGGAGAGACCCCATTCAGCCTTGTGTTTGGCTTCGAGGCCGTTATCCCCGTGGAGATTGGCCTCCCGAGCTCGTGGGTAGAGTCATATGATGAGGATGATAACTTGACTCGACTGTGAGCCAACTTAGACCTGGTTAAAGAAGCGTGCGACCTAGCACGCCACATAATGGTAGTTTATTATCAGAGAGCCACCAGGTACTACAACGCACGCGTCCGCCTTAAAGCCTTCTTGCCAAGGGATTTGGTCCCCAGGAGGGCCGAGGTGTCAAAACCAACGGAGGGGGGCAAGCTGTTCCCAAATTGGAAAGGATCTTACTGAGTCACTGAGGCCCTTCATCGTGGAGCATACCGAATCGAAAGTCTAGACTGGAAGCCTCTTTCCCGTAGTTAGAATATAGACAACCTTCGCCGATACTACCAATGATGTACATGATTGGATGATCTTAGGTTTGAATACCTCGTTCTCTCCTTATTAAAGCACAGAAGTTTGTATATCTCATTTTTCTCTAATGAAAAAGTGTTTGAGTGACTTGACTTCCTAGCTCAAGCCCGATGTACCATCGGCACTCAAGCCCGAGTTCGCCTAGGCACCTCAAGCCCGATGTACCATCGGCACTCAAGCTCGAGTTCGCCTCGGCACCGCAAGCCCGATGTACCATTGGCACTCAAGCCCGAGTTCGCCTCGGCACCCTAAGCCTGATGTACCATCGGCACTCAAGCCCAAGCTTGGTTCGGCATCTCAAGACCGATGTACCATCGGCATCCAGGCCTAAGCTTGCCTTGGCACCTCAAGACTGATGTACCATCGGCACTCAAGCCCGAGCTCGCCTCGGCACCTCAGAACCGATGTACCATTGGCATCCAAGCCCAAGCTTGGCTCGGCAACTCAAGCCGATGTACCAATGGCAATCAAGCCCGAGTTCACCTTGGCACCCCAAGCTCGATGTACCATCGGTACTCAAGCCCGAGCTCGGCTCGGCACCTCAAGCCTGATGTACCATCGGCCCTCAAGCCCGAGCTTGGCTCGGCACCTTAGGACCAGTTTACCATCAGTCCTCAAGCCCGAACTCAACTCGGCACCTTAAAATCGATGTACCATCGATCTTCAGGCTTGAGTTCACCTCAGCACCTTAAAACCGATGTACCATTGGCACTCAAGCCCGAGTTCGCCTTAGCACCCCAAGCCTGATGTACCATCAGCACTCAAGCCCGAGCTCAGTTCGACACCTCAAGACCGATGTACCATCGGCACCCAAGCCCAAGCTCACCTTGGCACCTCAAGACTGATGTACCATCGGCACTCAAGCCCGAGCTCGCCTCGATACCTTAGAACCGATGTACCATCGGCACCCAAGCCCGAGCTCAGCACCTCAAGCCCAATGTACCAATGGCAATCAAGCCCGAGTTTGCCTTGGCACCCCAAGCTCGATGTACCATCAACACTCAAGCCCGAGCTCAGCTCGGCACTCAAGCCCGATGTACCATCGGCACTCAAGCTTGAGCTCGGCTCGGCACCTCAAGCCTGATGTACCATCAGCCCTTAAGCTTGAGCTTGGCTCGGCACCTTAGGACCAGTTTACCATCGGCCCTCAAGCTCGAGCTCAACTCAGCACCTTAAAACCGATGTACCATCGATCTTCAGGTTCGAGTTCGCCTCGGCGCTCCTAGCCTAATATGCTATCAGCATTCGAGGTTTGTGACCGGTTGGGCCTTCGAAGCTTGGTTACCTGACCCCAAGGTTCCGCCTCTGCACCAACCCCGAGTTGTTACTTCAACCCTAGGCCGAGCTCATTTCCAGTTCGCTCGATCTTGCGAAGGCAATGTTTTAGTGAAACTAAACACACATTAATTGACGCTAGGTCTAACACTTCATCAAAATCATAACTTTTCATTGCTCTTTTAAAAAGGAATACAAAATGCCGACCTCGGTTGGACTTCAGTACATAGATAAAAAAATGAAGGAACAATATAAAGGAGGGGAATATGTCTACTCAGGCCTCAGTCGGCCCGCCGCCGGTCGCTCATCATCGGTCGGCCTTGGAGATGCTGCCGACTCCTCCAACACCTCGTTTGGCTCAAGATAGCCGAGACCTAAGAGGCCGTGGACTCGGCCGACCTTCTCCTTGCTGTCCCTAAACCTGAGGAGATAGGCGCCAGAGGAAGCTTCAGCCAACTCTTCCACAAAAGCAGTGTTCTTTTGGAACTCATCCACTGCCTTGGCTGCCTTTTCTTCACTGACGGCAACCTTCCCTTCGGCCACGGCTACTTTCTCCTCGGCTGCCGCAGCCCTCTCCTTGGTGGCCCTGACCTCCTCTTCTGCCCTGCGGATGGCTTCCTCTAGTTTTGCCGCCCGGGCATCGGACTCTCGGGCGACCACCTCGGCATGGGAAGCCCGCTTCCCTGCTGCCTCCACCTTGATGCCAAGGGACTGGATACGCAGTCCTGAGCTCTGACGGTTGCCTCGGTGACCTCTAGGCTTCTCCTCAGACACTCGAGCTCGGCCTCAGCCTGACGTTTGACCCCATCGAGCTCCTTGGCTCGCTCGACCACAGCTACTGCCAGGGCCCCCTCGGCCCTCTACGCTTGGGCCCGCATCTCGATGGCCTCCTACCGGGACTAGTGGAGCACTTCCTCGGTCCGAGCAAGTATGTCCCTCAATGCCACAAGGGAGTTTGCCATTTGCATTAGAAGGCCGTCGTCAGTAAACAATTGGAAATGAGCAAGAGCAATGCGTAGAGAAATAACTACAACACTTACACATATTTGAGTCAAGAAGGCGTCCTGGAGGAGTGACGCGGCCCCTCGGTGGTGGAGCTCTCTTTGATACTCGGGGAGGTAGATCTGAGCCACCAATTGCTTGGCTTCCAGCCCCCGGCTCATCGGTGATGGTCTGGAGGGGAAGGCCTCGGGCTTGCCCTCCCTATTGGCCCCGTCCTAGTGGGATGCTCCCGGGGCCACCTCAAAGGCCGACCTCTCCTCTTCGGCCTGTGGACCCGCCGGTGCTTGGTCTCGCTCAGCCTGGGCCCCAAGTGGAATTCCTACGGAGGTCAGCTCAGCCTCGGGATAAGATGGCCCCACATTCGGAAATCTCCTCAGTCGGGGGGGGGGGGGGGTGGCTTCAATCCGAGGCCCTTCAGGAGGCATGTCAGCGGTGAGATCGACGAGGAGGACCTGCTCTTGGTTCCCCTGAGGTGGTTCATGATGCCCTCAGGGTCAGCAGATCAATGGGGCCGGGGTTGGAGAGCGAGTTGGAGATCGGGAAGGGCTTGGAGACCGGGGCCTCTTCCTCGACGGCTCGGCATTACTGATAGCCTTCTTCTTCTTCTTAACTGTGGCCCTCCTCACCATGCAATCTGGTAGCTTCATAGTTGCACAAAGCAAAGTCGGTTAAAAAAAAAGAAGAGAGAAGAGAGAAAAGAGAAGAGAAATGAAAGGGGGGCAGTGAGAGGAAGAGTGTTTACGGCCGCTCACCGCCGCTCGGGAGGAGGCCCGCGAACTGGAGATTATCCTCCGTCAGCAGCTGGTTACACCGGGGGATATCGGCCGTCTACAACATACCAAAGGCCTCCTTGTCCCTCGGAGTTACCAGGTGGTTCTTGTTCGGCCCTACATTTGGGTCCCCCCAACTCGGCCTCCCCCCTCCGAGGTCAGCGAAAAAGAACCGGGTCTTCCACCCTTTGACTGAGGTAGGGAGGCAAAACTTCAAGGATCAAGTGGGCCGAGGTTGGAATACCCACCAACCTGATTGCTGACGGAGGTTATAAAAACTACGGAAGAGGGACACCTTGGGCTCTAACTCGTAGAGGCAGCATAGAACAAAGAAAGAACAAATGGTTCAGACGGAGTTCGGAACTAGTTGCGATGGCGTTAGGGAATAGAAGTCGAGAAGGTTAGCGATTAAAGGATGAAGAGGCAATCAGAGGCTGGCCTTGAGAAAGGCCTCGTACAGGGAAACCCTCCCGGGATGGGAGGAGATTACCTTGTCATTCGGGGTAGGGGCATACAACCAGATGCTATCTGAGATCCTATAGATAGCTCTAATCCTGGCCAGCTCCTGGCCGGACACAGTGGAGACAATTCGGTCGGAAGACTCTAAAGAGGCTCTATGGGTTCCAGCGGCTACCGGATGGGTCCTGGTGGGGGCCTGACCGATAACCCGCCGCTGGAACAGAGGAACCTGGTCCTCGGAGGAAGGGGAAAAGGACCCGGAGGGAGTGGGAGATGGAGAATCCTGCATATGCAGGGGAGGAAAATAGCCCTTGGGGAGGGCGGAAGAGGACCAAGAAGGCGAAGAAGACATGGGAGAAGGACTGACCTGGCTAATGAGGAAAAATGGCGAGGAGGACAGCAGGATCCGGGCAGAGGTAGCTCAGGGAGAAGAAGATTCTGGGAGTAGTAAAACAACATATTTGGAGCGTTCCCCCTATTATAGCTCCCCTCGAGTTGTCCTGCCTAAGCCAGCTTGCCATGCGTGCGCCTCCTGCTGGGAGGGACGCCTCGACAGTCGCTCAGCGATGATAGCGGGATTCCGATAACGTCATTCTAATGATGACGATGATGGCCGTTGCCTTTTCGAGAAGGATCCTCATACATCCAATGGTGCAGATCAGCAGGAGCGACGATGCTACAACATCCCAGGCCACTGGCATTAATGAGTCATCGTGTCTCGTGGACACGTGCCCTTGTTGCCATTGGTGGCCAGACTGGATTAGCCGCCGGTTGAGCTCACGCCCCTTTCGATGGGCGGGAAGCGGACCCGCACCACCTCGGGGGCAGGAGGGCATCTGATGTGGCTGATCAAGCTCCGTTAAAGTTAATGAGGTAAGAAACTGACGAGGAGTTCCCCTTGGCCTCGGACCTCCATGGTCCTATTAGCCTCGGACCTCTAGGGTCCCCTCGACCTCGGACCTTCAGGGTCCCCTCGGCCTCAAAACTCTGGGGTTCCCTTCCACGTGGCCCACTAGCTCTCCGTAGCCACCACGTGGCCCACTATCTTCCTGCAACCATCACGTAGCCCACTAACTCCCAACGATTGTGGATGATGGGATGTTACGAACATGGCCAGGCCCACTATCGCCTGTAAGGCCACCACTTCTCGAAAGATGCAAAAGAGAACTTCGGAATAGGTATAAAGAGGATGAGTTAGGTTTTTCTGGGGATGATTTTTGAGAACTATTTTTCAAGGCACTAACTTGACTGTCGGAGGGTCCTCGCCGGGAACCCCCCCGGTCCGAGGACTTTCTTGCAGGCTTTATGTCAAGGAGGTGAGACCAGGAGCTCCTTCGTCATCCGGCGTTAAGAAGATGTGCTTTGGCTACAACATAATCAATTACTTTTCCCATGCTGCCTTATGCTAGTGCAAAACTGCAAGGGATGTTTCATGTCAAAGGAGTAAACAATCCATAGAAGTTCAAAATATGATCCACTTGATTTTGAGTCACAGGAACATCATTATGGCAGTCATATCCTGAAGTTCTGCTTTAGAGCCTAGAATTTACATTAATAAACCATGCAGTGTTGTGCTTTTTAAACAAAAATTGATGAATTTTACTTTCTCTAAGCCATAAAAGGAACTCACAATTTTACAAACAATTTTATTTCATTCACATGGTTACGTATTCAGCTTGTAGATTTCAAGATAACACCTATAAGACCATAGGGAAGAAACAACCATAAAAGTTCTGATGTTGAGGAGAGATCAAAATCAATGAGCAAAGACATCCACGCCTTTCCAATCTGGATATATAGCTTTTGAACCAACTCATTCCCCTCCAAACACAGGGATCCAGAACCTTTTTCCAGTTGAGTCGTGTGAATACGGTCATCTTTGCTGATGCAATTCCAGCAACTGTTTGTCCTGTCTCTAGAGTTATTCCTCCTTGAAAAATTTATTGTTTGCCTTATTGTCCTAAAGAACATCTAAAGAAGCATCTCTCAGGTCCCATGCGCTGTCCTTAATACTATTTGGTTCCACTAGGATCTATAGATTCGTCTTTTTTTGTCACAATGTTTCTAGGCAACATGGTTTAGCATGAAGGAGGAATATTTTGTTCTACACAAGACTAAAAGTGAATGTTATGGCATAGTTCATCAATGCGGTGTGGCACAAAAATTCAGATGAAGCATACTTTCATTGGACATACTACTAATTTGTAAAGCTCAACACAGGATCAAGAAGCTGCACCTGATACATATAGATTGACTTATAGTTCAAATAAGAATATCCAGTGTTGCAGTGTAAGTGTATAATTGTGGTATGCTATGCACATACTAGTCTTGTGTAAAGATTCATGATAATGATAAACATTGAATACTGAAATAAGGGAAAGAAAAAAGTTATAGTTAGTTTCTTATATAAGAGAATTTGTTCACTAACAACATGGTAAAGAAGGGGCCAAGTAGCTCTTCTACTCCTGTTAAGAAGATATAAATCATATATGATTTAAAAACACAGACCATTCAGAGCATGATGCAGCACACCCTGTGGATTGCCCTCATCTGCACAACTCAAACAGATCACTTCCTCCGGTGAGTTTTCCTTGGAGAGCTGTACAAAAACTCATTAGTACAACTTAAAAGATGAATTGCTTCTTAATAAAATAAATGAAATCTTATCAACTTAATGAAATAAAAGACCTTGAAGAGTAAAGCATCGTGAAGCCATTTTTATCACATGAATTCACAATGATCCATTTCCCATATAATAGAAATAATAATGGAGGAAATTTCTAACCAGGGATTGCTAATACTCAAGTAAAAAAATCAATTAATTAAATGAATGGTAAACAGAACCTGATTATGAGAACCATCAAAGAATCATCCTTCTGCAAATAAAAAAAACATGAAGATAATTCAGAGACTAAGAAAGAGAACTTTTAAGAACAATGCTACACTCTTGGCCTCAAAATCCTTCTTTTATTGATCACTTGACGGTATTAAATCATAAAGCCAAAGAAACGATTGATTGGTAAAAAAATACACCAAAATGTACTAAAAATGGTGGAATATTATTGGGGAAAGGCTTAATAATGAAAGTTCCACCTTGTGCAATCGCCAATAGAAGCAAAGATTGCTGCTTTATCGAAAGGAAGTCCTGGCACAGCCACAAACCCTTAATCCCATCCACCGATTCCCAAATAGGCATTCTCTGTGGCATTTTTGGATCGAATTCATCCAAAAATAAGGGAAAAGAGGGGCCGAGGGAGGGAGAAGTGGGAGGGAAAGGATCCACGAACCGAGAGGAAGTGATCGGATGCAAGACAGTCTTCGCCCTCGTCGTCCGAGGATTCGCCGAACGCTTCTTCTTGGGGGAGAAGAACTTCATGGCGAAGTACCAGAACACTGCCATCCGGATGATCCCGGCCACCATCTGTCCGAACCCCGCCTGCTGCTGCCGCCCTTGCGTCGCCGGATCAAAGCCAATCAGACTCCATGAGCGCAAAGGAGACGACGAGGGCTCGGCTCTTGTAATCCCCGGGATCCACAAGCAACAAACAAGAAGATTTGGATAAGATTTTTGGGGGAGTTAGTTATGGATAAGTTGGCCTTTATTCAAAATTACTGATGGAGCTTTTTGGATGAAGTTTTCAGGCGTCAAACCAGCTGCAACTAGGAGTCCTTCATTAGCCTATCCAATGCCCATAAAAGGATAACATTTACATGAGTTTGGGCGGTGCATTAAAGGAGGCGGTGCGTAAGGATAAATAAGAACGGGTGAAGCTTTGGATAAGGCAACAACTGCACTATAAATAAGAGGGCAGAGGTCTTCGGGAAGAGCATTGAACGGAGAGGAATCAAGAAGAATCCAATCCAACCGGCCATCAAATTGAAGGCACCTTCTATTCTCCACCTTAGGCGAGAAGGAGGAGAAAGAGAAGAGACGAGTGATCTTGTAACCTGAGGCAAGGTGAGGGAGAGATCGGTGTGAGATTTCTTGCAGTGCTATGGCACAGATTCATCTTATCTTCTTCTTGGGATTATTATTAATCAAAGAGGTTGGGGTATAGTTCACCCTATACATCTTGTGTTGGGTTGCCTTGATTTGGGCCTTGTTGGGCCGATCTGTGAGCCATTTTTGAGCCACTTTTTGGGCCCTGTAGTGGGCCAAGAATGGCAAAGTAAATATATGGCCCGAATTATGATTGAATCTAGTTTCTTAAGATATTTTTAAATCTCCATTTGGACAAATATATTGAGAGATATTCAAGCCCAAAGTCGGGCCCATAAAGTGGTCTGGGTAGAGTTTTAAGAATCATTTTATTATTCAGATTTTAAAAATTTAATAATGTAAAATGATACTGTAGGTATCCAGGTGTCCAAATAGCTGGGTTACCAATTAAAATTTGTATACTGAGGTAAGTAAGCCAAGTATTATAATTTTATAAATTATTTAATTTGTAAATTGTGAACTTACAATTAAATGTAATTATGTTAATCTTGCAAAATTATGTTATTACTATCGAGATGATAATATGCAATTATGATAATGACAGTAAACATTTATGTGTCACCGCGGTTCTCATATGACAGATTATGATATGACAGATTATGATATGGCATAATACTGGTACCAAAACCCTTCCTCTTAGGGGATATTTAAGAGTGATACACAAGATGAGTGCCGTAGGGCCGTGGGACACATAAAGGAAAACAATGACAGTATAAATAGTATTTTGTTTACATCGCATATTCTAGTATTTATTATTTAATTAAGCTTCCAAATTATTTTGATCTGATGACATGAATATGCTAATAGTATAATAAATGTAATTTGAAATTGTATTAGGATTACTTATTGAGTGTGAGCTCATAAAATTCTCTCAATGTTTTTCAGAGCCTCAGGAATGAAGAAGGATATTTGGAATAGACGGAGATTTTATTAAATAAATTTAGTTCCATTATATTGATATAGTTCAGCATTGTGTGTAGGGCTGGTAGCCCAAGACTGATAATTATGGTTTGTAATAAATCATGAATTTAGATTTTTATTTTATATTAATTTATGTGATGAAGTTCGAGATGCCTTGCATGCCTGGCATGCGGCGGGTTGTCACCCTAGCTCGAATTTTGAAACTGGAGCGTGACAACTTTAGTGGTATCAGAGCCACGCACTAATCGAAAGTGCAGGAGCTAAGTGCCACACAGGGCAAAGTGCTACATCAATGGGAGCCACCTCTTGAACCTGTGGAGGCCACAGGGCAAAGTGCGACATTGATGGGAGCCACCTCTTGAACCTGTAGGGGCCACCTCTAGAATCCTGCCTGCTTGGTGGTTATGATCAATTGACCCTGACGGCGCCGTCTTTGTAAGGGGGGTAGATTGTGATATGACGACGCCATCTCTGTAAGGGGGGGTAGATTGTGATAACCCTCCCAATAGTCCCACATCGAAAAATTTGGGAGTTGGTTAAGTGGTTTATATATTGTAAAGCAAGAAGGATAAGGCACCAATTGGATCCCTTTTTGGGCTGTGGTGGCCCAAGTTGGTGTGGACCTTATCCGTCTTGCTTTCTTGTAACAAAATGGGCCCATGGGCCTGGGTCATTACTTTAGTGGTATCAGAGCCAGGTTATGACATTATGGACATATACATGATGACACTTTAGGCAAAATACTAGGATGACATTGAGACAATTATAAATTTAAAGAATTTTAGATATTATGCTTTGAAAACCTGACGTATAGAGTTTACCATGATATTAATTACAACTAATTTATCAGGAGATAGGAATGGCTCATCACACTAGAAGCCAACAAAATGATGAGGGTTCCTAGGTTGGTAATGCTAGCCAATCGAGAGGTTTGAAAGCCACCGGAGGTGCTGCCCCTGCCAATTTAGTTGGAACTGATCAGCAGCGACTCCAGACCGAGATGCTTCAGATTCTCTCGGTTATGGCGCAGTCGATGCGGGACATGCAGCATCAGATTCTGTAGGCTTTGTCCACTCAGTTTGTCCCTCCTATTCCATAGACTCAGCCTGACTCTACTGCTCCACAGACCCAGCCTGCTCCATCTCAATCCTGGATAGGGGTTGGCTGCAGCTTTGTAGATTTCAAGAAGTTTGCCCCTGCCCCTTTCTCTGGATCCACCAACCCTGTTGATGCTGAGTGGTGGATGCGAGATATGGAGAAGGCTTTTACAGCTCATGGTAGTCAGGAGATGGAGCAGATCAGATTTGCCACCTACATTCTCCAGGAGAAGCTTATGATTGGTGGTTAGTTGAGGAGCAGCGTCGGGATGGATAGATTATTTCTTGGAAAGAGTTTAGAAAGATATTCTTCGACAAATACTTCCCCAGGAGTGTACAGAGACAGATGGAATTAGAGCTTATCAAATTGGAGCAAAAGGATCTTTCTGTGGCCCAGTATGAAGCTGAATTCACTAGGTTGGCTCGTTTTGCTCTAAATATTGTGACCAATGAAATGGCCAAGGTCACCAGATTCACTGAGGGACTGCGACCCCGACTGAGGCAAGTAGTCAATGCATTTGAGCTTCTCACTTACAGTGTGGTGGTGAATAAGGCCTTGGTGATTGAGAGGGATATGGATGCTGATCAAAAGGATTGGGAGCAGCGGAAGAAGAGAAAAGGGCCTACTTCTGGCCAATCCTCTGCTCAGGCTAAGAAGAAGGGTGCACAACAGGCCCAAGTCAAACCACAGAATAAGGAGACTCATTGCATTCATTATGGTAACTCCTACCCTAGAAAGCCTTGCCGCATATTGACTGGTGCCTGCTTTGTCTGTGGAAAAACTAACCACAAGATTGCTACCTGTCCCTTTCGAAAGGATCAATAGCCTTCTTCAAGTCAAGGGATGAGCCAGCAACAGCAGCAGCAGCCACCGAGGACCTAGGGATGGGTCTTCAACCTCACTCAGCAGGACGCTGCCGTCTCTAATTCTGTGGTGACAGGTATAACATTTAATATTATATTTAGTATTACATTCTTATCTAGTGCAATGCATTGATAGTTAATTAAAAGTTAGGTTCAATCCTTAATGTTAAAACAATTTACACTTATGTTCAGGAATGATAAAGTAGGTACTATTATGCTCAAACTTTAATTGGCCCGAGTGCCACGCATTATTTCATATCTGACATCTATCTTGACAAGAATGCATCATTGACACCTATTCCTCTGGAGCAAGAGTTGCATATTGCACTTCCAAATGGAGATGTTATGAAAGTTGACACAGTATGCAAATCTTGCCCAATTGTCTTGGAGAATAGGAGGTTGAATGCTGATATCATTGTCCTTCCACTGAAGTTTTTCGATGTTATCCTTGGAATGGATTGGTTGGCCTCCTATCATGCTTCAGTAGACTACTTCAGGAAGATTGTCAACTTCAAAACTCCAAGTCAGCCTGAATTTAACCTAGCCTCAGTGTTCATATCAGCGATGCAGGCTAGAAAGTATCTGATGAGTGGTGGTCAAGGATTTCTTGCTGTAGTCAAGGACCTTCAGCAGGAAGAGACCAAGTTGGAGGATATTCCTATAGCTCGAGAATTCCCTAACATCTTTTCGGATGAATTATCTAATTTACCCCTAGACCGGGAAGTTGAGTTCTTCATTGATCTAGTTCCTGGGACTGGACCTATATCCAAGGCCCCTTATCACATGGCCCAGGCTGAGTTAAAGGAACTGAAGGATCAGTTGCAGGAGCTCCTAGATCGGGGATTTATTAGACCCAATGTTTCTCCTTGGGGTGCTCTAGTTCTATTTGTCAAGAAGAAGGATGGCAGTCTTCGACTTTGCATTGATTACCGAGAAATTAATAAGGTAACAGTGCGGAATAAGTACCCTCTGCCAAGGATTGACGACTTGTTTGATCAACTCCAAGGAGCCCGGATATTCTCAAAGATTGATCTCAGGTCAGGGTACCATCAACTCAAAATCAAGGAGGGGATGTGACAAATACAACATTCAGAACCAGATATGGCCACTATGAGTTCTTGGTGATGCCATTTGGGTTAACTAATGCCCCAGCAGCATTCATGGACTTAATGAACATAATTTTTAAGCCATATCTGGATTAGTTTGTGGTGGTTTTCATTGATGATATTCTGATATATTCCAAGAGCCATAAGGAGCATGAGGACCACCTGAGGATTGTGTTGCAGATTCTTTGAGAGAAGAAGCTTTATGCCAAGCTACAGAAGTGTGAGTTTTGGTTGGACCAAGTATCTTTCTTGGGTCATATAATCTCTAAAGATGGTGTATCAGTGGACCCGAAAAAGATTGAAGCTATCATTAGTTGGAGCCGACCTTCCAATGTGGCAGAAGTTAGAAGCTTCTTGGGGTTAGCCGGGTATTACCATAAATTTGTGGGGAATTTCTCTCGCATTGCTCTACCCCTAACTTGCTTAACCCAAAAGCGAGTGAAGTTTGACTGGACAGTGGAGTGTGAGAAAAGTTTTTAGGAGTTAAAATAGCGCCTGGTGTCAGCTCCCATTCTTGTTCTTTCGACAGGATCTGAAGGTTTTACTATATATACTGATGCCTCTCAGAAAGATTGGGATGTGTTTTGATGCAGAATGAAAGGGTGATAGCCTATGCCTCCAGACAACTAAAACCTTATGAGCAGAATTATCCTACTCATGATCTGGAATTGGCTATTGTGGTTTTTGCTCTGAAGATTTGGCGGCATTATCTATATGGAGTGTTGTGTGATGTGTATACAGATCATAAGAATCTAAAATACATCTTCAGACAGAAGGAGCTAAATTTAAGGCAGATGAGGTGGTTGGAACTATTGAAGGATTATGACCTGAATCTACAGTATCATCCTGGGAAGGCCAATGTAGTGGCTGATGCTTTGAGCAGGAAATCCTCTTCTAAGTTAGCTGCTATGATTACTTCCCAGCCTCACGTATTGAGAGATCTGGAGAAGTGAGAGGTTGGTCTGAGAGTACAGCAGCCTGATGGGCTTGTTGCAGCACTTGTACTCTAGCCGACCCTAGTTGACAGAATCAAATCCTCCCAGATAGAAGATTCTGATCTACAAAGGATTAAAGAAGTTGTGCAGTCAGGAGTTCAGAATGAATTTTATGTAAAGAAGGATGGATCCCTAAAATTTAAAGGAAGATTTTGTGTGCCAAACATTGAGGAACTGAAGGCTGAAATTTTGAAGAAGGCTCACTACTCTCCTTATACTGTGCATCCAGGTGGCACTAAGATGTACAGAGACTTAAAAGAAAATTTTTGGTAGAAAGGTATGAAGAGGGAGATTGCTCAGTATGTGGCCAAGTGCTTGGTGTGTCAGCGAGTGAAGGCCGAGCACCAAAGGCCTACGGGACCTCTTCAGTCTCTGATGATTCCACAGTGAAAATGGGAAAAGATTACAATGGACTTTGTGACTGGTCTGCCCAAGACTCTCAAGAGTAATGATGCAGTTTGGGTTATTGTGGATAGACTAACAAAATCAGCTTATTTCCTACCTTTCAGAGTTGGGGTCTCTAGTGAAAGATTGGCTAATATGTATATTGAGCAGATAGTGAGACTCCATGGTGTCCCAGTATCTATTGTATCAGATAGAGATACCAGGTTTGTGTCCCAGTTTTAGAAGAGTCTTCATAAGGCCATGTGAACCAAACTAAACTTCAGCACTGCCTATCATCCCCAGTCTGATGGACAATCAGAGAGGACCATACAGATTCTGGAAGACATGTTGCGAGCCAGTGTGATGGACTTGGGTGGAGCTTGGGATAACCATTTACCTTTGGTGGAGTTTGCATATAATAATAGTTACCAAGCTAGCATCCAGATGGCTCCATTTGAAGCTTTGTATGGTAGGAGGTGCAGATCTCCTATATGTTAGGATGACGTGGGGAAAAGAAATTGCTAGGCCCTGAGCTGATTCAGCAAACAGTAGATAAGGTGCATTTGATCAGAGAGCATCTTCGTACAGCTCAGAGCAGGCAAAAGAGCTATGCTGATGTCAGAAGAAGGGAATTGGAATTCCAGGTTGGGGACCATGTTTTCTTAAGGATATCACCAACCAAAGATGTGATGAGATTTGGGATTAGAGGAAAGCTGAGTCCACGTTATATTGGACCTTTTGAGATCTTGAGTAGAGTCGGGGAGGTTGCTTACAGCCTGGCACTGTCTCCGATTCTATCTGGGGTACACAATGTTTTTCATGTCTCTATGTTGAGTAAGTATATCTCTGACCCCAGCCATATCATAGCGTATGAGCCTATATAGTTGAGGAAAGATTTGTCATATGAGGAGCATCCTGTGCGTATTGTGGACCGCAAAGATCAGGTTCTGAGACGGCATATCATTCCATATGTCAAGGTACAATGGAGTAATCATTCTGAGAGGGAGGCTACTTGGGAACTTGAGGAGGAAATGAAAAAGAAGTATCCACAACTATTTATATCCTAATATAGTTAATGATATAGCTACGACTGTTGACTTTTGAATAAAGACTTAGTTGATTGTGTGACAAAATTGGAATTTTAATTTTCTCTAATGAAAGTTATCAATTTCGAGGCCGAAATTTTTATAAGGAGGGGAGAATGTAATCCCCGGGATCCACAAGAAACAAACAAGAATATTTGGATAAGATCTTTGGGGGAGTTAGTTATGGATAAGTTGGCCTTTATTCAAAATTACCGATGGAGCTTTTTGGATGAAGTTTTCAGGCGTCAAACCAGCTGCAACTAGGAGTCCTTCATTAGCCTATCCAACGCTCATAAAAGGATAAGATTTACAGGAGTTTGGGCGGTGCATTAAAGGAGGCGGTGCATGAGGATAAGATAAGAATGGGTGAAGCTTCGGATAAGGCAATGACTGCACTATAAATAAGAGGGCAGATGTCTTCGGGAAGAGCATTGAACGGAGAGGAATCAAGGAGAATCTAATCCAACCGGCCAACAAATTGAAGTCATCTTCTATTCTCCACCTTGGGCGAGAAGGAGGAGAAAGAGAAGAGACGATCGGAGCCGAAGCCGTTGAGGAGCTTCCTACGGGCGATCATCTATGGGTTACGGTGAGTGATCTTGTAACTTGAGGCAAGGTGAGGGAGAGATCGGTGTGAGATTTCTTGCAGTGCTACGGCACAGATTCATCTTGTCTTCTTCTTGGGATTATTATTAATCAAAGAGGTTGGGGTATAGTTCACCCTGTACATCTTGTGTTGGGCTGCCTTGATTTGGGCCTTATTGGGCCGATCTGTGAGCCATTTTTGAGCCACTTTTTGGGCCCTATAGTGGACCAAGAATGGCAAAGTAAATATATGGCCCGAATCATGATTGAATCTAGTTTCTTGGGATATTTTTAAATCCCCATTTGGACAAATATATTGAGAGATATTCGAGCCCAAAGTCGGGCCCATGAAGTGGTCTGGGTAGAGTTTTAAGAATCATTTTATTATTCAGATTTTAAAAATTTAATAATGTAAAATGATACTGTAGGTACCCAGGTATCCAAATAGCTAGGCTACCAATTGGAATTTGCATACTGAGGTAAGTAAGCCAAGTATTATAATTTTATAAATTATTTAATTTATAAATTATGAACTTACAGTTAAATGTAATTATGTTAATCTTGCAAAATTATGTTGTTACTATCGAGATGATAATATGCAATTATGATAATGACAGTAAACATTTATGTGTCGCTGCAGTTCTCATATGACAGATTATGATATGACAGATTATGATATGATAGATTATGATATGGCATAATACTGGTACCAGGACCCTACCTCTTAGGGGACATTTAAGAGTGATACACAAGATGAGTGCCGTAGGACCATGGGACACATAAAGGAAAACAATGACAGTATAAACAGTGTTTTATTTACATCGCATATTCTAGTATTTATTATTTAATTAAGCTTCCAAATTATTTTGATATGATGACATGAATATGCTGATAGTATAATATATGTAATTTGAAATTGTATTAGGCTTACTTATTGAGTGTGAGCTCATAAAATTCTATCAATGTTTTTCAGAGCCCCAGGAATGAAGAAGGATATTTGGAATAGACGGAGCTTTTATTAAATAAATTTAGTTTCATTATATTGATATAGTTCAGCATTGCTTGTGTGTAGGGCTGGTAGCCCAAGACTGATAATTATGGTTTGTAATAAATCATGAATTTAGATTTTTATTTTATATTGATTTATGTGATGAAGTTCGAGATGCCTTGCATGCCTGGCATGCGGCGGGTTGTCACCCTAGCTTGAATTTTGAAACTGGGGTGTGACAACTCTCTCTCCTTTTCTTCGTCTTTTTATCACGTTTGTTGAAAGAAATCGAGATAAGAGGGACGACCAACATAGAGGGGGAACTTTTATATGGGAGGGTGGCAGTGAAGGCCTAGGTGACAGAGAGCGGCAAGCTTAGCTGGGACGGGCCACGTCCTCGGAGCCGGTGGCGGGCATGGCTGTCAGGGTGTGGGCGCAGCGGGGACCCGAGGCATCGCCAGCTGTGTCCCAGCTCACCTCCGCCAGCCGATGGCTAGGGCGATGGTTGAGAGCGAGAGGAGGAGGGCGGGGAGGTCGCAGAGGGGGCGAGGGCCGTACTGGTAGGAGATCGGGGGGTACTGGACGTCATCGTCGTTGGCGTCCGTGGGAGGGCGGCGGGGTCGGTGGAGGAGAGGAGGGGCTGGGTGGAACTCGGGAGTTAGGGCAGAGGCGTTAGGGTGAACGAAAAGCTTAAGTTTTTTTTTTTTGCTTTGCCTGCACCTTTTTTTTATGTTGTAGGAAAATATTTTCATTCCCTACGAATTTTATGAAATCGTAGGGAAAGATAGCCTTTACAGTAGGAAAAAATTTTTCATGAAAAAATTTTTGACGAAAGCTTTTGCCTCCAAATGAAATAAAAAAAATTGTTAAGAATAAAATAGTCTTTCCCTATGATTTTCAATTTGTCATAGGGAAAGGTCCTGGATCTTTCCCTATAATTTTATAAAAATCATAGGGAAAGACTTTTTTTTTTAAAAATATTTACAGGTTATTTTGCTTCCAAAATAACAACAACTTTATAAAAAAAGTTTCTTAAAACCATTTCTTATTGTATAAAAGAAATAAAAATAAAAAATAACAATAGTTATCAAATATATTTTTGTTATCAAAATTATAAAAAATAAAAATAATGATGATGATCAACAATATTTTTTTTATTATAAATTTAAAATTTAAAAATAAAAATTATAATTTTATTTTTAAAAAAAATTACAACCATCCCAAACTACCGTCTTAGATGGATGTTCTATGTTCTAACCATATGGACGGTAAGAAAATTTTATTGGAGGACAGTAATAATAAGCATGCTTAGACATTTTTATTTTGTCAGCCACTCAGATAATTGCGGGCAACATCACTGTAAGGAAAAAAATGATTGCATATAGAATATATCCCAACTTGATCCATTCAGATCAATTTAATAATAGCATGATCAAAATCGGATCCGAGACCCCAGAAGGCTAGATGCCAAGGTTTTGCACCATCGGGCCTTGGAAGCTGGGATTTGGGATGGAGTATTGGGGGATGGGAGGGGCGCTCAAGGGCCGGAACAAAGGGGGAAGGTTAGAATCAATTGAGGTGGCGGTGTCATGACAGTGGGGTTCGGATTGAAGTTGTGGTTAGAATTAGTATTCAAAGATGGATTGGGGTTAGGGTTTTCGGCGATGATGGTGGAAGGAAGAGTGGAGGAAGAAGGGGGAAGAGAGGAAGGATCGAAAAGGACCATTAGGGGGAAAAAAGTCTTTGTGCAACAGACTTCGATGCACAAAGCATGCACCGGGCGCGTCCATTGGCTATATGCCCATGCAAGCGCGTGTGCCACAGCCCATTGGGCCATGGCGCCCCTTGCATGCGAGCTTACACGGGCGCACGTCCAATGCGCCCGTCCTATGCGCGCTTTGTGCATCGAAGTCCGGTGCACAAAGACTTTTCCTAGGGGGTTAAAGTTTAGGGAGCTTTTCCTTCGGACCTTTGCCTACAATTTTTATGAATGTTAGTTTATTACAGGTAAAGATCTACATCCTTTCCTACGATTTTTCGGAGGGAAAGGCTCTAGACCTTTACCTACAATTTTCATGAAAATCGTAGGGAAAGGCTATTGAGTTGTAATAATTTTTTTTCATTCTTAACTTTTCCCTACGATTTTCATGAAATCGTAGGGAAAAGATGTAGACCTTTACCTACGATCTTCATTAAAATCATAGAGAAAACCCTTTCCTAACAATTTTCATAAAAATCATAGGAAAAAGTTTAGAATGACAATTATTCCAAGGAAATGTCTACAGTCTTTTCCTATGATTTTTGTGAAACTCGTAGGGAAAGACTCTAGACCTTTGCCTACATTTTTTGTGAAACTCGTAGGGAAAGGCTCTGGACCTTTACCTATGATTTTTACGAAAATCGTAGGGAAAGGATATTGAGCTGCAATATTTTTTTTTTCATTCTTAACTTTTCCCTATGATTTTCGTGAAAATCATATGGAAAGGTTGTAGACCTTTACCTAAAATCGTAGGGAAAACCCTTTCCCTGGAATCATAAAAATCATAGGAAAAAGTTTAGAATGACAATTATTCCAGGAAAAGGTCTACAGACTTTTCCTATGATTTTTGTGAAACTCATAGAGAAAGGCTCTAGCCTTTCCCTACGATTTTTGTGAAACTCGTAGGGAAAGGCTCTGGACCTTTACCTACAATTTTCACGAAAATCGTAGGGAAAGGATATTGAGCTGCAATATTTTTTTTTCATTCTTAACTTTTCCCTATGATTTTTGTGAAATTGATAGGGAAAGGTTGTAGGCCTTTACCTAAAATAGTAGGAAAAACCCTTTCCCTACTATTATGAAAATCATAGGGAAAGATTTAGAATGACAAATATTTTAGGGAAAGGTCTATAGTCTTTCCCTACGATTTTTGTGAAACTCGTAGGGAAATGCTCTGGACCTTTTCCTACGATTTTTGTGAAACTCGTAGGGAAAGACTTTTTTTAAAAAAAATTTGGCGGGTTATTTTGCCTCCAAAAATTTATTGATTAAGAAAAAAATCTTTCCCTACGATTTTCAAAAAATAGGGAAAGGTCCAGAGCATTTCCCTACGAGTTTCACAAAAATCATAGGGAAAGACTTTTTCAAAAAATATTGACGGGTAATTTTGTCTCCAAAAATTTGTTGATCAAGAAAAGTCTTTCCCTACGATTTTCAAAAAATCGCAGGGAAAGGCTCTGGACCTTTCCCTACGATTTTCATGAAATCGTAGGGAAAGACTTTTTCAGAAAATTATTGGGGGGTGATTTTGCCTCCAAAAATTTATTGATCAAGAAAAAGTCTTTCCCTACGATTTTCAAAAAATCGTAGGGATAGGTCCATAGCCTTTCCTTGCGATTTTTTAAAAATCGTAGGGAAAGGCTCTAACCTTTTTACTATGGAATCTTTGCCTATGATTTTTGAAAAATCGTAGGGAAAGCTATCTTTTATCTACAATTTTAAATTTGTAGGTGCAAAAATCGTAGGCAAAAGTCATTTTTCTTGTAGTGCTATAAGAAATTTATAGTTTAGCGACGCAATTTAGCAACGAGTGAAAAGCGTCATAAAATAGTGACAAAACAATGATGCAAAAGACGCCACGACGATGACGAAAAAATCAACAACTAATTAGCGATGATTTAGCGACACCATAGGTTAGCGATGCTAGTAGTTTTCGTCACTAAGTCTGGTAATTAGCGACGCCAAATTCTGGCATCACAAAATAACAACGCAACAAACCGTATCATAAATTAGCGACTCAGGTTGCGTAGCTAATTAGTGACGTAATCAATCCATGTCGCAAATTAGTGACATAGTGTTTGGGTTGCTAATTTGTGACATAGTGTTTGCGTCGCTAATTAGTGACGCAATTGTTCTGCGTTGTTAATTAGCGCGCGAATACTGCACAGTATTTCGCACATAATTGTCAGAACCGGACCAAACCGGTCGATTAGACAAGTTGAACCAGGACCCGGAGGCCAAACCGGTCTTGTTCTAACATAAAACCGGATGTGTAAGTGATCCAAAATAACTTAGTCAACCCATCCGGTTCGCCCGTGAACCGGTCAACCCAGCTCGAACCGAATGGGGTCACAGGTTTTATTATCATGTTAACCTTAAATTTTTTATTAAAAATTAATTTTTAATAATATAAATATATTTTATATTAAAATAATTGATTGATGGTTCAACCAGTGACCCAACGATTGAACTAGTGATCCAGTGATCCGAGCTCTTGGCCGGATCAATGTTCGAACCGGGTCTGACAACTATGGTTTGGCATCGCGCAAACTAGCTACGCAGTCTCTGCGTCTCAAATTAGCGCGGCCACATCGTTAATTTTCTACTTTTTCCAATGACCTCCTCCCAAATTTCTTTTTTGCGCCACTTCTGTCTGCTCCTTTTTCATCTCGCGACCTTCTTTTTCATCCCACTCCCAAATTTCCATTGCGCTTCCTTAACCAAAAAGGGCGATTTGGAGTTGCGAGTCGTGGTCTTCAAGCAACTACGACCACATCCCCAAACAATCTCGGGAGGAAAATCTCAAAGACTGAGGTGAATGCCCTATCAAGTTTTTCCTCTTTTCTGGCACTTAAATTACTTTGTATTATATGATCTATCCTGTTCTTATGTTCTTTCTTTTTAATCTTAAGTTCCATCTAGGTCTCATGTTTCGATTTTTGAGGAAAGCTGCTGCCATTGTTATTATTATTGTTAGTATTTCTGGTTTTGAAGTCTACTCTATTATTTATGGCTCTTCTCATTGATTTTGGTCCTTGAGTTGGGAGTTTGATGAGTATTTTGTGCTATCTATTATTATTCATCTTTTGCATCTTATGACCTGCACTGATGTTGGTGTGAGTGTCCTTTTCTTTTTCTCAAGCTAAGATTTTGCACTTCTTCCGTAACGCTTATAAATAACTCCAATTTTACGTTGCTTGGTGTGAACTTGTCATGAAGCTAGGATTAAGATGAATTCAACACCTATAATTGTTATTTTGATGCTTATGAGTTATGAGTATGATAAGAGGGATAACCATCATTCATTCAAAGTCAGCTTGCAAGGATGGAAAATCATTATTCATGGAGGCTTTACAGAAGGATAGAAGTGAAATATCTTCTAAGTGGCTTGAGGTTTGGGGGAGGTCAGGCGTCAATTTCTCTTCTGGGACACCACCGAGCTATATTGTTGTTAAGAAAACAAATTGGGGATGCTAATGAATTTCAATAGCATAGCGACGCATTACTGCGTTGCTAAATAGCGATGCACTAATTGCATCGCTATTTAACAACTCCTTTGCGATGATTAGTGGTTCAGTGACAAAGACTTTAGCGACGACATTTTTGCATCACAATGTCGTTGCTAAGCCAAATTAGTGACGCATTTTCTTGTTTGGCGATGCAAACGTGACATCGCTAATTTTTTGTTTATTTGTAGTGTAATTTATCTAAAAAAATATACATATTTTGATGTAGGACCGATTCGCATGCAAGTAAATTTTTTTAATGATTAATGATTGAGATGCAATCAGCGGCAGCTTAATTTGGCATGAAATCGGCATCGGTCAGATGAGGAAAATGATCATCCAGATCGGAAAGGTTGCTTGCTCTGCTAGGTGGCATGTGGGCTGCTTGAAGTAGGTGTGGCACAACTTGAATTTAGCATATGTTCTGTCTGACTATGATGGCCTTATCTTCTACTCCAATAATGATGTCTCTTCTTGTAAGCTGATGAACTTACTACATGATTCATATTAAAATAAACTAAACTGGATATGACTCAATTTAGAATAAAATGAACTGGACGTGACTCAAAATAAACTAAACTTTATTTCCCAACTCAAGACTTGAATCATAACTAATCAGATATCCACAGAGGGTTAAGAATCCTCTGCTTGATCCTGGTGCCCGCACCAATTCTCCCGGGATGGGAAGAACTCGATCCCGTCGAGTATGGGTCATTCTAGCTCTGGTTTCTCTCTAGTAGGTCTAGGTCGAGGTGTTGCAAGTCCTCTCGAATAATCCATGAATCGTCAGATTCGTGGCGACCCTGCCATCGGACCAGGTAGCGTTGATAACCGCAGTTCCGGGTCGTAATGACTTGATCGTCTAGGATACGCTCGATCCGCTCTCCTCGCTCAGGTAAAATTGGTGGTGGACACTCTTGGGTAGGTTCGCTAATGAAAGAAGGGTTAGGTCCAAAGTACTCATAGGAATCACTGCCGGTTCCCTATATTCTACTAGGTCTGCAATATTGAAGGTAGAGCTAATGCCTCAATTCGAGGACAGATCTAGCACATAGGCATTGGATCCTACCTTCTCTATTATTTTAAAGGGACCAGCTCTGCGAGCATGAAGTTTCTTAACGGTCCCTGGTGGGAACCGTTCAGGCCTAAGCCTAACCATGACATAATCCCCTACACAGAACTCTTTGGCTCTTCTTCAGGAGTTAGCCAGTCTTTTATAAGTTTCATTACTTAGATTTATTTTCTGGCTAATGTCCTTATGTAAGTCTTTGATATGCTGTGAAAATGCTTATGCGGACTCTGAGACTCGTGTGTGGAGTGGTAAAGGAATTAGATCAAGTGGACGATTAGGCTTGTACCCATGGACTATCTCAAATGGACTCTTGCCCGTGGACCTGTTCACTAAGCTATTATAGGCAAACTCTGCACGAGGCAGTAAAAAATCCCACATACCTAGGTGTTCACCTACAAGACACCTAAGAAGGTTTCCTAGACTATGGTTCACCACTTCAGTTTGCCCATCGGTTTGGGGGTGAAAGGCCGTGAAAAAATTAAGTTTGGTCCCTAATAGATGCCATAGAATTTTTCAAAAGTAGCTGGTGAACCTAACATCCCTATCAGAAACAATGGTCTTAGGTAGGCCATGGAGCTTGACCACACTGTCTAAGAAAAGTCGGGCTATCCTAGATGCGTCAAAGGTTTGTGAACAAGGGATGAAATGAGCCATCTTAAAGAACCTATCGACCACTACAAAGATGGAGTCGTGCTTCTTCTGGGTTTTAGGTAATCCTAGAATGAAGTCCATACTGAGGTCTTGCCAAAGACGATCAAGCATTGGCAAAGGAGTATATAGACCGGTGTTTTGCTTCTGCTGTTTTGCAACGGCACAAGTTTGACATCGGGCTATTAGCAGGGCAACGAGCCTTTTTAATCCTGGCCAGTAAAATTGGTCCTCTATTGCTAGAATAGTCTTATCTCTTCCAAAATGATCAGCTAATCCCCCAGCATGCATTTTCCAGACTAGGAATTCTCTAAGTGACATCCTAGGGATACAAAGTCTATTGCCCTTAAAAAGGTAACCATCCTGGATGGTATAATCTCCACTAGTACTGGATGGCCCTAGCTGAAGAATCTTATAAATTTCACCAAAGTTATGACAGGTCTCATACTCATCTTTTATCTAGTTGAACCCTATAACTTCGGTGCTAACAGTACTCAACAACAATGACTTACGGCTTAGGGCATATGCTACCTTATTTTCTATACCGACATGGTGTTTCAGGACAAAAGTGTATGCCTGAATGTATTCAACCCATTTGCCATGCCTAGAATTTAGCTTCTTTTGGGAGTTCAGAAATCGGAGTGCCTCATGATCAGAAAATAAGACAAACTCCTGCGGTAGTAAGTAATGTCTCCAATACTTAAGGGCTTGTACTACTGCATAGAATTCCTTATCATAGGTGGAATATCTAAGTTTAGCTTCATTTAGTTTTTCACTAAAGAAAGCTATGGGGTGATTTTCTTGGCTTAACACTCTACCTATGCATACTCCCGACGCGTCGCACGCAACCTCAAATACCTTAGAAAAGTCTGGAAGTCTAAGTATGGGTGCATGAGTCATCCTATCCTTAAGCTCTAGGAAGGCCTTATTAGCTGACTTAGTCCACTCAAAATTACCCTTCCTAATACAATCAGTGATGGGTGCGATGATGGTGCTAAATCCCCTAATGAATCTCCTGTAAAAGTTTGCTAGGCCATGGAAGCTGCGGACATCGTGGACATTCATGGGTACCGGCCACTCTACGACCGACCTAACCTTTTTAGGATCCACTGAAATACCTTCTGGGGTTACCACAAAACTTAGAAAGATAACCCTATGCATCATGAAATCACACTTCTTAAGGTTTGCATATAGGCTATTCTCTTTAAGGGTCTGACAGATTAATCTGAGATGGTTAAGATGGTCCTCTTTGGTCTTGCTATAAATTAATATATCATCAAAATAGACCATTAAGAATTTTCCCATGTACTCTTTCAGGACCTGGGTCATGATTTTCATGAATATGCTAGGTGTGTTTGATAGCCCAAAAGGCATCATGACCCACTCAAACAGATCATCTCTAGTCTTAAATACAGTCTTCCACTCATCCCCTAGTCTAATTCTCATCTGATGGTAGCCACTCTTAAGGTCTATTTTAGAAAAGATAGTGGCACCCACCATCATGTCCAACATGTCATCTAGTCTGGGGATAGGGAACCTATACTTGATAGTGATTTTGTTGATGGCCCTACTATCCAGGCACATTCTCCAGGTACCATCCTTCGTAGGGGTTAATAGTACAGAAACTGCACAAGGACTTAAGCTCTCCCTAATGAAACCTTTCCTAAGTAATTCTCCTACTTGTTTTTGTAGTTCTTGATGCTCAGTGGGGTTCATCCTATAATGGAGAAGGTTTGGAGGGTGGATCCTGGGATTAGGTCAATGGCATGTTGGATGTTTCTCAGGGTGGTAACTGATCAGGCAATTCTTCAGGGAAGACATCCTTAAACTCCTCTAGGATCTCAATTACTTCTGGGGGTTGTTCCTTTTGGACTGATTAATGGATCTCTTAGTGGTCAAAATCTAAACAGGATTACCCTCAGTGATGTCCTTTTCTAATTCCTTAGCTTTAATCAGATTAACTCTTGGCTTGCTATCCTTAAGGTTGCTAGATCCTTTCTTGATTGAGTCCCTAGGTGGAGTTGGATGTATCACATACTTGTTCCCATTGTGTTTAAAAGAGCAGATGTTGGATCGACCAAACAAGGTGGCATTGTGATCGTAAAGCCAAGGTCGACCTAATATAATACTACTAACACCCATAGGAATTACATCGCACTAGACCTTTTCCTCATAATTTTACAATTTGATTAGTATTTGGCATCTGGACTTGATTGGGATAGAGGTGGAATCTACCCACGAGACCTTATAGGGACTAGGATGGGGAACTGTGGTCAATCCTAATGACTTAATTGTATTGGCAGAGACGGCATTGACACAACTCCCGCTATCCACTATGATCTTGAGCACCTTATCCCCTATCTTAACAAAAGTCTATAGGATGTTAGTCCTACGCAATCTTCCTGGTCCTTAGTTTGAGTCTGGGTCAAGATACATCTAACCACTCCTAGTAGGTCTTCAGACTCAAATGTTTCCTCCTCTCCATCGTACTCATCTATCAGATGGGTATCAGCCTCATAGACCTCTCCCTCAGGCTCAACTAGGGACTCAGATTCAGTCTCAGGTAACTCATCTATATGAAGGGATCTGACTGGGCACTGGCTGATCATATGTCCCGTTTGTTGCATCTAAAGCATTTGATCTGGGGGTTAGAATTTCTTTGGACCTCTATAGATTTGCCCTTATCCTCTCTCTGGGGTATAGGGGTACTATTCTGGGGTCGACTCAACTCAGTTTGGCTTGTACTGGGTTGGCTAGTGTTGGGTCGACTCGGGAAAGTTTGGCGGGGGTCTAAGTACTGGGTAGATCTGGGACGACTAGGATAGGCCTGGCTAGATCCTGGATATGGGCTAGGGCTCTTGGTAGCCTCTGATCTACGATAGGGTGGCCCTCTCTAAAAATGTTCATAATCCCTAGCAACTTGGTAAGCTTCTTCTAAATCGTGTACCCTTCTTAGGTAGAGTTCTCTTTGAATATCTGCTCTCAGGCCATACCTAAACTTGGATAGGGTGACTTCTTTAGACTGAATGATATTACACCTCATGGTATACTCTTGAATGTAGCAATGTATTCATTCACAGTTTTACTACCCTGAATTAATCCCTGCCACTAGTCCAATAGGCTCTGTTCATACGATGTGGGGACATAATTGGACTTAAGTCTAGCCTTCATAGTATGCCAGGTGACTATGGGGTCTCTACCCTCTAATAATTGCCTTCGCTCTAAAGTGGCCCAGTATAACCTAGCTTGTCGTACTAACTTGAGCTTGGCAAACTTAAACTTACGCTCTTCAGTCATATCATACCAGTCAAAGTATTGGTCCATCCCTTCCTCCCAATCTAGGTAGTCCTTAGGGTCCATAGAGCCATCAAAAGTAGGTGCTTCAAGTCTGACACTTCTAAGGGCTTTTTCTTCTTGGTCTACTGCCTCATGATTGGGTCTCCTAGGGAGGACATCTAGGACTGGATTAGGTCGAAGTGGTCTCCTAGGGTTTGCCTTATGTAGAGGTTAGGCTATTGGGCTCTCCTAGGATGAGGTGGGGTCTTATGATCAGACTCAGTGTGGGGCTCACGGGCTTCTTCTAGGATGCCCAACCTAGTTTTGACTTGATCAAACCTGGACCCTAATCTAGCCTCAGATTGCTTGATGTCTTGGTTCATTCGGGCTAGTTGTTCAGTGATGATCCTTAAGTGATCATCAATATTTTGATTAGTCATGGGTTCAGCCTATAATGGAGGTGGTGACAGGCGAAAAGATGCTCCTGATCTAGTGCACATGCAAGCATAATCAAGCATACAAGACTTAGACTGACTCAGACTATGGTATGTTAGACCTAGTCATCCAGAGTAAAGGATTTGGCTTAATGCAAGCCAATCTAATAGTAACCCTTCAATTGGCCAATTGGGACAGGTGGAAGGGGGAGGCTCGTCCTGCAAATTGCAGGTGCCTAATTAGAATAACCCCAACACTCCGCTTAAGTCGTTTGACATTTGACCTCACTTCTAGACACCAATTTCAGAGCACACGCCAGATTGATTTGTACTAGTCTCCTTCAGTACACTAAACTAACTGTTGGTGTCCCTAGCCCTTTAGGGCAAATGTCAATTAAGTTGCTACTCAGTTTTAGATTAGAGGCTTGGGATCGGAATGCACGAGTGGTTGTTTTGGGCCAAGGAAGGGATCTCAATCCCTTTTTTATCTGACATCAATGAGAGCCCTTAAGAGTAATTTAATGCAGATGAATGACATGTAAAACATAAACCCTAATCCAGAAATCTATAAATAGCAATAAATCTCAGAATTTTTATGTTTTTTATGAGTAATTAGGCATGCAATTAATTCACAGATTGAATTAAATTCTCAGAAAATAACAAAAAATACTTTAAATTATAATGAATCTAGAGAAATAAATTTCGTAATTTTTTGATGTGTATATAGGCAGAAACAATTTAATTAATAGATAATATACTGATAATAACGTGAATTAAAATTAAGCCCTAACCTGGCTCTGATACCAAACTGATGCAGGACTGATTCGCATGCAAGTAATTTTTTTAATGATTAATGATTGAGATGCAATCAGCGGCAGCTTAATTTGGCATAAAATTGGCATCGGCCAGATGAGGAAAATGATCATCCAGATCGAGAAGGTTGCTTGCTCTTCTAGGTGGCATGTGGGCTGCTTGAAGTAGGTGTGGCACCAACTTGAATTTAGCAGCTATTCTGTCTGACTATGATGGCCTTGTCTTCTGCTCCAATATTGATGTCTTCTCTTGTAAGCTGGTGAACTTACTATAGGACTCACATTAAAATAAACTGAACTGGATAGGACTCAATTTAGAATAAAATGAACTGGATGGGACTCAAAATAAACTAAATTTTATTTTCCAACTCAAGACTTGAATCATAACTAATCAGATATCCAGAGAGGGTTAAGAATCCTCTGCTTGATTCTGGTGCCCGCACCATATTTTAAGTTGATAAACTAAAGAATATAAAATATTGTAAAGATAATTACTCTGAACATCCACCTTCTTCAACTAGCATCCTTTCAATTCATTTTTTTTTGTTATTAATTATTTTTTTATAAATGATTGAAATATTTCTTTTTTTTTATGTCATCCATGTGTCTAATCTAAACTATTTATATATCTCTTTGGTGTTTATAATATAAGATCTTAAAATATATTATGAATAATTTTCCTTGGTATCAACTCATTAATTTGTATTTAATAATTTTCTTCTATGACCCTTGAATGATATAGACTTTTTTTTTAACCAGCATGCATCAATATTTTTTTAAGTGTTGTTATTTATAAATGCAAGTTTTTTCAAAACAAATATATAATAGTATATGAATTTTTAATAGATTTGGTTTAGGGGTATTTTGGAAATTTAATGTTATATGGTTGGTAGTCTTGTCATATCAAATATAGTAATCAATATTACTGTAATATTACTTATGTATACTAAACTAAGGCAATCTATCCTATGTTAATCTATCTTGTAGGTAGGTAATCTACATTACCATTTAGGATTGTCTAGCGATTCATCAAACGCAACCTAAGCTCAAAACTGAATGGAGCAGGACCCACTCAGCAACTCTAGCTTGTATATAACCTGCCCCGTACATTGCACCACTTTAAAACATCCATAGAAACGAGGAGAGAGTTTAGCATCTTACGTGAAGGATTTGGATTTTAATTCCATAGAAACGAGGAGAGAGTTTTGCATCATCTTACATTGCTTCCGCACTTCAGCTGCCTTGAGTACGTCGAGTACGTAAGAGAGGAGAGTTGGTGGGGCTCATCCAAAAAGAGCCTCAAATGGAGTAATGGATGAATGCCAACCGGTATTTCAGGCTTTGGTTGTGAACCGGTAAAGCATTTGGTACGATTGACTACCTCAAGAGTACGATTGAGGATGATAAGATGAACTGCAAGTTAAAATCAATTCCCTACCAGCCAAATAATTCCATCCAAAGGACCCTCATCCGTATAAGATCCAGATCATACACTATAGATCTTGGTTTCCCATGCAATTTGAAAATATGACCAAAAATTTGAGCAATTTTGATTTCAGTATATAAGATGGGGTATAGCAATAAAGTGGGCATATTTAGTCATTGATATGGCTAATCAACTGTTAGGCGGAACAATAACACCACATGATTTTTGAGCAATTATCGCTGGCCTAAGGCTCGGCTTGGCTTCCAGCTTGGCCCCCGGATTCGACTCGGCCTCCAGCTTCGGCCGTGGATCTGGCTCGGCCTCTAGCTTCGGCCTCGGATTCGACTCGGCCTCCAGCTTCACCCTCAGATTCGACTCGGTCTCCAGCTTCAGCCTCGGCCGATGCGGCCATGACATTTCTAGCACCAAAATATTTATGGCCCCAAAGGCCACACGCATCCACTTTAAGGCATTTATCACCTTATTCTCTCCCGTATTAAAGCACTTATGGCTGCCACGTTGGCCACAGCACTTCCTCTCGGCTTTCGGTTCTAGCATCGGCTTCTCGCTCCGGCATCGGCTTTCGATTCCGGCATCGGCTTCTCGCTCCGGCATCGGCTTTCGGCTACAACATCGGCTTTTGGCCCCGGCATCGGCCCCGGCTCCAATTCCAGCTCCGATTTCAGCCATCGACGTAGTTCAAATCATGAAACCGAACTTTAATGCTGAACAAACTTAATACTACGACGCAATCTATTCACCTACCATTCGCCAAAATCACGGGCAGTTACAAGCGCTATGTAGTTACCGATATACGCGGCACTTATTCAGCAATAGCTCACCTGTCCGCCGTTCCCAGAGTTCATCCTACCTAACAAAGCAGATTCGAACGGGGTGAGGGTGACGCCTGGGACAGGTATAAAAAGAGGACCCGAGCTCGACGCGGGGGGATCTCTCTTTTTTCATCTCTTTCTCCAACTTATAAAAAAATAGACTACTGTTCTACGAGTTCACTAATTTGAGCGTCGGAGGATCCCCGCCGGAACCACCGGCCCGGGACTTCTTGTAGGGTCCCAAAGAAAGAAGGCGGTCTTTCCCCATCCTTGGAGACCCACGAAGATCTCGACACGCCCGACGCTCATCACCGGTGACTTGGCAGCAACAGTCATCGATCAACCATGATAAGAATAAGGACAAGTCTTTGTACACTGCTTTCGATGTAAAAATTCTATATGGACTGTACCGTTCCTCTTTATTTATCCACATGGATCCTACATATTTAATGCGATGGGATAGGATAACGTATTACTTTCGAATTCGTAATCATGATCCTACTGCATTTGTAATCTTTTTACACATAGAAAAGAACATTTTTGCCCTTCTATCTTTCGGTAAGGATAATTTTGAATGTTTTGGAAGTTGTTTCTTCTTCTTTGGCAAGCGGCATAAAAAAACCTCTGTACAAGTGTCATTTCTGCTTCTTCAGGCAGAATAAAAAAAACTCTACACCCTAGTTCAAAGCAAAATCCTAGAGTTCCTTCCATTATTTTTGCTTATGCTTTTTCTCTTCTCTTTGGTGGTCGAGTAGCCGCTGGTGTCCCAAAGTTTCCTTCATTGTTTTTTCTTTCCTCTTCTCTTCGGTGGTTGAGTAGCCGCTAGATTTTTTTCATTCTCGAGCATCCCATGAAAGAAAGGGCTTCGAAATCTTCGGTCAATGGAGAAAAGTGGTTTTGTGTTTCCAACGCAGTCCGCGAATACAAAAGCACCATAAGAAGAAAATGCAGATGGCGGAAGGAAGCAGAGCAATGGTTATTTATTCAAAAGAGGATGACACTCCTTTAAGTTCCCTCCCAAAAGAAGTTATAGAACCAGAAATAGGTAAACAATTTTATGACACCCTAGTTTATAATTTATGATACCCTAGTTCATAACATGCCACGGTGAAAAAATTAAGTGAGATTCGGCTCGAAATAGTTTTATAACACCCTAGTTCAGATATTATGATACCCTAGCTTAAATATTATGATACCCTACACATATTTAAGAAACTTATTACATTGAACCTTTCTACCATGAAGGCCTTTCATATGTAGGGTGAATTATGACACTCACGATGTCATAACATGCCATGGTGAAAAAATCAAAAGGGATTCAGCTTAAAATAGTTTTATGACACCCTAGTTCAGATATTATGACATCCCAACTCAAATATTATGACATCATGCACATATTTAAGTATCAAACCTTCCTACTAAGAAGGTCTTTTATCTGTGGGGTAAATTATGACACCCACAATGTCATAAAAAGCCACAGTTAAAAAAAAAATCAAGAGGGATTCAGCCCGAAATAGTATTATGACACCCTAGTTCAGATATTACGATACTCTAGCTAAAATATTATGATACCTTGCACATATAATAGTTAGTTAGAATTTATTTTTTCATAATCTTACATTTATTTTTTTCTATGTTTCAGGTGACTTTGCAATTATTCCGTTGCCTGGTGTGAGGCTTCATAATTGTTTAAAAACTGTTGCAAGCCGACAGTGTACATTTAGAATGTGTGAAAGATGGGTTTTTCTACTCTTCATTTAGAAATAGTCTGGAAGACTCCATTTGGTGCCTTTGTTAACATGCAGCAAAATCCGATACGCATAGTAGCGCAACGATTAAAACATTTTAATTTCACTAATCTTAGGTAGAGTAGCGAGAGTAAGAGGTCAAATCCATAGGAACTTTGAGTGATTATTTTGAAATAAATTTATGTAATTAAAAATTTAAATAAAAAAAATAATTGGTAGTAAAAATAATTAAGATATGATCTATCTTAATTAGAGTACGACCCATACCCATAGATCACGGCCTGTCCCTTTTAAAGAATAAATCAGTTAAAAAATTATTTTCACTTGAAGAAGATTTAACAAAATTAAATATAACTAAATATTTTATTTCATAGCATCCAAAGAAGTACATTTAAATTAAAATTAAAAATTCTTCTTCCTTGTCATCTACAAGAAGGCAACAACACTAAAGATGGCTCTGAATTAGCTAGCCGAGCTCTTGGGTCTGCTTCGTGGCCAAACTCCCTAAGAAGTTCTGTTTCTTCCTGAACCGAACTGGAGAGTCCCCTATTTCCTTCTCTATTCTTCCTCAGCCTCCTTCCTCTCTCAGCCGATTACACAAAAATTCCTCCCCTCCTCTCCCAACCTACTCGCTCCTAAACTCCAATAGCTATTTATAGACATCGAAGAGGCTTGACCCTATTACTTTTTTGGCTGATCCAGATTAGTTTCAACAATACTCGGACATGGAGAGAATGCAGAGAGAGCACAAAGAGGGAACATATTAGTTTCAATGAGGCCTAGATGTGAAGAGAGCGCGAACCAGTTTTCTTTCCAATCCGAAGTTTAAACTTCGAATTTGAATGTCTTCAATCCAATTTAATTCCTGACCGGTTGGCGAAATGATGGAATCGGAGGAGAAAAATCAAATACGATGAATCTGTGTGAAAATTAGATGAACTCGCCAATTGATTTGCAGAATTTACTTTGAGATTCATGCAATTGAAGATAAATTCTTGTAAATTCAATTCTAAGCTCATTTTAAGTCTGATTTGAGTGTCGTAGGCGTCGTTAGACTCCTAAAATTGAACTCTTTAAGTTGAAAAAGATTTTTTTAAAAAATATTATATAAAATAATAAAATATTTAATAATAAATATAATTTGACCTATTAATTAATAGGTTTATGATGATTATTTGTGCGTTTATCACTTCCCCCAACTTGAATCTTACTTGTCCTTGAGTAAATAAGGAATTTATAAATATGTACAAAACTAGTCCAAAAATTGATAGTTATCTTATAGTTCTAAAATCAAAAGATTCCTGGTTAGATCATAAGGAAGGTGCTTCATCGGATTATCAAGTTTACCCATTTAGTGATAGAGTGCAGTCCATAAGAATTTATAGAAGTCTTCCTTCATCAAATTTTTTACTTCTCTGTTTAAGTTCTCTAACTTAATTTGGGTTTGGTGTAATATCTTTTTATAATTTAGTCTCCTTATTTATTTATTTACATGTAAAGTTAGTGCAATGTCTTAACCCCTTGCTTTCTAATATAACCTTGTAGCAAGATTTAGGCCAATGGCTCCTAAACTAATTGGTTTTAGGGCATTAGGTATGAAACACCCCACGGACTTACTGACTCGAGTCAAAAGGCTTCAGATAGGACTAACTCTACTTAGGTTCTTTCACATTCTCATCTTTTTACGTGAACAACATCACTTGCTTAGGTGATGGGCCCGGTTACTTAGTGAAAGATACTAAGAACTTAATTTATTAACTTTAAGAGGAAATTTTTTTTTACTTTTTTTTTGAATGATATTTTCACCCATACCCTTATTAATTAGATTATACTATTAAGATCAGTGGTCAAGAGGATTTGAAATTATTTCAATTTTTTTTTCTGGGCTAAATCCTACCTTTTATTAGGTTTTCTTAATAATTTGTTCCTCGGTATCTCTAAATAATTTAACCATTAATCGTTCATTAATTAGAATGCTTGATTAACTTCAAATCGAGATAAAATTTGGTACACAAGTACTGATTATAGTTTTACTCGAGGATTTACTTATTTTTCTTTCAACTTAATTTTCATTGTCCCATAATGGAAGAAAAATTAATTTTAAGGAAAGATACTACCTGATCGAGTATTTGAAGGTTAGAGGTTCCATATAATTCTCTCAATTGACTTTTGTTGCTCTTCTCTGATTATACTACGAAAACAAAAAGTTAAAAATAAATGAATAAACTGGATTGCCTCTCAAGAGCGCTAAGTTTAAAGTTTTCAGCCAGACTATGCTACTCATTATGATAGTGTTGGGTTCACAAGATCAATTGATTCAACAACTTTTTCATCATTAATTTCTTCTTTATATGGTTTCAAACGTTGGCCATTTACTTTGAATGTATTTCTCTGCTTGGGGTCTTTAAGTTCTATAACTCCATGAGAAAATATTTAAGCTACTATAAAAGGTTCATTCCATCATAAACAAGTTTTTCAGGAAAAAGATATAATCTTGAATTGTAAAGCCATACTTTTTGATTTGGTTCAAAAGTTTTTCTTTTAATAAATTTGTCATGATATGCTTTGGTTCATTCTTTATAAATTTTTAAACTCTCGTATGCATCATTTCGTAGCTCTTCTAACTCATTCAATTGAAGTTTCCTAGTGACACCTGCATTCTTCATATTACAATTAAATTGCTTGATGGCCCAAAATACTTAATGTTCCAATTCTACAGATAAATGACAGGCCTTTCCAAATACCAGATGGTAAAGGGACATTCCTAAAGGGGTCTTAAAAGCAGTTCGGTAAGCCCATAATGCATCATCCAAATATTCTGACCAATCTTTCCTATCGGATCTCACCGTTTTCTCAAGGATATGTTTAATTTCTCTATTTGATATTTCAACTTGGCTACTAGTTTGGGGATGGTAAGGTATAGCTACCTTATGAGTAATTTTATATTTTTTTATTAATCCTTAAAGTGTCTATTCATGAAATGTGCACCACCATCACTAATTATAATCCTTGGGCATCCAAAATGTCTAAGGATGTTACGCTGAATAAACTTGATTACAACTTTATGGTTATTGGTTTGAGTTGCCATGGCTTCAATCCATTTTGACACATAATCAACTGCCATCAGAATGTATTTAAATCTGAAAGGAAGGAATGGGCCCATGAAATCAATACCCTATACATCAAAAATTTCTACAACCAAGATAGGGTTTAGAGGCATCATATATTTTCAAAAAATATTTTCTATTTGTTGACATTGGAGACAATTACGGTCAAATTCGTGTGCATCTTTACAAAAAGTTGGCCAATAAAATTCACTTTGCAGCACCTTTGCTGCAGTTTTTCTACCACTAAAATGTCCTCCATAGGCAAGAGAATGACAGAAAGTAATTTTTGCTTTTGAATTCGCTCTTGGGGATACATCGCCTAATCATCTGGTCCGGATAGTACTTAAATAATTTAGGATCTTTCCAGAAGTAATATTTGATTTGTGAAAAAAAATTATTTTTTATTGTTTTGTCTAGTGAGAACGGACTTTTTTTGTTGCTAAATAATTGACAATGTGGGCAAACCAGGGAAGACTACTATGAGAAATTAAGAATAGTTGCTCATCAGAAAATCTATCTCTGATTATTTCTTTATTGTATTCTACCAAGATCATAGAGATATGATCTGCTACCATATTTTTAAAACCCTTTTATCTAATATTTTTAGGTCAAATTCCTGCAGTAGAAGGATCCATCTAATCAGTCTAGGTTTTGTATCCTTTTTTGATAATACATGCATCAATGCTGCATGATCAAAGTAAACTAAAACCTTAGACCCTAACAGATATAATCTAATTTTTTTTAGGGCAAATACAACTGCTAGTAATTCTTTTTCAGCAGTAGTATAGTTTATTTGTGCATCCGAAAGAGTTTTGCTAGCATAACAAATTACATGGGTTTTCAATTGAGTTTTTATCCTAAAATTGCCTCTACAGCATAATCAGAAGCATCACACATGATTTCGAAGGGTATGGACCAATCTGGGGGCTTGATAATTGGTGCAGTGATCAAGGCAGTTTGAAGGATGTTATAGCTATTAGACAATCTTTATCAAAATTAAAAGAACTATCTTTGGCCAGCAAATTACACAAGGGTCAAAAAATTTTACTGAAATCCTTGATGAAGCATATGTAAAAACTAGCATGGCCAAGAAAAGATCGTACTTGTTTAACTAAGGTTGGGGGTAGTAGATTTGAGATCAATTCAACCTTGGCTTTATCAACCTTAATACCTCGCTTTGAAATAATGTGCCCAAGCACAATTCCTTACGAACCATAAAATGGCTCTTCTTCCAACTTAGTACTAAATTCATTTCCATACATCGTTTCAATACCTTAGTCAAGTTTTGGAGATAGCTATCAAATGAAGCACTAAAAACTAAAAAAATTATTCATAAACACTTCTAAAAACTGACCAATCATATCAGAAAATATGGCCAACATATATCATTGAAAAGTAGCTAGTGCATTACAAAGACCAAATGGCATGCGTCTAAAGGTAAATGTTCCAAAGGGATAGATGAAGGTGGTCTTTTCTTGATCTGTAGAAAATACTGGGACCTGATTGTATCCTGAATATCCATCTAAGAAACAAAAGAAAATTTGTTCTGCTAGCCGTTCCAGAATTTGGTCGATAAAAGGCAAAGGGAAGTGATCTTTTCTAGTCACGACATTGAACTTTCAATAATCTATACACATTCTTCAACTAGTTGATGTACGAGTAGGAATTGATTCACCCTTTTCATTTTTAATCACGGTAATACCAAACTTTTTAGGTACTACTTGGATTGGACTGACCCATTGACTATCCAAAATTGGATAAATGATACCGGCATCAAGCCATTTTACTACTTCTTTCTTAACAACATCCCTCATATTCAGATTTAGCCTCCATTGCATGTCTCTATATGGTTTGGCTTCAATTTTACTATGAATTTGGTGCTTACAAATGGAAGGATCAATTCCTTCAAGATCAGCTATTGTCCATCCAATTGCTTCTTTATGCTCTTTAAGTACATCTACCAATTTATCTTCCTGCTCAGAAGTTAGGATAGATGTAATGATTATAGAAAGAGTATCACTGGGTCCAAGGAATGGATATTTTAATTCACTAGGAAAAGATTTCAATTCTAGTTAGGGTGGTGCTTCTAAGGATGGTTTTAAAGGGCTTGGTTTAGTTGGAAGTGGTTCATATTTTATAATCCAAGAAGAAGTGGTGTCAAACAGAGGTGATTCTAATAACAGGTTTATCTCTTTGGTGTACTCATCAATATCAAAGTCATCTATTCCAAAATGTGTAAGACATGTTTGTAAAGGATACGAATCAAGCAAACTTTGGAATTTCTTATCTATAACTTTCTTTATCATATTTACTTCATTTAAATCATACACAGGTGGTCCTTGGGAAGCATTAAAAATATTCAATCTCATCTTGTTTCAAAATGTTGCATCCATAACACCCGTTCTATAATTTATATATGCATTAGCAGTAGCCAAAAAAGGTCTTTCAAGAATGATGAGAATTTGGTTAAGATTACCGCTAGATTCCATATCTAACACAAGAAAATCGACAAGAAAGTAAAATTCATCTATCTTTACTAATACATCTTCTAACATTCCATGGGATACTTTAATCGATCTATCTGCCAATTATAGTATTATTGTCATGGGTTTCAACTCTCTGAATCTGAATAAATCATACATTGAACTTGGGAGACGGTTTACACTCGCATCCAAATCTAGTAAAGCTTTCTTAATTGTGAAGTTTCCTATAACACATGATATAATCGAGATATCAGGATCTTTTAATTTGGGTGGGATTATCTACTGAACAACTAAGTTGACTTGCTCAGTCAACTGGATCTTTCTTGGTATTTGTGTCTTGGCTTTCCATTTTTGTGTGCATAGATCCTTCAGAAATTTGGCATAAGCCAAAACTTGCTTGATAGCATCGAGAAGAGGTAAGTTTATTTGGACTTGCTTAAATAACTCAAGCATCTCATTTATTTTTATATTCTTTTTGTCCAAAAATAAAGGGGATTCTAAAGCACTAGGGAATGGGGCTTTAGGTATGACTGCTTGATCATTGAATTTCTTTTCTTCTTCGGTTTAGCCACTTCTGATTTCTGGGTTGGTTCAGGTTGGTTCAATGTTTTTTTCACTTTTTAGAGTCATGACTTGTTGCCCAGATGTAGCAACCCAAGAGGGAGGTGAATTGGGTTATTAAAAAATTAGTTACTATCGCAAATATGTGCTTTAACCCTAATTTGAATTTACTTGGCAGCGGTGTAGTGAAGTGCATTGAATAATAACACAAACAATCAAGCAACCACAAACATAGAAGAATTTATAGTGGTTCGGTGCCAAACTCAGCACCTACATCCACTCCCAAAAACCTTTAGGAATTTTACACTAATCGTATTACAACAATTACAATCTCTAGCCTTCCCCGGCTAGCCCTCTTGTTTATACATCACAAGGCAGCCAAACCCCTAGCCTTACCCAGCTAGTCCTCTTATTTAACGGTACAAGGAAGCCAACCCCTAGCCTTACCAAGCTAGTCCTCCTGTTTGTACGGCACAAGGAAGCCAACCCCTAGACTTACCAGGCTAGTCCTCTTATTTGTACGGCACAAGAAAGCCAACAAGAACCAAGGGTTAACACTAACCCTTTTACAAGAGTTCAGAATAAATAAGAACAAGTAGCTCCTACAATGAGCAAATATTCAAATATACTTTATGAATTTTTGAAGCAACTCCTCAGCAATAAATGAAGAACTTCAAGGTTGCTGAAACTTTGATTGCTTGAGGGCTTTAATTGATCTGGACGACCTTTGAGCAATGAATGATCTTCAACTTCAAAGCACACCAAACTTGCTCTTTAATACTCCAAAAAATATGCAATAAAGGTTCTTTTTCTTGGATTTCTTTCTCTTATTTTCTCTTTTTGGATTTATCATGTTGTTCCTCTAATCACAGCTATTTATAAGTATCCAACAACAAAAATATCCGTTAGATACATTTGAAACAAATGGAAAGTAAAACGGAAGAAAAGATAACCGTTGAGATTATTTCTCTTAAGCATTGAATGCACTGAATCCATTTGAGGAAGGAAGATCTCTGCCATAATCCAAGAGATCAAAAGTTAGTATAGCTGAAAATAACAATCAATTAAAGAAGAGAGAGAGAGTAAGAGAGAAAACATGCCCAAAAACAAAGAGGCAGCTGACTGGAGTTAATTCTAGGTAGTTGGCAATATTGAAGATGCTCGGGCAGGATGAAGAACAAATCTGCAAGCTAGCTAAGCAGCTAGCTAAATTTGAAATCTCACGGCAATTGGGAAAGGTATCAGCCACAATAGGTAAGCTAGTTAGCTATCTAGCTAACTAACCGAAAAGGTCTCACAACATGAAGCTTGTCCCAGGGAGGAGCAGCTAACTCCTTAGCTAGCTCACCACAAAGTCAAATGGCCAGGAGATAAAGGCAAGGTGCATTAGTTAGCTTTCTAGCTAACTAAGCCATAGAGTAGTTAGCTCACTAGCCAACTAAGCAAGAAGTATTAGCTATTCAGCTAACTAAGCAGGCGTCCAATGATCAGGAGAATAGAATCCATAACAAGATAGTTAGCTCTCTAGCTAACTAAAATAAATAAGCTCTCGACTTGGAGGTGGAAACGGCCAGTAACAGAAGGCAAGTTAGCTCTTTAGCTAACTGAGCAATGAGTAGTTAGATCCCTAGCTAACTAGGCTCAAAAGAAAATCATGGCAAGAAGAAACCGTCCATCCAACATAGCTAGCTCCCTAGCTAACTAAGAAAAGTGTCACACACGGCCAAGAGAGGAGTAGTTAGCTCTCCAGCTAACTAAGCTACAAGATAGTCAACTCTTCAGCTAACCAGAGAATAAATCCACATAGCTTGGAAAGTGGTAGTTAGCTCTCCAGCTAACTAAGAATAGCACCCGCTCGGCTAGAATGAACTTGTGAAAAATAGTTAGCTAACAAAGAAAATCAGTTAGCTATCAAGGCAAAGCAGTTAACTAACAGGGTATGCTAGCTAGCAAAGAGAAGCATTAGCTAGCTCACTAGTTAGCTCAAAATAAGAGACGTTCGGCCAAGCAAAATAACAGGATAAGATAGTTAACTAAAAATGAAATCCAGCTAGCTCATAAAGAGGCAAAGCTAGCTCACCAGCTAGCTTAAAATAAGCACGGCTCGGCTAGCAAGGTTAACAGGAAGCATAGCTAGCTAAAATGAAACACCAGCTAGTCAAGGAAGGGGCCAGCTAGCTATCCAGCTAACTAAAAATAAGATCCATTTGGCCAGTGCCAAGGAGATAAAGTGCCAGTTAGCTAACGGATGTGTCAGCTAGCTAGACAAAAGGATAAGCTAGCTAACTAGCTAACTCCCAAGATAAATCACACAGCCAAGGCAACAAAGAATCAATTAGATAGCTTCCAGGTATTAAATAAAAATGAAATATACTTCCTTACGATTTTTTGCTTGATAACACTTAGTTAAAAAATATCTGTACTTCCCTGCATCAATCTTAACAAATAGAATTAGTCTTTGCTTAATTGTTTTGTAAGCATCAAAATCAATCTAGGGTCAACAATCTTTCCTTTTTTTATGATGACAAAACCCTTAAGCATGCAAAGAAGAAATGTAGGAATGTAACAGGAATGCATTATATTCTTCCCTTGACAATAAATAAACTCCCTCTGAATATATGAAGTTATTTCTTTTCTCCATTACCTCAATGTATGCAATATTCTTCTCCCCTTTTTGTCATTGATCAAAAAGATGATTGAAGAAACTTGCAATAGATCAAAGCATAATACATCAAGATAAGATGAAAAACTACATTCATTAATACAAAATATTCAAGTTTCAAGCTTGACAATAGAAAGAAAAGTTATTACAGATATTACAAAAATATAGTTTTAAGTCATACAACACAAAGTCTTAACAATTCAGCATAAGGCAAAGTTTTAAACATTCATCAAAGATTACAAGATAGTCATTTCTCATCATCGTCAGAAGAAATTTGCACAAAAGATTCATTTGATTTTTGGAGGGTCCTGGCTTGTCTTGTGAAGGTTGAGTTGGAGGAGACCATAGATGAGGATGTGAAAAAGAAGCATCTGGAGCTGAAGAAGCAGAGAGAGCAATGTAGGTTTCCATAAGTCGGCTCAGCCTAGTATGAGATGCGGACCAGTGATCAACTGCATTTGTGGCATCTCAAGTCTGGCTCTCATTGGTTCTCATATGATATTCTACCCATTCAGCCTTGGTCTCAAAATTTTTAACTTTAGCTTTTAAGAAATTGATTTCCTTTAAGATCCGATCCAAGACAGACTCATTATGGTGAAAAACTCGCCCATTCAGAATGTTGACATCATGGACAAGTTGGCTTTGAATGATTTTGAATTGAGAGAGAGTCTCGAATACGGATGAAATGTGGGGTACAATAGTTTGATCATTAACAGAAGAAGCACTGTCTCTAGAGCTTCGACTGGACTGAGCAATAGATAATTCATGAATAATTTGTTGAATCTATTCTTCACAGATTCGGACAGTAGGAGGAGCAGGAGCAGGAGCAGGAGCAGGAGCAGGGTTGTCATTACGATAAGAGGGACCAGGAGCACTTACATCAGGTGGTTCAGTTAAGAATGGATTTTGATGATCATTCATGGCAGCAAGGTAAGGATTTGGTTGATGGAAGTCAAAATTAAAGAAATTTTAAGGAAAACAGACAGGTTGAGGCTGGTTGGGTGGTGGCAAGGAACTTGATTGACCGGTTCTGGATCTAACCTTAAGCCAAACACCATCCCTTTTGGCATAGTCCATTCGATGTAGGGAGTGAGCATTGAAGACGTCAGTGTGACGCAATGCAACAACAGTTTCTCCTTTAAGTTTTATGTTGAAAAACCCAAAAATGTACGTGAGAAACATCCCATATGGCAAAGCGGCCTTGGACCTACATAGGGATTCTTTCATAATGGTCATTATCAGGTCAGGAAGGTCTACATGAGTTCCAATAAGAATGTCATACATTATACAGATGTCATGATCAGTGACAACATTAAACGAACCAGCACGTGGAGCAAGAATTTTGGCTATAATACTGTGAAACAGTCTATTTTCAACTGACAATATGTTAGCATCAAGAGTTTCTATATTACTTGCTTCACTATCGTCTATGTTAAGGATCATACCAATTTTATAACCTCTTTTGCTAGAAAGGATTTCTAGGATACCATCAGAAGGAATGTTTAAAGCAGAACCTAGTGTTTTGCGATCAAGGTCAATCCTAGTTTTCTTCACGTAGGATGAAATGGTTCCATTGCCAAAGGTAATATTCTCATAAAACTCTCTAATTAATTCAGGGTAAATTAGCCTTTTGGTAGATAAGAGATTTTTCCAACCTTGACTAGCAAATAGTTCTCCTATCTTAAAGTTTTCTTGATATAGGAAGTCAAAGTCTACTAACCTGCCATGAACGAATGACTTAGCAGCGATGAGAGTGTTGATATGAGAAGAAGATGAAGAAGACTTCTTTTGAAGATCAGAATAATCATCATCCCTTGAGATTGCCTTCTTCTTAGGAGCCATCAATGATCTTCTTGAAGAAATAGGAAAGTAGGAAAGATCTTGAGAGGGACACAATGTGAAAGAGAGACGGTTGAAGAGGAGAAGAAAGAAGAAGCCGGTTGAATGAGAAAAGGAATTCCAAGAGAAGTCGGTTGGTGGAAAAGCTTTTATAGGAAGGATTCCAAGAGAGTTAACTGGCCAGGTGACTGCTAGGTTGCCTGATTGGTAACTACCATGAAGATAATAAAGAGAGTTGAATGGCCGGTTGGTGAATTGATTGTAAAAAGATTTCATGTGTCAAGGAGGGGATTTAAAGAGCAGTTAACATTCAGCTAACCGACACACTCAAAGGTAGGTATAATGCATTCAATTTAAAAGATATTCCATTAAGATATTTGATTGAGAGTGATGAGAGATGTGATGCAATACATGATAATTATAATTTTTCAATTCTAATGTCAAGAGGCAATTTAAATGATTCATTAAATGGTTGGATCAAGCATACCAAGTTCTCTTCTAAATTCATAAAATTTTGATTCATCAAGAGGTTTGGTAAAAATATTTGCAAGTTGATTTTCAGTGCTTATAAATTCAATTACAATATTTCATTATTTACATGATCTCTAATGAAATGATGTCTAATTTTAATATGTTTTGTTCTTGAATGTTGTATAGGATTTTTAGTTAAGCAGATTACACTTATATTATCACATTTTATCGGTATGGCTTTTTGTTTAATACCATAATCTTCTAGTTGCTGCTTAATCCATAAGATTTGAGCACAACAACTTCCAGTTGCAATGTATTCGGCCTCGGTCGTAGATAATGCTACCAAATTTTGCTTTTTGCTAAACCATGAAATTGAGTTAGCACTTAGAAACTGGCAAGTTCCGCTTGTTGATTTTCTATCCAATTTACATTCAACAAAATATGAATCGGTGTAACCAATGAAATCAATGCTAGATTGCTTATCATACTATAAACCTAAATTTGCTGTTCCATTCAAATATTTAAATATTCTTTTAATAGCAAGCAAGTGTGATTCTTTAGGATTAGCTTGAAATCTAGCACACATGCAAACATTGAATAAAATATCTGATCTACTAGCAGTTAAATATAACAATGATCCTATCATGCCTCTATATAATTTTAAATCAACAGATTTTTTATTATTATAAGATTTAAGTCTACATGATGAGCTCATAGGAGTACCAATGCTTTTTGATGTCTCCATGCCAAACTTTTTGATCATTTCTTTGGTATATTTGGATTGGCTTATGAAGATTCCATCTTTGCTTTGTTTGATTTGTAGTCTGAGGAAGTAGTTTAGTTCTCCCATTATGCTCATCTCAAACTCTTCCTGCATAAGATTAGCAAAATCCTTGCACAAAGAATCATTAGTGGCACCGAATATGATATCATCAACATAAATTTGAATAATTAATATATCACTATTTTATCTTTTAATAAATAAGGTTGTATCCATGTTTTCTCGAATAAATTCATTACTGATCAAAAATTTGTTTAATCTTTCATATCAAGCCCGGGGTGCTTGTTTTAAACCATATAAAGCTTTGTTCAACTTAAATACGTGGTTTGGAAACAAGTGATTTTCAAAGCCGAGTGACTGTTCCACAAAACTTGTTCAATAATGTATCCATTTAAGAAAGCATTTTTAACATCCATTTGATATAGTTTAAAATTCATAAAATAAGCATAAGCAAGAAGTAATCTAATAGCTTCTAGTCTAGCAACTGGGGTATAAGTCTCATCAAAATCAATTCTCTCTTCTTGATTATAACACTTAGCTACTAATCTTGCTTTATTTCTAATTATATTGTCATGTACATCTAATTTGTTTCTAAAAATCTATTTAGTTCCAATAATTTAATGATCATGAGGTCTTTCAGTAAGAGTCCATACATTATTTCTTTCAAACTAGTGAAGTTCCTCATGCATGGCATTAATCCAATCAACATCATTTTTAGCATCATCATAGCATTTAGGTTCAATTTTAGATACAAATGCTAGATTATTAAAAGTATCTCTAAATGATGATCTAGTTCTAACTCCTTGTGATGGATCACCTATGATTTGTCTTTAGGGTGACTGAGAACGTACCTTCAACCTCTTTCTAATTCATCATTACCTTGTGAATCTTCTGGTAAGTCAGCATTCCCTTCTTCATTTACCTTTTGTGTATCTGATTCATCTTTATCCTTTAAGGTGATGTCCTTGAGTTGATCTTCAATCCCATATGCATCATTTATACCTTTTCTCTTCCTTAATGGAAGATCATTAGATTCATCAAAAATAACATGAATAGATTCTTCTACTACTAGAGTCTTTTTATTGAACACTCTAAAAGCTCTACTATGCAAGGAATAACCAAAAAAAATTTCTTCATCAGATTTAGCATCAAATTTATCAAGGTTTGATTTTCATTATTTAAAACAAAACATCGACATCCGAAAATATGAAAATAACTTATGTTTGGTTTTCTTCCTTTCCAAAGTTCATAAGGAGTCTTTTTCAAAATAGGTCTAATTAATGCACGATTTAAAACATAGCATGCAGTGTTAATAGCTTCTACCCAAAAATACTTTGGAAGATTGCTCTCACACAACATGGTACGAGCCATTTCTTCTAAAGTTCTATTCTTTCGTTCAACTACTCCATTTTGTTGGGGTGTTCTTGGTGCTGAAAAGTTATGTTCAATTCCATTTTCATTACAAAAATCTTCAAAGATTTATTTTCAAATTCTTTTCCGTGATCACTTCGAATTGATAACACAGAAGAATTCTTTTTATTTTTTCTTTTAAACAATTTTTGAAATGCAGGAAATGCTTTATCTTTACTAGTTAAAAATAAAACCCATGTAAAACGAGAGAAATCATCAATAAGAACAAAACCATATCTTTTTCCTCCTAGACTAGTTGTTCTTGTAGGACCAAATAAATCCATATGTAAGAGTTCCAAAGGTCTAGTAGTTGAAACCAAATTCTTTTATTTAAAAGATACTCGGGTTTGTTTTCCAAAATTGACAAGCATTGCAAATCTTATCTTTTTCAAAAATAAGTTTTGGCAAACCATGCACTAAATCTTTCTTAATTAATTTAGATAGTAAATCCATGCTTGCATGAGCTAGCCTACGATGCCATAACCAACTATTTTCAGATTTATTGTTTGTAGCAACTAGGCAATCAATATTCTGATCATACAAATCATTTAGATTAACAATGTATACATTACCATACCTTTGACCAACAAATTTCATATTTTCATTAGTAGGATTTTTAACAATGCATAAGAATGATTCAAATGTAACATTAAATCCTTTGTCACATAATTGACTAATGCTAAGTAAATTGTGTTTCAGTCCTTTCACAAGTAAGACATTATCAATATAAGCATAAGGTGTGATACCTATTTTTTCAATGCTAATTATTTTTCCTTGGCCATTATCACCGAAAGTGACAATGCCTCCATCTTTTTGCACTCATAGCATGTAGGAGGTTCACTCTTTTCCTTTTCTTTGCTATGATCTCCTTTGGAAAAATATTTTCTTTTTCCAAACTTCTTTCTTTTCATAAACTTTTTAAATTTCTTGAGATAAGTGCCATTTCATCATCTTTCTCACTGTCACTAGTGGTCTCCTCACTTTCATCATCTTGAGTTGCACTCTTCAATGCTATAGTTCTTTTCTTCTTTGATTCATCTTCATCAATATGTTATCGTTGCTGAAGCTCATGTGTCATCAAAAAACTAACCAACTCTTCAAGTGATAAAGTGTTGAGATCTTTTGCTTCTTGTATTGCAGTAACTTTGGCTTCCCATGACCTAGGTAAAGATCTTAAAATTTTTCTAACAAGATCACTGTTAGCATAAGACTTTTCAAGACTTTTTAGTCCATTAATAATATCAGTAAATCTTGTAAACATATCAGTGATATTTTCAGCTGAATCCATCTTAAATAATTCATACTTATGAACAAGCATATTTATTTTGAATTCCTTGACTTGATTTGTTCCCTCATGTGTGACTTCAAGTCTATCATAGATTTCTTTAGCAGACATGCAAGTAGATATGTGATTAAACTCATTTGCATCAAGAGAACAATAAAGAACATTCATAGCTTTTGCATTTAATTGAGCTAGTTTCTTATCTTGCTCATTCCATTCAGATTCAGGTTTTTCAATATCAATATTATCAATCTTGATAGTGGGTGTATGTGGTCCATTAATTATGATTCCCCATAAATCATAATCTAGTGCTTGAATAAAGATTTTCATTCATGCTTTCCAATATGTGTAATTTGTTCCACTGAACAAAGGTGGTTTATTAGTTGATTGTCCTTCAATCAACATAGATCCCATTTGGATTACTACTGATCTTTGGCTCAAGCTGATTAAAGCAAGAAATCAAGAGCACGCTGCTCTGATACCACTTATTGCCCAAATGTAGCAATCCAAGAGGGGGGTGAATTGGGTTATTAAAAAATTAATTACTATCGCAGATATGTGCTTTAACCCAAATTTGAATTTACTTGACAGCGGTGTAGTGAAGTGCACTGAATAATAACACAAACAATCAAGCAACCACAAACACAAAAGAATTTATAGTGGTTTGGTGCCAAACTCCGCACCTACGTCCACTCCCCAAAAACCTTTGGAAATTTCACACTAATCGTATCACAACGATTACAATCTCTAGCCTTCCCCAGCTAGCCCTCTTGTTTATACGGCACAAGGCAGCCAAACCCCTAGCCTTATCCGGCTAGTCCTCTTATTTAACGGCACAAGGAAGCCAACTTCTAACCTTACCAAGCTAGTCCTCTTGTTTGTACGGCACAAGAAAGCCAACCCCTAGACTTACCAGGCTAGTCCTCTTGTTTGTACGGCACAAGGAAGCCAACAAGAACCAAGGGTTAACACTAACCCTTTTACAAGAGTTCAGAATAAATAAGAACAAATAGCTCCTACAATGAGCAAATATTCAAATATACTTTATGAATTTTTGAAGCAACTCCTCAGCAATAAATGAAGAACTTCGAGGTAGCTGAAGCTTTGATTGCTTGAGGGCTTTAATTGATCTGGACGACCTTTGAGCAATGAATGATCTTCAACTTCAAAGCACACCAAACTTGCTCTTTAACACTCCAAAAAATATGCAATAAAGGTTCTTTTTTTTGGATTTCTTTCTCTTGTTTTTCTCTTTTTGGATTCATCATGTTGTTCCTCTAATCACAGCTATTTATAAGTATCCAACAACAAAATATCCGTTAGATACATTTGAAACAAATGGAAAGTAAAACAAGAAGAAAAGATAACCATTGAGATTATTTTCCTTAATCATTGAATGCACTGAATCCATTTGAGGAAGGAAGATCTCTGCCATAATCCAAGAGATCAAAAGTTGGTATAGCTAAAAATATCAATCAATTAAAGAAAAGAGAGAGTAAGAGAGAAAGCATGCCCAAAAACAAAGAGGCAGCTGACTGAAGTTAATTCTAGGTAGTTGGCAATCTTGAAGACACTCGGGTAGGATGAAGAACAAATCTACAAGCTAGCTAAGCAGCTAGCTAAATTTGAAATCTCACGGCAATTGGGAAAGGTATCAGCCACAAAAGGTAAGCTAGTTAGCTATCTAGCTAACTAACCAAAAAGGTCTCATGGCATGAAGCTTGTCCTAGGGAAGAGCAGCTAACTCCTTAGCTAGCTCGCCACAAAGTCAAATGGCCAGGAGATAAAGGCAAGGTGCATTAATTAGCTTTCTAGCTAACTAAGCCACAGAGTAGTTAGCTCACAGCCAACTAAGCAAGAAGTAGTTAGCTATTCAGCTAACCAAGCATGCATCCAACGATCAGGAAAATAGAAGCCATAACAAGATAGTTAGCTCTCCAGCTAACTAAAATAAATAAGCTCTCGGCTTGGAGGTAGAAACGGCCAGTAACAGAAGACAAGTTAGTTCTTTAGCTAACTGAGCAATGATTAGTTAGCTTCCCAGCTAACTAGGCTCAAAAGAAAATCATGGCAAGAAGAAACCATCCATCCAACATAGCTAGCTCCCTAGCTAACTAAGAAAAGTGTCCATACGGCCAAGAGAGGAGTAGTTAGCTCTCCAGCTAACTAAGCCACAAGATAGTCAACTCTTCAGCTAACCAGAGAATGAATCCATATGGCTTGGGAAGTGATAGTTAGCTCTCTAGTTAACTAAGAATAGCACCCGCTCGGCTAGAATGAACCTATGAAAAATAGTTAGCTAACAAAGAAAATCAGTTAGCTATCAAGGCAAAGCAGTTAACTAACAGGGTATGCTAGCTAGCTAAGAGAAGCATCAGCTAGCTCACTAGTTAGCTCAAAATAAGAGACGTTCGGCCAAGCAAAATAACAGGATGAGATAGTTAACTAAAAATGAAACTAGCTAGCTTATAAAGAGGCCAAGCTAGCTCACCAGCTAGCTTAAAATAAGCATGGCTCGGCTAGCAAGGTTAACAGGAAACATAGCTAGCTAAAATAGAACACTAGCTAGCCAAGAAAGGGGCCAGTTAGCTATCCAGCTAACTAAAAATAAGATCCATTTGGCCGGTGCCAAGGAGATAAAGTGCTAGTTAGCTAACGAATGTGTCGGCTAGCTAGACAGAAGGATAAGCTAGCTAACTAGCTTACTCCCAAGATAAATCACACAGCCAAGGCAACAAAGAATCAATTAGATAGCTTTCAGGTATTAAATAAAAATGAAATATACTTTCTTACGATTTTTGAGTGATAACACTTAGTTGAAAAACATATGTACTTCCCTACATCAATCTTAACAAATAGAATTAGTCTTTGCTTAATTGTTTTGTAAGCATCAAAATCAATCTAGGGTCAACATGACTGATTTAGCATGTTACGAGAATTTGTCAGGACTAGTGGAATCCTCAGCCATGAATTATCCTTTCAGGTTACTGATGGGCTTACTAGATAACCTACCCTCCTCCCTTCTACTGAATGTTATGGCTAGTTGACCTATCTGGGTTTCTAGTTTTGCAATAAATTGTGTGTGGGAGTGAAGGAGTTGAGTATTCATTTCTAGCCCTTTCAATGCTTGTAACACCTTATTTTCGAAAGTAGGATCATGATTATTCGGTGGAGGTTATAGGATTCTTGGGTATTGTGAATATAGCATGCTTCTAAAATTGGTCTCCTAATGCTTGGGTCTGATTGATAATGAATTGGTTACAGGTTGAGGTTTCTAAGAAAAATTCGAGTGATTTTGCTAACCAAAATTGCAAGTATTGGAAATGGATCATTTATTGGTCTAAGCCATTCGAGTTTGGGCTTGATGGGCTTGGTCCTTTACAAGCTTAGAAAATTAGTATGCGGTTGGGCAATCACTTATCAGATGGTTAGGACTCGAATAGATGATACAGACATCATGATTTTGAAGGGGTAAGGAAGTACTTTCGCTTTGTAAGATTCGATCAAGCTTTTGAGATAGTTCATCAACTTTGCATAAATGTCTATAGACTGATCTATATTGTATATTCCACCTCTCTTAGGTTGTGTGGGAGGATCTCTACGAGCAGCAGACATGTGGTACAAGTAATTTTTACTTAGAGTTTCAAAAAGTTGTCATGCCTCATGTTTATTTTTTAGCATAAATATTCCTCCATATGAGTCATTTGTTGGTGCCTTTCTGACAATCGATCATAAAAATATTGAACTAACTACCATTTAGGTATTGCATGGTGCGGATATTTTCTAGTTAATTTTTTTTAATCTCTCCTATATTTCATGAAACATTTCTCTCTCTAACTGGAAAAAATTGGTTATGGCTTTTCTAATTTGATTTGTTTTTTCTATAGAAAAGTATTTCTTAAGAAATTTCCTTTGAAGGTTGTCCCAAGTTAAAATTATAATAGTGTCTGGTGAATTTAACCAATAGTTGGCTCTATCTTTTAGAAGAAAGAGAATAAATTAAGCTTAAGTGCATCATTGGAGAAATTTTGAATCTTGATAGTTGAGCAAATTTTTAAGAATTCATCTAAGTGTTTGTAGGGATCTTCATTGTAAGTCCATGAAAAGCTGGTAACATTTGGATTACACTGGACTTAATTTCATATTGGACAACCTCTACTGGGGGTACTTGTATGCATGGTGAATATGTATATTGTGAAGGGGCAAAGTACTCCTTCAATTGACGTGGTGGATTATTTTCTTGATTGAGATCCATAATGTGTGCTCTGTTTGCTCTACAAGTTCTCTCTATTTCAGGATCTAGGGGTATACGGTTGGATTGTAATGATTGACGACCAAGCATACACCCTACCAGTACACTTTAAAGCAAACAATAATTCAGTTCTCTCTCTTTTTTTTTAAACTAATATAATAGAAGAGAAAGAAGAAGATTCTAAAGAAAATATCCTAAAAGATTCCTAGAACTACGAGCAATGAAGAATAATTTAGTTAGTGTTTAATAATTATTAGCAATCAAGTTAACAAAGATTAGACTTTTTACTCTAGGCTTAACCTAGATCTAGATAGTTCCTAACTTTTAAGACCGCTTTGGAGCCCTCAAGTTAAAAATTAGCTGATCAACTAGCCAGTTAAGGATAAGGTTAATGGGGGTCCCCCGTTCCTTACTAGGTAAGCGAACAGAATCAATTAAATAACTACTTTTCTTTTCTTTTCTAGAACCAATTAATCAGTCAATCATGACCCGGTCCAACTTTTTTGGATGCCTTGTCCTATTGAGCTCGAGTTCCTTAGGGGCTGATGTCTAGTTAATTTTAGAGTTAAAGGCTTGGGTTAATGCAAAATGAAGGATGTCAATGAAAAAATTTTAAGTTTTGTAGAAAATAAATTTATCTAAGTCAATCTAAGCATAATAAATAAATAAAATATTTTTTATTTTTATTATATTATATTTTATTTTTTAAAATAATTATACTTAAGTCCCGATAATGGTGCCAAAATCTAATGCGTGTCGTAGTACAACGATTAAAATACCTTAATTTCACTAATCTTAGGTAGAGTAGCGAGAGTAAGGGATCGAATCCATAGGAACTTTGAGTGGTTATTTTGAAATAAATTTACGTAATTACAAATTTAAATAAACAAATAATTGGCAGTGAAAATAATTAAGATATGATCTATCTTAATTAGAGTATGGCCCGTACCCGTAGATCATGGCCCATCCCTTTTAAAGAATAGACTAGTCAAAAAATTATTTTTACTTCAAGAATATTTAATAAAAATTTAATATAAATAAATATTTTATTTCATAGCATTCAAAGGAGTACACTAGAATTAAAATTAAAAATTCTTCTTCCCTAACATCTATAAGAAGGCAACAGCACTAGAGATGGCTTCGGATCTGCTAGCCGCGCTCCTTGGTCTGCTTCATGGCCAAACTCTTCAGGATTCTATGTTTCTTTCTGAACCGAACTGGAGACTCCCCTGTTTCCTTCTTTGTTCTCCCTTAGCCTCCTTCCTCTCTTAGTCGTTTACCCAGAAATTCCTCCTCTCCTCTCCCAACCTCCTTCCTCTCTCAATCGATTACTCAGAAATTCCTCCCCTACTCTCCCAACTACTCGCTCCCAAACTTTCAGAGCTATTTATAGACATCGAAGAGGCTTGAGCCTGCTGCTTTCCTGACTGATCCAGATCAGTTTCAAAGATGCCCAAACGTGGAGAGAATGCGGAGAGAGCGTAGGCCAGTTTTCCTTTCAATCCGAAGTTCAAACTTCAAATTTGAATGTTTTCAATCCAATTTAATTCTTGATCGGTTGGCAGAACAATAGAATCAAAGGAGAAGAAGAAAATACGATGAATCTGTGTGAAAATTCAATGAACTCGGCAATTGGTTTGCCAAGTTTGCTGTGAGATTCGTGCAATTGAAGATAAATCCTTGCAAATTCAATTCTGAGCTCGTTTTAAGTCCGATTTGAGTGTTGTTTGCATCTTTGACTCCTAAAATTGAGCTCTTTAAGTTGACAGAGCTTTTCCTAAAAATATTATATAAAATAATCAAATATTAAATAATAAAGATAATTTGACCTATTAATTAATAGGTTTATGATGATTATTTGTGCATTTATCATAGCCGTAACAATCGATAGGCAACTACTTGCAGATATAATAAGATGTCACTGAAGAAAATTTTGCATATTTTATATGAATCAAATTCATATAATACGTAGCGAAAGATAAAAATAAATGTGAATTTAATTCCCCAAGCCCAAGATCCTCAGGGAATAAATTCAGTTAACAAGAAATAACACATGATTAAATAATAGATCATACCTGTGTTCTTTATTAGGGATGAAGCCGGTAAATGATTTACTACTAGCCGTTCATGCGTTCGGCCTCTAACGGTGATCCACGCGAAGATCTTTAGATGATGTCCTTATAGGATTAGATGATAACCTTCTTACGAGGGGTGCTAGCGCCTCTTTTCTTTTTCAATTGATTTCTCAAATCAAGAAAAATTTCTTGATCAAGATCAAATCTTGATCAATCAAAAAAGAGAAAGAGACATCTTAGAAAGAGAAAGGATATTTTAGAGAGAGAAAATAGGTGTTAGGCATCCAAGAGAGAGAGAAGGGAGGAGTTAGGCGTGTCTCTTGAAGGGGGTATCTATCTCCTTTTTATACATAAAAAGGAGGTTGTATGGTTCCATAAAAAGGAAGATTTTGTTTCAACCACCTAACTATTTGTTGCTGCCAAATCACTTGCGACGAGCGTCAGGCGAGTTGAGATCTCCACAGGCCTTCAGAAATGCGGAGAGGTCGCCTTTCTCCTACGAGAACCTGCAAAAAGTCCCAGACCGGTAGCTCCGACGAGGACCTCCGACGCTCAAGTCAGTGGTTTGTAGAACAGGAATTTTGTATGGTTAAAACTTGAGAGAGTGAGATTTTTCCTCCCCCTCCTTGCTGCGAGTCGGGGTCATTATATACATGTTAGGGGTCCCTCTTACCCTTGGTCGATAACCGCCGTATCTTCCATTAGGATCAGATCTGTGAGTGGCAGACGGGTGCACAGTTGCTAAGCATGCGCCGCAAGTATCAGCAATTGCATAACCTGTTGGTAACCACCCGTGATTTCGGTGAAATAGACGAGCAAGCTACACAGTAGTTAGTGTTTCAAATCACCGAGTCCAGTATCCAAGATTGGCTCCGTGATACGGTGTTGATAACATGCAATATAGAATGGGTCAAGGCCGAGGCCGAGGCAAGGCTAAGGCCGAGGCCGAGGCTGGGGGCCTTGGCCTTGGCCGAGGTAGGGCCGAGGCTGAGGCTGGAGGCCGAGGCCAAGGACCAAGGCCGAGGACCGAGGCTGAGGCGGCCGAGGCAGGGCCGAGGCCGAGGCGGCCGAGACAAGGCCGAGGCTAGAGGCTAAGGCCAAGGATCGAGGCCGAGGCGGCCAAGACAAGGCCGAGGCGGCCAAGACAAGGCCGAGGCTGGAGGCCAAGGCCAAGGACCGAGGCTGAGGAAGCCAAGGCAGGGTAGAGGCCGAGGCTGGGGGCCGAGGCCGAGGTCAGAGCCAGTGGCGGAGGTGAGGTCAAGGCCAGGGCTGGTGGCCGAAGCTGAAGCCAATAAAGGCCGACACCAGAACCAAGCTATCAAATTATTACCCGACTCTAAGGATCACGCAGGGTGTTATGCTACCGCTCAGGGAAGTAATCAGCCACATCAGATGCCCCCCCACCCCTGAGATGGGTGGGCGTATAGCTGCCAGCGAAAGGGGTGTCAATATCTACAGGGTGGCTGATCTATGCCATCATCCTGTCTGTTCGGGCCATTGAGATTTGGTAGGATTTTCCTTGGGCTAGAAGCTATGAAAAGGCAGATGCCATCATTGTGGTGAGGTCACCGTTGTCCCTCCATTGGCGGGGTGTTTTGCATTTTATGCGTCGGGCAGTTGCCAAAGCAGTTTCCAATGGTAAGCGGACACGCGGCTGAATTGGAAACTGGCGGGATGATTCAAAACGTGGGTATAAAGGGGGAAGTCATCCTTGTCCTCTGCTTTTTACTTTTTCTGCGTTAATCCCTCACCCTAATTTTGCAAGCGCCTGTTCATCTCCCATCTTCATTCTCTCCTGAGCTCCTTCCTCTTCAATCTTAGTTCAAATTTGTTGGCCCAGATGACAGCCCAAGAGGGAGGGGTGAATTGGGTTCTTTAAAAAAAATTTATCCTTTTAAAAATTTGTTTGCTTAAAATGAATGAAAGTAAATGCAATGCAAATATAAATCACAATCAATGAGATAGAGATAGAGATAGAGACAATAGAAGCACGGAAAACACAAAGATTTTATAGTGGTTCAGTGTATCCAACACCTACGTCCACTCCCAAGATCCACTTGGGTCCACACTATAATCTCCTCGATTACAGCCAAGTTGTTTTACAAGCTCACAACCCAAACTTGTTGTTTTACCCGGGATCACAACGAACCCAGCCAGTTTTTCGAGCTCACCAGCACACAACCCTAAACTCAAGCTAATCTACCTTGACCCGAGGTATACAACCTCCACTAGTTCAATCCCTTTGATTGAACTATGCACAAACAAAAAGAGTATAGTTTTTCAAAGATACACAGCTCCTCAATGAGCAAATATTAAAAAATGAGTAAACAAGTTTAGAAAAGCCTGATTTGAAGTTATTTGGCTTTGAGCTTTTCTTCTTTTCTTCTTCTCTTCTTTTCCTCTTCTCCCTTTGGAATGTTGAACCAAGCCTCAGCTTTAGTTCCTCACAGTCGTTGCAGTTGAGAAGATTGAAAATGGAAGAAACGGAGCTTTTTCTTCAATTTGGGAAATCCACCGATTTTTGATTTGGGGCGCCTTGGATTTCTCTTTCAGGCTCAAGGTTTCTCGGATTTTTGATTTGAAAATATTTTCTATTTTCCGCCTCTTTTTCTTCTCCTTTTCAAACGGGTGTTTTTTCCCCTTTTTATAGATTTTCTTCAATCCGTTTTTTGGATGAAACTAGCCGTTGGAGTGTACCTGAAAACAAAATATATCTTTTAAAAATTAGTTAAAAAGAAAATATTACCGTTAGAGCTGATCTGGCATTTTAAATTTTTGTCCCAGTCAGGTTGGAGTCGGCTCCAACTTTTCAGGTGTCGGCTCTAGATTGTTTTACCAAAAATAGAAATTTTTGAGTTCGTTGAGGAGTCGGCTCCGAAAAAGTAAGTGTCGCTCGCCATCGTCAGGTGTCGGCTCCCGAAAACTGTAGGGTCTCCAAGATGCTCAAAAAATCAACGTTCTGTCCCCGCATCGGAGTCGGCTCTAGACACTGTAAGTGTCGACTCCGAAACTCTAGGTGTCGACTCCGAAACTCTAGGTGTCGACTCTGGATTGTATCAAAAATAAGATTAAAATTGAATTGGCCATGGGGTCGGCTCCAGGTTTTCTAGGTGTCGACTCCAAGCTCTGAAACTTTGAAATCTCTGATTTGTATTTGATTCAAAATTCATTTCTTAATTCCTTTAAATTGATCAAATAAATTTAAGTCCTGAAACACTTATAAAATCTATTAGTAATCAAATAAATATACTCAATTCCTTTATTAATCATCAAAATCAATAAATGGATCAAAAAAATTCTTCAGGTTAGTTCTCATGGCTTTTCACCTTCTTGCTCCCTTTCAGATTTCGAGGATCACTCCCCCGTCCCTTCACAGCCTTCCTCTTCCCCATCGCTTAGCTGGTCCTCTTCATCTTTCGACCACGTTCCATTGGAACGGTAGCGAGCGACCAGATGACCCTCGACTGGGATTCGTCCAGCTACCGGACGAGCCCCAATCGATGCCATTCGACCATCGCTGGCCCATCCTCTGCCATCAAGGAGTCCCTTGAATGGACTGCTTCCACCATGATGGCCCAAGACATAGTGAACCTTAGGGCCAAATATAGTTTTCCCCCAAACATGCGTCTGTCTTATCCGGCTCCTGATGATAAGGTAGCTTCATCCCATCCCGGAAGGGTTGCCTTATACGGAGCTTTCTTTAAGGCGGGGCTTTGGCTACCCATCCATCCTTTCATCCTCAACCTTTTGGACAGGTACTCCTTAACACCTGCCCAGTTAGTCCCAAATTCCATTAGGACCATCGTCGGCTTTCTAGTACTTTGTCATTTCCAGGGTATAGAGGCTAGTATCTCCTTGTTTCGTAGCTTTTACACCCTCCGTAAGCAAGCGGGGTGGTGGTCCTTTGCCCCTAGACCCACTAGGATTCTTAAACTATATCTTCCCACATCCATTAAGGGGTGGAAGGATAGGTTCTTTTTTGCCGACGTCGAGGGGGTTAGTGGAATTTGGGGAACACCCAACACTGATGCAAATAGGGATTCTTCCATACTCCCGAGGGATCGAATGGCATTTGGATAGCTCCTGACTGCCGATATCCCTCGGTGCAACCAGCTTTTGACCGAGGAGAACCTCCGACTTGCCAGCCTTATTCCGTCCAGTGGTGAGTAGCTGATTACTCACCCCCTCTTTCTGCCCTTATTCTTCTCCCCTCTTTTTTTTTTTTTTGCTTATACTAAGTCTACTCGCCTTGTGCAGGTATGTTGCCTTCAATTGAAGAAGTGAGGAAGGCCGCGACCGAGGCAAGGAGGGCTGGGGCGGACGGGGCCCCCTTTGAAAGGAAGGCTGTAACCAAAGCAGCCAAAAAGAAGACAAGGACCGAGAAGGCCAAAGAGAAAATTACAATGACCGAGGAGCAAAGGAAAAGGCCTTGGTCTCCAATCCCAGTGTGGTCTCGGTCTTCGACACCGCTTTCATGTCGGCCTCGGACGGAGAGGAGCGCCGACATTGATCTTACGGCTGACACACCACCGGAGGAACAAAGGGTGGACATGCCGCCGTCACCACCGATCAGCCGAAAGCGGGGGCTGAGCCAACCCCCGAGCCAATTCCTGAAGCTGCCCCCCAAGCGGAGGTGGTGGCAGACGAGCTTCCCAGAGCAAAGGAGGCGGCAGAAGAGCCCCCGAAGGCTATGGAAGAGACGAGGACATCTTCCATCCCCGACATTGCACCACCGGCTTCGGAGCCCGTCAACAAGGATGAAGCCATCCTTTCATTCAAGACCCTCCTCAAGCATGAGGGGTGTTGGGCAGAACGGGTGATGGTGCCAGTGTGCCTGCCTGAGCTCCAGGAAGCCCTTCAGGAGCAAAGGACTTCATCTTTTTTCCAAGAGGCCTTTGTGGCCCATCTCTGGGTGAGTGTTCGATCCCTTGCAATTAACTTCAGGACACTTGAATCATATTTTGATAGTAATTCTTGTGTAGGCGGTGAACTCGCTGGCTGCCTTGAAGAAAGCTCTATCCCAAGTCAAAGCAGCCCTTAGTCAATCGCAGAGGGAAACCCATCAGGCCAACGCCCGATCAGACCAGGCCGAGAAGGCCTTGGAAGTCGCCTTGGCCAGGGGGGCCGAAGAAGAGGCCCGAGTGAGGAGGGCCGAAGAGGCCCTAGAGGGGGCCCTAGCCGAGAGCCGGACCCAAGCAGAAAGGGCCGACAGGGCCCTAGAGGAGGCTAAGGCGGAGAGTCATGCCCAAAATGAAAGGGCCGAAAAGGCTTTGGAGGTGCCAAGGGCTGCAGAAGAGGATCGTAAGTGCACTGAGATGGAGCTGCTGGTGTGCCGAAGCAGCCTGGAGACTGCCTATACCCTGAAAGGTGCGGCCGAGGAGCGGGCAAAGAATGATGAAGAGATTGCCCGACGTTCCAATGCGCAAGTTGCTGAGATGAAGGCGGCAGTGGCAGTGGCTGAGGCTGCCGAGGCAGTTGAGAATTTTCGCCGTTCTGCAAAATACCGAAAGGAGCTGGCCGAGGCCAGTGCCTTCGCTTACAATGTTGGTTTCCAGGATTGCAAGGACAAGGCGAAAAAAGTTCGCAACCTCGAAGACCTAGACAACCTGGATCCGAACGATGCTGAGGATGCATCTTCAGCAGATCAATCTCCTGCCCATGACCCGCTACCAAGCCTTGAACTGCGGGCCTTTATTTTTATTGTACAAAGTCCGGCTTTGATCAACAATTTTGTAAACTATTTTGCTGTCAATGAAGAAACTTTGATCCAATCTCTCTTTGATTTGCCCGTAGTTAGCAAGTTCCGGTAAGCAGGTAGCGCAAGTAAGTTGGTGCGAGTCATTTTTAGAAAATAGTTGAGGCCGGTGTCGTAGGCAAGCGTAGCTAAAAGTTTGTTAAATAATTCAAAGACCCAATCTTATCCATAGGCTGCTGCAAAGGCTGAGAGGACCCAGGGAGTAGTGTCGACGAAGTCAGTTTTTAAGGGTAGATATTAGGCTACAAGTACCTGGTAGTTTGAGAGCTGATATGGAGCTGAGGACCAAGGCCGAGACTGAGGGCCGAGGCCAGGGAACGAGGCTGAAACGAGGCCGAGGCTGATGGCCGGGGCTGAGGGCCAAGGCCAGGGAACGAGGCTGAGGCAAGGCCGAGGCTGGGGGCCAAGGCCAAGGATCGAGGCCGAGGTGAGGCCGAGGCCGAGACTGAGGGCCGAGGCCAGGGAACGAGGCCGAGGCTGATGGCTGGGGCTGAGGGCCAAGGCCAAGGACCGAGGCCGAAATGAGGCCGAGGTTGGTAGCCGATCGTGTCATCCATTGGGCTTCGAGTGCCGACATGGAGTCGGACTTCAGGTGCCAATGTGGAGTTGGGCTTTAGGTGCTGACACGGAGTCGGGCTTCAAGTGCCAATGCGGAGTCGGGCTTCAGATGCCGACACGGAGTCGGGCTTCAGGTGCCGATGCAGAGTCGTGCATCATGTGCCGATGCGGAGTTGGGCTTCAGGTGTCGATGCGGAGTCGGGCTTCATGTGCCGACGCGGAGTTGGGCATCAAGTGCCGGTGCGGAGTCGGGCATCAGGTGCCAGTGCGGAGTCAGGCATCAGGTGCTGGCGCGGAGTCGGGCTTCAGGTGCCGACGCGGAGTCGGGCTTTAGGTGCCGACTTGGAGTCGGGCTTCAGGTGTCGGCGCGGAGTCGGGCTTCAGGTGCTGACGCGGAGTCGGGCTTCAGGTGCCAAGCAGGATCACTCTAAGACATGTTAGTGAGAATATTCTGAATATTACTCTAGTGGATATGTTCAAGCTAAGGAAATTAACAAACTATTGATAGTACCGACATAGGTTGTTTGTATTCCAAGTACGGGGGAGAGGCTTCCCGTCCAGCCCCTCAACTTTGTATGCTCCATGGTGAAGCACCTCCGTGATTCGATAGGGTCCTTCCCATCTTTGCGCTAGCTTGCCTCCTTCCATCAGCTTTGAAACTTTAGCTCATCAAAGGACTAGGTCTCTGGGGCGGAACGTCTTGGGATGTACCTGGGCGTTGTAGTACCTGGCCATCTGCTGACGGAAGGCCGCCATCTAGAGTTGCGCTCGGTCTCGTAACTCTTCCACTAGGTCGAGGTCGGCCTGCAGTTGACTTGGGTTGTCCCCCTCACTGTACACTCCGTTTGGGGGCTCGGGACACCTATCTCCATAGGAATGACAGCTTCGGACCCGAAGACAAGGCTGAAAGGAGTCTCTCTGGTGGGGGCTCTCGACATTGTGTGATAGGCCTACAGCACACTGGGGAGCTTTTTCATCCACCATCCTTTGTAGTCATCTTGCCGGGCCCTAACTCCTTGAAGAATAATGTGGTTAGTCACCTCGGCCGTGCCGTTGGTCTGGGAATGCCCCACAGAGGTGAACCACTGATGAATGCCTAGCTCGGCGTAGAACTCTCGAAAGGCCATATTATCGAACTACTGGCCGTTGTCAGTGATGAGGGTGTGTGGCAGTCCGAACTAGCATACTACGGATTTCCAAAAAAAAAAGATCTCACCTTGTCCTCAGTGATCTTGGCGAGTGCTTCGGCTTCGATCCATTTGGTGAAGTGGTCGACGGCTATAAGCAGAAATTTGCGTTGACCAAAAGCTGGAGGGAACGATCCCAAGATGTCAATGACCCACTGCGCAAAGGGCCAAGGAGCTACCAGAGGGGTCAGCTGGGACGTCGGCTGGCGCTGGATGTTGGCATGGCGTTGGCAACTATCGCATCTCTTGACGAGCTTGGACGCGTCTTCCCTCATCGTTAGCCAGTAGTATCCTTGTCGCAGGGCTTTGTATGCCAGGGCTCTGCCCCCTAGATGACTGCCACATATGCCCTCATGGATTTCTCATAGGATGTAATCTGCTTTCGTGGGACCGACGCATTTGAGGACTGGGTATGAGAATAACCTTCGGTAGAGCTTTTCGTCCATTATTAGAAACTTTGGGGCCCGCCGCTTAAGCAGCCTAGCCTTAGTCGAATCTTCAGGGAGGGCACCGTCGGTCAGATACCGGACATAAGCATCCATCCATGAGGGCTCTTGCACGATCGATAGGGTCTCTTCGGTCACTTCGATGCTTGGGGCTTCTAGATGTTCTATGTAGGTTCGTCCCAAAATCCCATCGGCTGAGGTGGCTAGTCAGGATAAGGCATCAGCTCTAGCATTCTCCCTCCGAGGAATATAGCTGACGCTGAAGTGGGCTAAGGGAGAGGCTTGTGACTGCACCATGCTTAAGTAATGGGACATAGTAGGGTCCCGCGCCTCGTACTCCCCTCTGATTTGGGTGGTGACTAGTTGGGAGTTCGTGAACACTCTAAGGCATTTCACCCCGAGTTCTCGAGCCAGTCTTAGCCCTGACAGTAGGGCTTCATACTCAGCCTGATTGTTAGTGGCTGGGAAGAGAAAGCATAGGGCGTACTCGGTCACCACTCCATCTGGACTAGCCAGAATGAGGCCTGCTCCGCTCCCTTGGGAGTTCGACGCTCTATCCACATGAAGGATCCATTCATCCCCTTCGGTTCCAGGACTTGGATTTGCATGGGACTCTTCTGGTTGCTCCTCACCCCAAGTGCACTCGACCAAAAAGTCTGCCAAGACTTGAGACTTCATGGCTGACCTGGGACGAAAAGACAAGTCAAACTCTCCCAGCTTGAGCGCCCACTTTGCCAGTCGGCCCGAAGTATCCGGACGAGAGAGGATCGCCTTGAGTGGTTGGTCCGTGACCACCACGATTGGATGAGCTTGAAAATAAGGTCGGAGGCGCTGGGCGGACACCATCAATGCGAAGATAATCTTCTTGACTCTCGTGTATCTGGCTTCCACATCGTGGAGTACCTTGCTAGTGTAATACATGGGCTTCTATGTCCCATCGGCATCCATGTGGATGAGGATGGAGCTGACATCTTCGGAAGAGGCCGCGAGGTACAGAAGAAGCTCTTCTCCCCCCTTTGGCTTGGATAGTAGTGGCGGAGTAGATAGGAATTCCTTCAATCCATCGAAAGCCTTTTGACACTCCCTTGTCCATTCAAAGCTATCGACTTTGCACAGTGCTTTAAAGAAAGGCAAGCATCTTTCCATGGACTTGGACAAAAAATGGCTCAAGGCTGCCACCCTTCCAGTCAAGCGTTGCATCTCTTTTTTGTTAACCAAAGACCTCATGTCTAATATGGCATGGATCTTGTCAGAGTTTGCTTCGATCCCATGCTACATCACCATGAAACCCAAGAACTTCCCCGCTGTTACCCCAAAGGCATACTTGCGGGGGTTCAGCCTCATCTGGTACTTGCGGGGGTTCAGCCTCATCTGGTACAAAACCTTATTGAAGGTTTCCGCCAAGTCGGCAACATGATTAGTGGCATGGACGCTCTTGGTTAGCATGCCATCCACGTACACCTCCATGTTGTATCCGATCTGGTCTTCAAAGACTTTGTTCATTAGTCTCTGGTAAGTGGCTCCCGCATTCTTTAGTCCAAATGGCATCACTTTATAGCAGTATATTCCCTTCTCTGTCACAAATGAAGTAGCCTCCTCGTCGGCTGGGTCCATCTTGATTTGATTATACCCCAAGAAGGCGTCCATGAAACTTAGGGTCTCATGTCCGGCCATAGCGTCCATTAGCTGATCAATTCAAGGCAATGGAAAGCTGTCCTTGGGGCATGCTTTGTTGAGGTCTGTAAAATCTACGCACATCCTTCAGCTTCCGTTAGCCTTGCAGACCATCACGACGTTGGCTAGCCACTATGGGTAATGAACTTCTCGAATGTGGCTCGTAGCTTCCAGTTTGCGGACCTCTCCGTCTATGGATAGCTGTCGGTCTGGGGCGAAGCTTCTCTTCTTCTGCCGGACGGGTCGACATCCTGGCTTGATATTGAGTTTGTGAGTGATTACCTCCTCAGGGACACCCGACATGTCAGTGGATGACCATGCAAAAATGTCAAAGTTCGCACGTAAGAAGGTGAGGAGTTGATCACGTGCCTCCTCCGAAAGGAATGCCTGAAGCTGGATGGTTCTTGCCGGGTCCTTCCCCAATGGGAAGGTTAACATATGCTCAGCCGGTTCCCCCCTTTTCTCCAAGTCCTGAGGGTCGAATGGCTCAGGTGTGGTAGCTGGCTTCAACTTTTGCGGACTGAGGGCTAAGTGATAGTAGAGCGGTAACGGGCTCTGTTCTCCCTTCATCTCTCCAACTCCTTCATCGGTAGGGAACTTTACAAGCAGCCTTTTAGTAGAGATAACAACATCCAGTAGGTTTAGGCCATGCCTCCCCAAGATAGCATTATAAGCCAATGGAACCCGGACCACCAGGAAGTTTATGGCAATCGTGCTTTGACATGGCGGAGTTCCAGCTATGACAGGAAGGGTGATCTCTTCTTCAACCTTCATAGAATCTCCAGTAAAAACCCATCAAGGGTGTGGTGATGGGTCAAAGGGAAGATTTAGATAGGTTTATCCGAACAAAAGCTTCGTAGCTCAAAACGTCAACGGAACTTTCACTATCTACTAAAATTCTCTTTACAGGGTGTTTGGCTATTGTCATAGACACGATGACACTGTCGTCATGTTTGTTAACTACCCCATCTAAGTCCTTTTTAAATAAGAGAATTACAGAATCTAACCCCTCCCGCTGCCTTTTTGAATTATTGCCTGCCCCCTAGGAAATCATAGCTATTGTCTTCTCCGTTGGGGTGTTGTCCGCGCCGATCTGAGGTGCAGGAGGCACCGATGGACCTGGAGCAGGGGGGTTTCCTCTTTGGACGAACTTGCCTAAGTTATCTTGTAGGACAAGTTCTTCAATGGCCTTCTTCAACAGGTGGAAGTCTTCAGTGTCATGACCGTAGTCTCTGTGATACCGACAGTAAAGCTCCTTGCTGCAGGGGATTCCTAACTTCATGGGGGGTGGATGTCAAAAGTAAGGCTCGTCCTCGATCTCTAACAGAATGTGAGATATTGGAGCAAGGAGAGGAGTGAAATGCTCCTTGGGAATGAGCGTCTGAGGTTGGTTGTCTGGGCGATGAGGTGGCTCAGATTTCCTGGATCGTCCTCCAGTAGGCTCCGTGGATACCAGTTTCTTGCTGGAACCTTTGTCGGCCTCCCTCCTAGAAGAGTCCGTTTCATTGGCGCAAATATACTTCTGCGCCCGGCTTAGCAGCTCGGCGTAGGAGCTGGAAGACTTTTTGTCCAGGGAGTAAGCAAACTTGGAAGGATGGAGTCCTCGCTTTAGGGCTACGATGGCTACGGAATCCTCCAAGTTATAAACCTCCAGCACGACTTCTTTGAACCGAGCGATGAAGTCCTTCAGGGTTTCACCGCTCCTTTGCTGAATAGCGAACAAGCTATCAGCCACCCGAGAGATCTTCTGGCATGCATCAAAGTGGGCCAGGAAAGACTGCTTGAGTTGCCTGAAAGAATTGATGCTACATGGTGGTAAACGTGAATACCATGCATGCGTCGCCTTCCGAAGTGTGGCTGGGAAGGCAACACAGAGAAGGGAGTCCGTCACCCCCTGGACTTGCATGAGGACCTTGTAACTCTCCAAGTGGTCCAGAGGGTCCGTCGTGCCGTCGTATGGGTCCAACTAGGGAAGATGGAACCGAGGTGGGACAGGCTCCTCCATGATGCGGCGAGAGAGTGGGGGACGGTGGTCATAGTCCGTCCCATGAGGGTTGGCGATCCGCGGCTAAGTTTCTCTAATCGCTGATGATACTCGTCCAGCCATTGCTCGGCTCAACGACCGGTCTTTCTGTGGGTGTCTTCTTTAGAGGAGTCAGAAGATGAGGATGGGGAAGACCACCGGTGCATGGAGTGCACATGTCTTGGTTCTTTCTCACCACGTCGCCCATGAGAATGGTTAGAGTGGTGGGAGAGAGACCACTGTCACTTTGAGGTCTCTCGACGTGAGGTTTCGGGGGCGAGTGGTGGGAGGCCTCAGGAGGGGTCCTGCCCCGATGAAGTTGGCTGGCTCCATGACCCTCCTCATGAGGCAGGGAGGGTTGAGGTGGCAAAGGCATGGCGGCAAAGTAGTGCTCCTGCAATCCCCGCACCATCGTCATCAGATCCTGTCCTGATGAGTCAGGACGTCGAGTTGGTCAGACTGGCTAGCCTGTGGTGATGCAGGAGGCAGAACATTGAGATTGGCCTCTGATTGTTTAGCCCGCTGGAGATGTTCCTCCTGAGCACGTGTAACCACCATCTTCTTCCTTGCAGAAGTTATAGGGTCGCAGAGAGAATGTTCATCTGCTGTGCTGCATCCCCTTCCTGGCACGCCAATATGTTGTTGCCAAATCACTTGCGATGAGCGTCAGGTGAGTTGAGATCTCCACAGGACTTTGGGAATGCGGAGAGGTCACCTTCCTCCTATGATAACCTGCAAAAAGTCCCGGACTATTAGCTCCGGCGGGGACCCTCCGATGCTCATGTCAGTGATTTGTAGAACAGGAATTTTGTATGGTTAAAACTTGAGAGAGTTGAGATTTTTCCTCCCCCTCCTCGATGCGAGTCGGGGTCATTATATACATGTTAGGGGTCCCTCTTATCCTTGGTCGATAACCGCCGTATCTTCCATTAGGATCGGATCCGTGAGTGGCAGACGGGTGCACAGTTGCTAAGCATGCATCGCAAGTATCAGCAATTGCATAACCCGTTGGTAACCACCCGTGATTTCGGTAAAACAGACGAGCAAGCTATGCAGTAGTTAGTGTTTAAAATCACCGAGTCCAGTATCCAAGATTGGCTCAATGATACGGTGTTGATAACATGCAATACAAAATGGATCAGGGGTCGAGGCCGAGGCAAGGCCGAGTGTTGACCCAATTGATGATTTTGATGATTAACAAAACTATTTGAGTATAACAATTGAAGGCTCTAATGATTTTGATTAAGTTTTTCAGATTATAAGTCGATTGAATGATCAAAATCAGGAGTTAAATCTTGTTCTGGATCGAATCTAATGTCTAGGTAAGATTGCAGACATTAGAGTCGACTCCGAGAATCACAGAGCCGACTCCAGTATCTGGCACGGAAGTTAGAGTCGACTCCGAGACTGTTAGAGCCGACTCCAATAGAAAAGGCAGAACGTTAATTTTTCTGGCCCCGACTTAGAGTCGACTCCGGGTCTGTTAGAGTCGACTCCAGAAAAGTTTCTTGTCAACCCCAGAAAAGTCAGAGACGACTCCAGAATTAATGGATTAAAGTGTTTCGAGTTAGAGCCGACTCCAGAAAAGTTAGAGTCGACTCCAACCCACCTGGAAAAAAATCAAATTGCCAGATCAGCTCTAACGGTAATATTTCTATTTTACTTTATTTCTAACGGATATATTTTGTTGCAAGGTACACTCCAACGGATAGTTTTCTTCCAAAAATGGTTTGAAAGAAATCTATAAAAAGGGAAGACTATCATTCAAAAACAAGAACGGGAAAGAACGGAAAAACAAAGAAGAAAAATGGAAATAGAGAAATCCCAATTCAAAAATTCGAAAAAGAGAGAGCCTGAATCTCAAGAGAAAAAACCTTCTAGCTCAAATCCACTCCACTCCAAAAAGCTCAAGAGGAATCCAAGGCATTCAAATCAAAGTTTTGATGGATTTCCCAAATTAGAGAAAGAGGATCAATTTCTTGCTTTTCAATCCTTCTCAACTGCTTCAACTGTGAAGAATCGGAGCTGAGGCTTGATTCAATCTAGCAAGGAGAAGAAGAAAAGAAGAAAAGAAGAAAAGCTCAAAAGCCAACCAACTACAAATCAGGCTTTTCTAAACCTTGTTCATTTACTTGATTATTTGCTCATTGAGGAGCTGTATACTTGAAAAACAATGTTTCTTTTGTTTGTGTCTAGTTCAATCTGGGGGATTGAACTAGTGGAGGTAGTCTTACCTCAGTACAAGCTTGGTATAGCTTGTGTTAGGGTTTTTGTGCTGGTGAGCCCGGAAAACCGGCTGGGTTCGTTGTGATCCCGGGAAAATAATAAGTTTGAGTTGTGAGCTTGTAAAACAACTCGGCTATAATCAAGGAAGATTATAGTGTGGACCCAAGTGAATCTTGGGAGTGGACGTAGGTGTTGGATACACCGAACTACTATAAAATCTTTATGTTTGCCGTGTCTTCTTTATCTCTATCTCTATCTCTATCTTATTGATTGTATTTTGTTTTTGCATCTGCATTCACTTTCACTCACACTAAGCAAACAAATATTTTAAAAGGTTTAATTTTTTTTTAAAGAACCCAATTCACCCCCCCCTCTTGGGTTGTCATCTGGGCCAACAATTGGTATCAGAGCGAGTGCTCATTAGATTTTGATCACACGATCAAGAGCTAAAGATCCAAATGGCAGCTCAAGTTGGATCATTTGCTGAAGGTCATTCTACGAATAGACCTCCACTGTTTAATGGTTCAAATTATTCATATTGAAAAGCTAGAATGAGGATATTCATTCAAGCTTCTGACTATGAACTATGGGGTGTTATAATTAATGGACCTAGTACACCCACACATGTTATTGATGGCACTATTGTTCCTAAGCTCGAAAGGGACTGGAATGATAATGATAGGAAGATGGCACAGCTTAACGCTAAAGCCATGAATGTTTTATATTGCTCTTTAGATGCAAATGAATTTAATAGAATCTCCACATGTAATTCCGCAAAGGAGATTTGGGATAGATTAGAGGTTACCCATGAGGGTACCAACCAAGTAAAAGAATCTAAAATTAATATTCTTGTTCATAAATATGAGTTGTTTAGCATGGAACAATCTGAAACCATTGCATGCATGTATACTAGATTTACAGATATTGTAAATGGTTTAAAAAGTCTTGGTAAGACATATACTAACTCAGAACTTGTTCGAAAAATTCTTAGGTCACTACCAAGATCATGGGAAGCCAAAATGACAGCAATCCAAGAAGCAAAGGACCTCAACACTTTGCCCTTAGAGGAGCTTCTAGGATCACTTATGACCCATGAGTTGACAATGAAGCAGCACGTAGAGGAGGACACAAAGAAGAAGAAAGTGATTGCCCTCAAAGCTGCAAAAGAAGAAGAGAGGAGCAGCGATGATGATGATGATGATGATGAAGAGACTGCTCTCTTAGCTAAAAAGTTTAAAAGATTCATGAGGAGAAAGAAACCCTTCCATAAGAAGAAATTTGGAGCAAAGTGGGAAGGAGAAAAGGATAAGAACAAGGACAAGGACAAAGAAAAAGAGAAAGACCCCTTGACTTGCTATGAGTGTAATAAATCGGGGCACTTTAGGAATGAATGTCCTAAATTAAATAAAGCCTACAAAAAGAAAAAGAAGGCTTATGTGGCGACTTGGAGTGATAGCGAAGAATCTTCTTCCGAAGAAGAAGAACAAAAGGAAGTCGCAAATGTATGTTTTATGGCGGACGACAACGATGAGGTAAGTTCCGATAACCCTTACGATGAGTTTGCATTTTATGAATTATTTGATGCTTTTAATGAACTTGTCAACGATTTCAAGGTTTTGAAAAAGAAATACAAGCTTTTGAAAACTAAAAATTCAACTTTCATTAAAGAAAAGGAAGATCTTAATAATGAAGTTAAGAAACTTAAATCTGAAAATGAAATTTTGGTAAAAGAAAAAGAATTAATTTCCAATGAAAATGATAAACTAAGGAAAGAGGTTGAAAAATATAAGAACATAGTTGATAAGTTTACTTTAAGCTCAACTAAATTGAACATGTTATTAAATAGTCAAAAAGCAGTTTTTGACAAAGCCGGATTAGGGTATAACACTTTTAGAAAACAAAAATTACTGAAAAATATTTTTGTACGTGCTGGCCAAGGTAATTTTACATGCTTTAAATGTAATAAAAAAGGACATAAATCTTATGAATGTAAAATTCTAAAACCTAATAAAAACTTAAATATTAAAGGAAAGAAAATATGGGTTCCAAAAGGAACAGTTTTTATTGCTACTAACCATGAAGGACCCAAGAAAGCTTGGGTACCTAAACATAAGACTTGATCATCTTTGCAGGAGTGTCTTGCGGCCAAAAGATCAAAGCGAAAGTGGTATCTTGATAGCGGCTGCTCAAGGCACATGACGGGTGACAAAGATCAATTCATCACCCTCGAAAGCAAAAGAGGAGTAGTTACATTTGGGGATAATGGCAAAGGCCAAATCTTGGGGCTTGGTAACATTCAAATAACTCCCTCCATATATATTGAAAATGTCTTATATGTTGATGGTTTGAAACATAATTTAATTAGCATTAGTCAATTATGTGACAAAGGTTTTAAAGTATCATTTGAATCTTCTATATGCACAGTTGCTAATCCCATTGATAATAGCATTGTTTTTATTGGAAAAAGAAATGGCAATGTATACTTGATTGACTTAGACAATTTGTCTACTAATAATCATTGCTTAGTTACTAATAATGCTAATATGAATGAGATTGGTTGGTTGTGGCATCGAAGATTAGGTCACGCAAGCACACACCTAATTTCAAAACTAATTAGAATGGATTTAGTAAAAGGACTACCTAAAATAGATTTTGAAAATAACAAAATATGTGATGCATGTCAGTTTGGAAAACAAACGAGAAGTTCTTTTAAATCTAAAAATGTTGTTTCAACTTCTAGGCCATTAGAGCTACTTCACATGGACCTTTTTGGACCAACTAGAACCACAAGTCTAGGAGGAAAGAAATATGGTCTTGTGATAGTAGATGATTACTCTAGATTCACTTGGGTAATGTTTTTAGCTCACAAAGATGAGACTTTCTCGATATTCCTAAAATTCTTCAAGAAAGTAATAAATGAAAAAAATACTACCATAGTGTCTCTAAGAAGTGATCATGGAACTGAATTTGAAAATCACTTATTTGAAAGTTTTTGCAATGAAAATGGTATTAATCATAATTTTTCTGCACCAAGAACCCCTCAACAAAATGGAGTAGTTGAAAGGAAAAATGGAACTCTAGAAGACATGGCCCGTACCATGCTATGTGAAAGTAAACTCCCGAAATACTTTTGGGCGAAGCTATTAACACAGCATGTTACATCCTAAATAGAGCATTAATAAGACCTATTTTAAAGAAAACACCTTATGAATTATGGCATGATAGAAAACCCAACATTAAATATTTTCATGCATTTGGTTGTAAATGTTTTATTCATAATAATGGTAAAAATAACTTAGGTAAATTCGATGCAAAATCTGATGAAGGAATATTCTTAGGTTATTCAACAACTAGTAAAGCATATAGAGTGTTCAATAAAGGAAGTTTAATTGTTGAAGAATCTATTCATGTAGTTTTTGATGAATCTTTGGCATCAAGTTCCAAAAGGATTGATGATGAGGAAGATACAAACATTCTCGAAAACAATCTTGAAAAACTTAATATTGATGTATCTTCAGATCATGAACAAGAAGCTAAAGATAATGATTCGCCTAATGCTGATGTTATTAATACTAATCATAAGGATGTAGATCTACCAAAAGATTGGAGATACGCTTATAGTCATCCCAAGGAATTGATTATAGGTGATCCATCTCAAGAAATAAGAACTAGATCATCTATGAGAAATATTAGTAATCACCTTGCATTTGTTTCTCAAATTGAACCTAAAACCATTGAAGAAGCTGAAAAAGATAATAATTGGATGTTAGCTATGTAAGAAGAATTAAACCAATTCACTAGAAATGATGTATGGACATTAATGGAAAGACCTAAAGATCATTCTGTTATAGGATCAAAATGGTTTTTAGAAATAAACTAGATGAAAATGGCATAGTAATTAGAAACAAAGCTAGATTAGTTGCAAAAGGATATAATCAAGAAGAAGGTATTGATTTTGATGAAACCTTTGCACCTGTAGCTAGATTAGAAGCCATTAGGCTATTACTTGCATTTGCATGTCACATGAACTTTAATTTATTTCAAATGGATGTCAAAAGTGCATTTTTAAATGGATTAATAAATGAAGAAGTATTTGTTGAACAACCACCGGGATTTGAAGATCATGAATTTCCAAATCACGTTTTTAAATTGCACAAAGCTTTATATGGTTTGAAACAAGCACCTAGAGCTTGGTATGATAGACTAAGTAAATTTTTGATTGAAAATGATTTTACAAGAGGAAATGTTGATAAAACATTGTTTTTGAAAAGAAAAGATAAAGATTTACTTGTAGTTCAAATTTATGTTGATGACATTGTATTTGGTGCTACTAACAATCTTCTACGTCAAGAGTTTGCTAAGTTAATGCAGGGAGAATTTGAAATGAGCATGATGGGAGAACTCAATTTCTTCCTTGGACTCCAAATCAAACAAAGCAAAGAGGAAATCTTTATCAACCAAACAAAGTACACAAGAGAAATTCTAAAGAAGTTTGGTATGGAATCAATCAAACCCCTCGGAACACCAATGAGTCCTTCATGCAAGCTGGACAAAGATGAAGAAGGTAATAAGGTTGATCAAAAATATTATCGAGGTATAATCGGATCCCTACTTTACTTAACTGCAAGTAGACCAGACATAATGTTTGCTGTTTGCTTATGTGCTAGATTTCAGTCTGAACCTAAAGAATCACATTTAATTGCTGTTAAAAGAATTCTTAGATACCTTAGTGGAACAAAAAAAATGTAGGTTTATGGTATTCTAGAGACTCAACATTAAATCTGATTGCTTATTCTGATTCTGATTATGCTGGATGTAAGTTAGATAGAAAAAGCACAAGTGGTGCATGCCAATTTTTAGGAAGTAACTTAATCTCATGGTTTAGCAAAAAGCAAAATTCGGTTGCATTATCTACTGCTGAAGCAGAATATGTTGCAGCTGGAAGTTGCTGTGCTCAAATCCTATGGATTAAGAGACAACTTGAAGACTATGGTATCACACTTGATAAGACACCTATAAGATGTGATAATACAAGTGCAATCAATCTAACTAAAAATCCAATTCAACACTCAAGAACAAAGCATATTGAAATTAGATATCACTTTATAAGAGAACATGTTGCCAATAATGAAATTTGTCTTGATTATGTGAATACTGAAGAACAACTGGCAGATATATTTACAAAACCCTTAAGTGAAGAGAGATTTTGTTATCTTAGAGGAGAATTAGGAGTTTGTGATCCTTTGGAATAATTTTCTGAAACTCTTAAGAACAACTATCTAGATTTCATCAATTTCTTGAAAAATCTCGATATTCAATAAGGAAATCTATCTAGATCTTGATTCATTGTTTCCCCAATTGCTAAGGAACATTTATCTAGAGTTTGATGATTAATTTGAATAGTTTCAGATCCTTGAAACTTGATTTTTTATCTCTAAAACTGTTAGAGTCGACTCTAACAGTTTGTGGAGTCGACACCTTAGTTTTTGATGTTCTATCTAAGCAATTAGAGCTGACTCCGGCTTCTGTAGAGCCGACTCTAATTCGAGCGCTGACAGACTTTCTGGTTCGGAGCCGACACCAGTTTTCGGGAGCCGACTCTAGGTCGAACTAGGTCAAAAATAAAAAGGCGGAGTCGACCCCAAATCATTTTATCGTCTCCCAAAACCCCTCCAAGGAGTTCCAAAGCCTTTCCAACCTCCCCAATCTTCTCAAAACCTTTGATTACACATTCCAATCAACTCAATGGCACCCAAGAGGCGCAGTTTCGTCGGAGGAGCGTCCATTCCCACGAGGCGACGCACGATTCGGAGGCAACCCTCGCCATCCTCCTCTTCGGCCACTCAAGAAGATTCCCTCCTTCACCCTCTTCACCCAAAGTAGATCAACTAGCTGGTAAGACTATCACAACTGGAAGGAAGGTCAACTTTGATTTCTTTGAGTCGGAGGGCTTCTCAATAGGAAGATGTTTAAAAGAAATGGGGTGGGAAAAGATTTGTTCATTAGATATCCCCACTTATCCTGCCCTAGTGAGAGAATTTTACAATGATTTGAGTAGAGGAGAAGGCGGTTTAGTCAGTATTGTAAGAGGAACTAGAGTTGTAATAACTGCTGAAATCCTTGGAAATCTGTTGGAAATGCCCACAATTGGTATTATGGAATATCAGCATGATGATAGAAGTGGTGCATTATCAAGAATGTTAGGGAGGGATGTAACCGAGTTTGAGGAAATTCTTGCTAATCAATTAAATCTGGAGCTCAGGTTACTACACAACATATGTGGAAGAATTTTATTCCTCAAAATTGATAGATTTGAGTACGTCTCGGAGCGAGACATTCTTTTGATGGATTGTATTATAACTGAAAGGCCAGTCAACCTAGCTGGCATGATGATTGGTTATATGGCAGAGGCTACTACAAAGAAAAGATCTACACTGCCATATGGTATGGTTCTGACATTGATCTTTAGAAGCCAAGGTGTGCTAATTATGGATAATGAACCCCTAAGGAAATTAAGGCACATTGACTATTATAGTATTTCTACTATTCATCGGATGGGCTTCAAGAAGTTAAATGGTATCTGGATGAAAGGAGGACGAGAAGAAAGAGCTGAGAGAGATAGAACTGAAGAGGCCAGAGTAGAAGATATCCCTGGACCATCCACTGCGGGACCATCAGTCCCTGATCCATTTATTGCGGGACCATCTATAGCTGACCTTCAGAAGCTGGACCGAGCACAGTTCCCTCTCCTCCACATCTGTCTGTTACTGCTTCTGGGAGATTCTCTGATAAGCAGATTGGTCAGTTGAGAGCCTTGCTTGCTAAATATGACAGTCAGATATCTCATGAGATTAATCAATTAAAAGAAGACTTCAATCAGCTAAAAGAAGAACTTAACTCGAGACTTGACATGATTTCCTTTTCCATAAGCAATTCTATTGAATCCTTTGGTGCTGAACTTCACAAAATCTTTGAAAGGATGGAAGGCATTGCTGATGCTCGGGATCTTATGTTCATGCAACTGGTCAACTGAAGAAGGACATTGACCTTGCAGTCTCACAGATTGAAGCTTGTCTTGAAAATTTTAAGAAACTCAAAAAGATGATGTAATGGAAATCATAGGTCACTTGAAGAAAATTATTCAAACATATCTGACTTTGATTTTGATTTTGATACTCTTTTGTATCTTAGGTTCTCCAGGTTTACTTTATCTTGATAGTTTGTATTTAGGAATTTTGAGTATCTAATGTATCTCACTTTGGAATATACTTGAATCAACTTATGTAATGTTTCTTACTTATGTAATGCAATTACACATTTTCAAATCTGTCTATGATTGACTGCTTGAATCCCTATGTCTTATTGAACCAACAATTTTTCTCTAATAATTTTCTTTATCTAATACTCTCCTTATTGCTGATAACAAAAAAGGGGGAGAGATGGTTGAATATGCAAAAAAAAAAGACTTAAAATTTTAATGAGAGATGGTTGAATATGCAAAAAGAAAGAAAGAAAGGGGGAGAAATGATTGTTTATGCAAAAAGAAAGAGACTTGAAATTTTAATCAGTTCAATTAAAATTTGATTTTTATATAGGGGGAGCTATTCAATGCAGGGGGAGCTTAACAACAAGCTTAATTGTAATTTTCTGTATATTTAGTTTAAATGTTCATAATTGATGGCTTATATAGAACTCATGCATAATTTTAAAAGTTTACTTTGAATATTGGCATCAAATCCTTTATTAAAAATGTTTTAAGCTTTAAAATGACTATAATCTTTAGTTCGAATGAATTTTTTGAATGCATATACTCAAAGTTTTTGTTATCATCAAAAAGGGGGAGATTGTTGACCCAATTGATGATTTTGATGATTAACAAAACTATTTGAGTATAACAATTGAAGACTCTAATGATTTTGATTAAGTTTTTCAGATTATAAGTCGATTGAATGATCAAAATCAGGAGTTAAATCTTGTTCTGGATCGAATCTAATGTCTAGGTAAGATTGCAGACATTAGAGTCGACTCCGAGAATCACAGAGCCGACTCCAGTATCTGGCACGAAAGTTAGAGTCGACTCCGAGACTGTTAGAGCCGACTCCAACAGAAAAGGCAGAACGTTGATTTTTTTGGCCCCGACTTAGAGTCGACTCCGGGTCTGTTAGAGTCGACTCTAGAAAAGTTTCTTGTCGACCCCAGAAAAGTCAGAGACGACTCCAGAATTAACAGATTAAAGTGTTTCGAGTTAGAGCCGACTCCAGAAAAGTTAGAGTCGACTCCAACCCACCTGGAACGAAAAATCAAATTGCCAGATCAGCTCTAACGGTAATATTTCTATTTTACTTTATTTCTAACGGATATATTTTGTTGCAAGGTACACTCCAACGGATAGTTTTCTTCCAAAAATGGTTTGAAAGAAATCTATAAAAAGGGAAGACTATCATTCAAAAACAAGAAGGAAAGAACGAAAAATAAAGAAGAAAAACAAAATAGAGAAATCCCAATTCAAAAATCCGAAAAAGAGAGAGTCTGAATCTCAAGAGAAAAAACCTTCTAGCTCAAATCCACTCCACTCCAAAAAGCTCAAGAGGAATCCAAGGCATTCAAATCAAAGTTTTGGTGGATTTCTCAAATTGGAGAAAGAGGATCAGTTTCTTGCTTTTCAATCCTTCTCAACTGCTTCAACTATGAAGAATCGGAGCTGAGGCTTGATTCAATCTAGCAAGGAGAAGAAGAAAAGAAGAAAAGAAGAAAAGCTCAAAAGCCAACCAACTACAAATAAGGCTTTTCTAAACCTTGTTCATTTACTTGATTATTTTCTCATTGAGGAGCTGTATACTTGAAAAATAATATTTCTTTTGTTTGTGTCTAGTTCAATCTGGGGGATTGAACTAGTGGAGGTAGTCTTACCTCGGTACAAGCTTGGTATAGCTTGTGTTAGGGTTTTTGTGCTGGTGAGCCCGAAAACCGGCTGGGTTCGTTGTGATCCCGGGAAAATAATAAGTTTGAGTTGTGAGCTTGTAAAACAACTCGGCTATAATCAAGGAAGATTATAGTGTGGACCCAAGTGAATCTTGGGAGTGGACGTAGGTGTTGGATACACCGAACCACTATAAAATCTTTATGTTTGCCGTGTCTCCTTTATCTCTATCTCTATCTCTATCTTATTGATTGTATTTTGTTTTTGCATCTGCATTCACTTTCACTCACACTAAGCAAACAATATTTCAAAAGGTTTAAATTTTTTTTAAAGAACCCAATTCACCCCCCCTCTTGTGTTGTCATCTGGGCCAACACCGAGGCTGAGGCCGAGGTTGGAGGCCGAGGCAGGGCCAAAGCTGAAGCGACCGAGGCAGGGCCGAGGCTAGAGGCTGAGGCCAAGGTCCGAGGCCGAGGCGTCCAAGGCAGGGCCGAGGTGGTCGAGGCAGGGCCGAGGCCGAGGCGGCCGAGGCTGGAGGCCGAGATCAAGGACCGAGGCTGAGGCAGCTAAGGCAAGGCCGAGGCTGGGGGCCGAGGCCGAGGTCGGAGCCAGTGGTGGAGGTGAGGTCATGGCCAGGGCTGGTGGCCGAAGCTGAAGCCAATAAAGGATGACACTGGAACCGAGCTGTCAAATTATTACTCGACTCCGAGGATCACGCAGGGTGTTATACTACCGCTCAGGGAAGTAATCAACCACATCACCATTCAACCATATTAAGTTAATAATAAATTATCCTAACAAATTTAGGATATTTATTATAACAAATTATCCTAACAAATTTAGGATATTTGTTATCATGATAATATTAGGATTATAAACCACCAAACCACATCCCTAAAAATAAAAAATTGGTTATCCCATGAAACTAACATCGCAACCTTAGATTTGGCTTCATGATGTCGCCCCAAATCATGGTGTTCCCTCCTCCATGACATGGAGATGTGTCATGTCCATCACATGGGCATGGATCCATCCTCCACGTGGCACAATCTCAGCCCTCGGCTCAATTGGGTTTCCACGAATCAAATCATGCCATCATATGGACCTAATTAAATATCATATTATTAATCTCAATTAATCTAATCCATCCATCACATGGATTAAATCTAATTAATAGATTTCATATGTACATCACATGTACAAAAGGTCTCTCTCTTGAACACAAAATTCTTTTCTCTATGATGAATCCTATTCATCAATTTCATGTTCTCTCATTAAGATCGAGTCAAACCCAATCTTAATTAATTGGTCATCTAATTTGAATTAAGTCCAACTTAATTCCCATTTTAACTTCATCCAAAATCTTCTTAATGCGTGTGACCCATTAGGTCCCTTGACACGTTGGTAATAATCATGTCCCTAATATTGGCATTAAGGATGACCTGGTCAACACTTTGTCCAAGTTAATTCTTTAACCAAATTAACTCCTTGATTAAGTCAAAGAATCATGATTATAGATCATGAGCGGCCTCAAGCAAAGCATCATGACCACCCAAGTATTAAGGGTTTTGTTGATGTGGTCATCAACACCTGTCCATAAATGGTTAACGTACATTCAATCCCTTCGTCACATATCCTAGATCAATCAGTGGTATGGAATGTGTCAACCATGTAATTGATCTTTGTTTACTTGATCTCAGAAAAATTGAATCATATGAATTAGAACTTTAAAACCATTTCGAATTCTAACTCAACCTTGCAAGGATTTAACAGTCAATTTAATCCATCAAGTGATTTCTATCAAGGGAGACGAATCCTGTCTTGATCAAACACCACCTTCATATGCTTCATGTCATACCCAATCGATACCATATTTGCCACCCATGGCTAAAGCGACGTTTGCATATCGTCAAAGCATGATATTTCACACATGAGGTGCAATGAAGATCTTAAGTCAAAGGATTACTCGTACCACCGTCATCAAAGATCAACCATTGACACTATATAGAATATCCATATGGAATCTCTGTGCGGGTCATCTAATGCATTGTTACAATAACAAACATCCACACACCTTATCCAAGTATCTTCATACTTCAGCTTGCAAGATCAGCTGCTCACCACAAGGGTGAAGATATGCAATGTGTGCTGTTTCATCAGCATTCGACAGTGTTCAATCCTATCTACGCATCAACTAGGGAAGTTTAAAGAATCGAACCATAATATGCAATTTTGGATCTCACAATTTGTAATCTCTATTACAAATTTCATATGCACAGTTCGTATTCTTTTGGACTTTATCTCACAGGTTAAATATATCTAATATATATAAATTACACCCAGATGATAAAGAAACCAATAAATTTGATTTGCATTCATAAAGAAATATGTACAAACTAGCATCTAATCCGTTTGGATATAGGGCACACACTAACAATCTCCCACTTGCACTAGAGCCAATTACCCATGTATCTAATACAAAGTGACTAAGCATGACCATCATGCTTCTGCTATAGCAGGACTTTAGTGAATGGATCGGCAATATTATTGTCCATGGGGACTCGTTCTATTTTATATCATTCCTTCCACTAATTTTTCTAATCACATGATATTTTTGAGTACATGTTTGGACCTCTGATGAGACCTTGGTTCCTTGGCTTGCGCAATAGCTCCATTGTTATCACAATACAAGAGTATTGGATTAACAATGCTTGGAACCACTTCAAGTTTAGTGATAAACTTTTTGATCCAAACCGTTTCTTTAGCTGCATTTGATGCTACGATATACTTGGCTTAGTTGTAGAGTTGGCAGTCATCTCCTGCTTGGAACTCTTTCAACTGACTGCACCACCATTGAGTGTGAACACATAGCCTGATTGTGATTTATAATCATCTCTATCAGACTGAAAACTAAAATCTGTGTAACCCCGAACTATAAGGTCGGGTCCTCCATAAACCAAGAACATATCCTTAGTTCTTCGCAAGTACTTAAGGATATTCTTGACTGCCATCCAATGTTTCTCACCAGGGTTTGCTTGATATACTCGTAATACTCAAGGCATAAGAAACATCAGGCCTTGTACATAGCATCGCATACATAATGGATCCAATTGCTGATGCGTATGGTATCCTATCCATGTACTCTCTTTCCTCTTGGGTCTTAGGACTCATATCCTCGGAGAGATGTACCCCATGCGATATTGGCAGAAATTCCTTATTGGATTCCTCCATGCTAAACCGCTTTAGCATCTTATCTATGTACGTGGATTGGGTCAATCTAAGCAACCTTTTAGATCTATCTCTATAGATCTTTATTACTAGTATATAGGCTGCTTCTTCCAAATCCTTCATGAAGAATTTACCTGACAACCAATCCTTCACTTCTTTAAGGAAGGATACATTGTTTCCTATTAATAATATGTCATCCACATATAATATTAAGAAAACAATATCACTCCCACTAACTTTCTTGTACACACATGGATCATCCTCATATTTTATAAAATCAAACTCTTTGATTGTCATATCAAATCGGATGTTTCAACTTCTAGAGGCTTGCTTAAGTCCATAAATAGACTTTTGTAGCTTGCACACTTTCTTAGGATTTATGGATTCAAAATCCTCTGTTGTGTCATATACACATCCTCCTCTAAATTTTCATTTAGGAAGGCGGTCTTGACATCCATCTGCTAGATTTTATAGTAAAAATATGTTTCTATTACAAGCAAAATCCTTATGGACTTATGTATGGCTACATGTGAAAAGGTTTATCAAAGCCAATACCTTGTCTTTGCTTGTAACATTTTACAACTAGTCTTGCCTTATAGGTAATCATAATACCATCCATGTCGGTCTTCTTCTTAAAAACCCATTTGCACCCAATGGGTTTTACCCCTTCAGGTGGATCAACCAAGGGCCATACCTGATTGTCATACATGGAGTCCATTTCAGATTTCATGGCTTTAAGCCATCTCTTGGAGTTAATGTCAGACATTGCCTCCTTGTAGTTGGTAGGCTCATCATCCTCTATAAGAAATGCATATCTCTTAGGGATATGAACTGTCCTACTAGATCTACGTAGCTGGTGTATACTTGAAGCTACCTGTTGCTTTACCTCTCCTGATAGAGACTCATGCAATGGCTGCTTGAATGTGGGTTGAGTCTCTAGCTCAACTCTTACTGCATTCGACATGTGCTCCATTCTATCTAATCGGTCTTTATCAATTTGTGGTTCTTGAGCTTCACTAAGTTCAATCTTACTCCCACTATCCTTTAAAATTATCTCATTTTTTTAAAATAAAGTATTTCTCAAGACAAACACCTTTTGCTCGAGAGGATGGTAGAAGTAATATCTTTTTGTTTGTTTTGGATATCCCACAAAATTGCATTTATCAGATCTAGCTTCAAGCTTGTCAGATTCATTATGCTTCACATAAGCATAACAGCCCCAAACCCTTAAATGATTAAGGAATGGTTTCTTTCCACACCATATTCATATGAAGTGGAGTTACTAATTTAGATGGAACTCAATTTAGGGTATATTCGGCAGTATCTAGCGCATAACCCCAAAATATTTTTGGGAGATTTGTAAGGCTCATCATCGAACGTACCATATCTAATAGTGTACGATTTCTCCTTTTTGACACACCATTGTACTGTGGTGTACCAGGAGGAGTCCATTGAGGAAGAATCCTATTCTCCTTTAAATAATCTATGAACTGATAGCTCAAGTATTCACTACCTCGATCTGATCGAAGTATTTTAATACTTTTTGCCAGTTTATTTTTCTACTTCACGTCTGAATTCTTTAAACTTTTTAAAGGCTTCAGATTTGTGCTTCATCAGATATACATAACCACATCTACTATGGTCATCTATGAACGTGATGAAATAAGAAAAAACCTCCTATGGCTTGAATGTTGATGGGTCCACATACATCCAAATGTACTAAACCCAAACATTCAGTTGCTCGCTCGCCTTTTCCAATAAAAGGTGACTTGGTCATCTTGCCAAGTAAGCATGATTCATATTCCTCAAATGATTCCTAATCGAATGAGCCTAAGTATCCATCATTATGTAACTTGGTTAAACACTTTTCATTTACATGGCCTAGACGACAATGCCATAGGTATGAGTCCTTAGAATTATTTGATTTTAATCTGTTGGCCCAGATGGCAACCCAAGAGGGGGGGGGTGAATTGGGTTCTTAAAAATTTAAGACTTTTTAGAAGATTTAAACTGATTTGCTCAAGATGTGCAAGTGAGTGAAATTAACTAATAAGCAATGCACAAGCAATTAATAAAGAGAGATAGAGAGAGAGAAATATGTCACGGCAAACACAAGATAATTTTATAGTGGTTCGGTGTAACCAACACCTACGTCCACTCCCAAGATTCACTTGGGTCCACACTATAATCTCTCTAGATTACAGCCGAGTTGTTTTCCAAGCTCACAACTCAAACTTGTTGTTTTACCGGGTGCACAACGAACCCAGCTGGTTTTAACTCGGGCTTACCAGCACAAAACCCTACACGTTGTTTTTCACGGGCTCACAACTAACCCAACACAAGCACTCCGGCTTGTAACGAGGTATACCAACCTCCACTGATTCAATCCACTGATTGAATCAGCAAACAATAAGAATAATAGTGTTTGAACAATGAAGTGCTCCCTTTGAGCAAATATACAAATGAAGTACAAAAAATAAAAGGTTAGAAAAGCCTGATAGTATTGCAGATGGTAGTGGCTTGGGCTTTCTTCCTTCTTCTCTTTAACTCCTCTTAAAGTGTTGAATCACGCCTCAGCAAGATTCTTGACCGTTGAAGACTTTGGAGTTGAGATGAAGCTTTTTCCTCTTTTGAAAATCCTCCGATTTGACCTTTGAAATGCTTTGGATTTTCTTTTGGCTCTTGTGGATTGATGAGAAGGAGCAGACGAAGCTTCCACTTGGATTTCACTCCTTTTGAATCACTCTTCTTTGAGCTAGATGATTTTTCCAATATGCTCTGTTTTTCCCTCTTTTCAAAAGATATTCTTTTCTCTCTTTGATTTTCAAAATCGATCTGTTTGATTGAAAAGAGCTCTCTATTTATAGAATCTGCAAAAATATATCCGTTAGAGACAAGGAAAAATAGCCGTTATTCAAAAATCTTACCGTTGGGGCTGATGTGTCATCGTTAAGAATCGCGCCCAGATTTGCTGGAGTCGACTCATGCTTTTCCCGAGTCGGCTCGAGCTCGTCTTACCAAAAATAGAAATGTTAAAAAGGTTAGGGGTCGACTCGCTAAAAGTGTGTCGACTCCTGAAAGTCGGGAGTCGACTCGTGAAAGGCTTGGGGTCGACTCGCGAAGTGCTCAGAAAAACACTCTTCTGGTGTCTGAGCGGAGTCGACTCGCACAGTCCAGGAGTCGGCTCGACAGAATCAGGGGTCGACTCGACAATTTCATGGGTCGACTCGACACAGATGCACATTTCTGTACACTGAGCGGAGTCGACTCTGAAACTCAGGAGTCGGCTCCGGAACGTATCAAAAATCAGAAACTTTTCTGATTGACATTAAAATCGTTCCAGATTCATTTTAATTCATTGTTTTGACATGAAATCAATAAATTAACATTTAGAATGATTCAAGAACTAATCCAAAACTTTTTGAATAAAACATGAATTATAACATTTCTTTTCGAAAGTTTGAATATTGAGCTTAAAGTCACTTTCAAAATTGATTAAAGTTAAACTTGAGCATTCTCATTGATTGTTCAAAATAAATTTGTTGCTCATTTCATAAACTCATTACATCCTTTAATAAACTCAATGGCTTTTAGTAATCATCAAAATCAAAAGGATTGGATCATATAATTTTTCTATAATCTTCAACAATCTCCCCCTTTTTGATGATGACAAAAATATTGAGTTTGTTCATGATTGATTAGTGAATTTATTTTGTTTTCATAGTTAGGCTTAGGCTCCCCCTTAATGAGGTAGCTCCCCCTATGAAACTTAATTAATTATTCATTGTTATCACAATCATAGACAATCATAGAACTATAAAATTCTCCCCCTTTTTTGTTATCAACAAAAAGATAGAGAATTATAAACATTCATTCAAATTTCATTGAAATAAGGAAATAGAGAATTCATTTCATTTAAAAGTCTAATACATCAAAATGTTCAGTACATTGATTTCAAAAGAAAGCATAAAAACTTCAGTACAAAACAAGGATTGAAACTCTAGTAACTCAAAAATGAGTTCTTACAATTCTAGTTAGATGATCAACTATATTTTTCATTCCTTCAGATTGAATTTTTACATATTCCTTGAGTCTTTCATCAACAAAGGTGCACGCACTCTGAATTTTGTCTTGAAGCTCTGCGTTGCACTTGGAATATGTCTCTCCATCTCCACATATATCCTTAAGTTCTTCAAAAATATTCTTGAGATCACCACTTAAGGATGCCGATGAAGAGCCGAGAGTGGACTCAATCTTTGAGATACGATCATCAAGAGAATAAAGTGTCTCTCTCAAATGCATAAATTTATTCTCAAATTCAGTTTTAAGCTTATCAGATTGATCTTCAAGTAAGGCTTTGAGTTGCAAAATTTGTTGATCTGAAAAACTAGCAGAAGATGAAGTCTGAACAAAAGTTGGAACTGGGGCTGGAGCAGAGGCAGAAATCAAAGGGCTCGGAGGTGCAGGCGAAGGATGTCTAACAGAGGGTCCTGCAGCCTCAGTATCTGTAGCTCTATCTTCTGTCACTCCTTTCCTTTCCCATTTACCATTCTTTTTGACAAATCCCATCCGATGAATTGTTGCCAGACTATAAAAATCAGTGTGTCTTAGATTCTTCATAGGTTCATTATCAGAAATCACCACACCCTTGGCTTCGAAAATCTTGTAAGGATCATCCCATAAGGCAGACTAGATTTCCTTTTCCCTCCACAATCTGCTATGTACCACAGAATCATGCTGGGAAGATTGATAGGCTTGCCTGTCACTATGGCATCCATTACAAAGACATCTCTTCAGAAACATAGTCAAATCTACCAGTTTTAGGAAAGAGAATCCTACTGCAATATTGTGTAGCAATCTCAACTTCTAAAGAAAGCTGATTAGCAAAACCTCTTCAAATCCAACCACATCCCGGTTTAATAATCTGGATAAAGCTGGGGCGCGGTCATCAGAAGAAAAGGTGGAGGTGCCAGACAAGGGTAATTCCAATAATCTAGACAAGATCTCAGCAGTACAGATAGTCTTACTCCTCTCACATTGCTAATAAGCCCATGGTCTCCTCTAGACAAATTCTTGTAAAATTCTTTAACCAATGAGGGATAAGTCGGGCACTCTAGAGAACAAATTTCTCCCAACCCATCTCGATCAACTGTCTCCCAACAGAAAGCCCTCATTCTCAAATAATTCAAAATCCACCTTCCTACCAGTAGTAATGATCCTATCTGCTAGACGATCTACCTGGGAGGACGTGGCAGCAGGAGCAGCAGTTGGAGTAGAAGCAGATGAAGTGGAGTCCGTGCTTGGAGAAGGTTCACGCACCGGACGCTTCACCGTCTTCTTCACGGAGCGCTTCCGCTTGATGCCACCCGCCACAAGCTAGATCCTCTAGTTTTAGGTGCCATTTGATGATTGGAGGTAATCAGGGATTTTGGAAGTTTGGAAGGTTTGGAGAGAGCGTGGAGAGAGTATTTTGAGATTGGGGTCGAATAGAATGAGCGGCGAGTCGACTCTGCCCTAGATAAATCAACTTGGGACCACTCGAGTCGGCTCGCGCAAACCCAGGTGTCGACTCGGCACAGACACAGAAAGGCCATCCCGACATGGAGTCGACTCGCGCCAGAGAGGGGTCGACCGAGAGTTTCAGTTGAAACCGGGAGTCGACTCCGATACGCATCGAGTCGGCTCCGAGACCATTTCAGACCAAAAACATGAAATTTCTGAAATGTGTCCGGAAAATGATCATAAAAATTGATAAATAATCATTGGATATGAGTGAATCAATTAGATATGAATTCTAGATAAGATTTCCTTAAGGATTGAGGATTTGAAAGAATCTTAGATAAAATTTCCTTAGGGGTTTCAAATTCATTCTAAAGGATCACAAATACCTAACTCTCCTCTAAGATAACAGAATCTCTCTTCATTTAAAGGTTTAGTAATATGTCAGCTAATTGTTCTTCAGTGTTAACATAATCAAGACATATTTCATTATTTGCTACATGTTCTCTTATAAAATGATATCTGATTTCTATGTGTTTAGTTCTTGAATGTTGAATTGGATTCTTTGTTAGATTAATTGCACTAGTGTTATCACATCTTATGGGTGTTTATCAAGTGTGATACCATAGTCTTCAAGTTGTCGCTTAATCCATAGGATTTGCGCACAGCAACTTCCAGCTGCTACATATTCAGCTTCAGTAGTTGATAATGCAACTGAATTTTGCTTTTTGCTAAACCATGTGATTAAGTTACTTCCTAAGAAATGGCATGCACCACTTGTGCTTTTTCTATCTAGTTTGCATCCAGCATAATCAGAATCTGAATATGCAATTAGATTTAATGTGGAGTCTCTAGAATACCATAAACCTACATTTTTTGTTCCACTTACATATCTTAGTATTCTTTTAACAGCTATTAAATGTGATTCTTTAGGTTCAGATTGAAATCTAGCACATAAACATACTGAAAACATAATGTCTGGTCTACTTGCTGTTAAATAAAGAAGGGATCCGATTATACCTCGATAATACTTTTGGTCAACCTTTTTACCTTCTTCATCTTTGTCCAGCTTGCATGAAGGACTCATTGGAGTTCCGAGGGGTTTCATTGATTCCATACCAAACTTTTTGAGTAGTTCTCTTGTGTATTTTGTTTGGTTGATAAAGATTCCCTCTTTGCTTTGTTTGATCTGGAGTCCAAGGAAGAAGTTGAGTTCTCCCATCATGCTCATCTCGAATTCTCCCTGCATCAACTTTGCAAATTCTTGACAAAGAGAATCGTTAGTAGCACCAAAAATAATGTCATCTACGTATATTTGTACTACAAGTAAATCTTTACTTTTCTTTTCAAAAACAAAGTTTTATCAACATTTCCTCTTGTAAAATCATTTTCTATTAAGAATTTACTTAACCTATCATACCAAGCTCTAGGTGCTTGTTTCAAACCATATAAAGCTTTGTGCAATTTAAAAACGTGATTTGAAAATTCGTGATCTTCAAAACCTGGTGGTTGTTCTACATAAACTTCTTCATTTATAAATCCATTTAAAAATGCGCTTTTTACATCCATTTGAAATAAGTTAAAATTCATATGACATGCAAATGCAAGTAATAGCCTAATGGCTTCTAATCTAGCTACAGGTGCAAAGGTTTCATCAAAATCAATACCTTCCTCTTGATTATATCCTTTAGCAACCAATCTAGCTTTGTTTCTAATTACTATGCCATTTTCATCTAGTTTATTTCTAAAAACCCATTTTGATCCTATTACTGAATGATTTTTAGGTCTTTCAACTAAAGTCCAAACATTATTTCTTGTAAATTGATTTAGTTCTTCTTGCATTGCTAACATCCAATTATTATCTTTTTCAGCTTCTTCTATAGTTTTAGGTTCAATTTGTGATACAAATGCAAGATGATTACTAATATTTCTCATGTATGATCTAGTTCTTATTCCTTGAGATGGATCGCCTATAATCAATTCCTTAGGATGACTATGAGCATATCTCCAGTCTCTTGGAAGATCTACATCATTATGATCAATATTGACATCATCGTCCTTATGTGAATCATCATCTTTAGCTTCTTGCTCATGATCAGAAGATACTTCAATATTAAGTTTTTCAAGATCTTTTTCAATTATGTTTGTATCTTCCTCATCATCAAGCTTTTCAGAACTAGATGCTAAAGACTCATCGAAAACTATATGAATGGATTCTTCAACTACTAAGGTTTTCTTGTTAAATACTCTATAAGCTTTACTAGTTGTTGAATATCCTAAAAAGATTCCTTCATCAGATTTAGCATCAAATTTTCCTAAATTGTTTTTACCATTATTATGAATGAAACATTTACATCCAAATGCATGAAAGTATTTTATATTTGGTTTTCTTTCATTCCATAATTCATAAGGTGTTTTCTTTAAGATTGGTCTTATTAGGGCTCTATTTAAGATGTAACATGCTGTGTTAATAGCTTCCGCCCAAAAGTACTTTGGTAAGGTTACTTTCGCATAGCATGGTACGGGCCATGTCTTCTAGAGTCCTATTTTTCCTTTCAACTACACCATTTTGCTGTGGAGTCCTAGGGGCTGAAAAATTATGATTAATTCCATTTTCAGAACAAAAACTTTCAAATAAGTGATTTTCAAATTCTGTTCCATGATCACTTCTTAGAGATACTATAGTAGTGTTTTTCTCATTTGTGACTTTCTTGAAGAATTTCAGGAATATCGAGAAAGTCTCATCTTTGTGAGCTAAAAACATTACCCAAGTATATCTAGAATAATCATCTACAATCACTAGACCATATTTCTTTCCTCCTAGACTTGTGGTTCTAGTTGGTCCGAAAAGATCCATGTGAAGTAGCTCTAGTGCCCTAGAAGTTGAAACAATGTTTTTAGATTTGAAAGAACTTCTAGTTTGTTTTCCAAATTGACATGCATCACATATTTTATTATTTTCAAAATCTAGTTTAGGTAATCCTTTAACTAAATCCATTTTAATTAGTTTTGAAATAAGGTGTGTGCTTGCATGACCTAATCTACGATGCCACAACCAACTAATTTCATTTATGTTAGCATTGTCAGCAATTAAGCAATGATCACTCAAAGATAATTTTTCTAGATCAACTAAGTAAACATTGCCATGTCTATAACCAGTAAATACAATGCTATCATCAATAGAATTAGTTACAGTGCATACAGAAGATTTAAATGAAACATTAAAGTTTTTATCACATAATTGACTTATACTTATTAGATTATGCTTCAAACCATCAACATAAAGTACATTATCAATAAATGTAGATGGAGTTATACGGACTTTACCAAGGCCCATAATTTGACCTTTACCGTTATCGCCAAACGTAACAACTCCACCTTTCTTTTCTTCTAGGGTGATGAATTCATCTTTGTCACCCGTCATATGTCTTGAGCAGCCACTATCAAGGTACCACTTTTTCTTTGATCTTTTGGCTACAAGACATTCCTGCAACATAATCAAACTTTATGTTTAGGTACCCAAGCTTTCTTGGGTCCTTCATGGTTAGTAGCAACAAAAATTGTTCCTTTCGGAACCCATATTTTCTTAGCTTTAACATTTAACTTGTTGTTATTATTTAACGTTTTGCATTCAAATGATTTATGACCTTTTTCATTACATTTGAAACAAGTTATATTACTTTGGTTGGCTTTTACAAAAATATTCTTTAACGATTTTGTTTCCTTAATGTGTTATATCCTAAACCTGCTTTGTCAAAAACAGCTTTTTGACTATCTAGGATCATGTTAGTTTAGTTGAACTTAAAGTGAATTTCTCAACAATGTCTTTATATTTTTTAACATCTTTCTTAAGAGAGTCATTTTCTTTAACTTGCTGTTCTTTTTCTAAAGCTAAAGTTTCTATTGATCTTTTAAATCTTTGTTGAGTTTTTAGTTTCAGATTTTAACAAATCTATTTCTTGATTAAGATTATCTCTTTCTTTGCTAAGTTCTTCTTTTTCATTAGTTAAGTTCTTAACTTCTAAAGCTAATTCATTTTTACTTTTAGCTAAGCTAATGTTGTCATTTTTCAAAAACTTATACTTCTTTTTCAAGATTTAAAATCAATCATAAGTTCATTAAAAGCCTCAAACATTTCATCAAATGTAAATTCATCATCGGGGGTTTCGGTACTTACCTCATTGTCGTTGTCGTCGTCGTTGGCCATGAAGCAGACATTAGCAACTTCTTTTTGTTCTTCTTCTTCGGAAGAAGACTCTTCACTATCAGTCCAAGTTGCCATGTAGGCCTTTTTCTTTTTCTTGTAGGCCTTCTTAAGTAAAGGACAGTCATATCTAAAATGCCCTGGTTTTTTACATTCATAGCATACTAAGGGCTCTTTCTCTTTGTCCTTTTCCTTTTCTTATCCTTTTCTTTTCTCCTTCCATTTTTGAAACAAATCTCTTTTTGTGGAAGGGCCTCCTTCTTTGCATAAATTTCTTGAACTTCCTTGCAAGGAGGGCTGTCTCATCATCATCATCCTCTTCATCATCGCTGCTGCTTATTTCCTTTTCCGCAGCTTTGAGGGCGATGGTCTTCTTCTTTCTTGACTCATCCTCATTGACATGTTGTTTGACTTGAAGCTCATGAGTCATCAGCGAACCAAGAAGCTCTTCCAATGGTAGGATGTTCAGATCTTTGGCTTCTTGTATGGGTCACCTTGGCTTCCCAAGTCCTGGAAGTGACCTAAGGATTTTGCGAACAAGCTCAGAATTAGTATAAACTTTTCCAAGACTTTTCAAACCATTCACAATATCAGTGAATCTAGTGAACATGCATGTGATGGTTTCATTTTGTTCCATAGTAAATAATTCATATTTATGAACCAAAATATTTATCTTTGATTCTTTTACTTGGTTTGTTCCTTCATGAGTAATTTCCAACCTATCCCAAATTTCTTTTGCGGAATTACAAGTTGAGATTCGGTTGAATTCATTTGAGTCTAAGGAACAATATAAAATATTAATGGCCTTAGCATTTAGTTGTGCCATTCTCCTATCATTATCATTCCAATCCCTTTCGGGTTTAGGAACAATAGTGCCATCAATAAGGTGTGTGGGTGTACTAGGTCCATTTATTATTACTCCCCACAATTCATAGTCCGAAGCTTGAATGAATATTCTCATTCTAGCTTTCCAATATGAATAGTTGGTTCCATTAAATAAAGGAGGTCGATTCGTAGAATGACCTTCAGCAAAACTTGAACCAATTTGTGTTGCCATATGGATCTTTAGCCCTTGATCGTGAGATCAAATTCTAAATGAGCACTTGCTCTGATACCAATTGTTGGCCCAGATGGCAACCCAAGAGGGGGGGGGTGAATTGGGTTCTTAAAAATTTAAGACTTTTTAGAAATTTAAACTGATTTGCTCAAGATGTGCAAGTGAGTGAAATTAACTAATAAGCAATGCACAAGCAATTAATAAAGAGAGATAGAGAGAGAGAAAATATCACGGCAAACACAAGATAATTTTATAGTGGTTCGGTGCAACCAACACCTACGTCCACTCCCAAGATTCACTTGGGTCCACACTATAATCTCTCTAGATTACAGCCGAGTTGTTTTCCAAGCTCACAACTCAAACTTGTTGTTTTACCGGGTGCACAACGAACCCAGCTGGTTTTAACTCGGGCTTACCAGCACAAAACCCTACACGTTGTTTTTCACGGGCTCACAACTAACCCAACACAAGCACTCCGGCTTGTAACGAGGTATACCAACCTCCACTGATTCAATCCACTGATTGAATCAGCAAACAATAAATAATAGTGTTTGAACAATGAAGTGCTCCCTTTGAGCAAATATACAAATGAAGTACAAAATAATAAAAGGTTAGAAAAGCCTGATAGTATTGCAGATGGTAGTGGCTTGGGCTTTCTTCCTTCTTCTCTTTAACTCCTCTTGAAGTGTTGAATCACGCCTCAGCAAGATTCTTGACCGTTGAAGACTTTGGAGTTGAGATGAAGCTTTTTCCTCTTTTGAAAATCCTCCGATTTGACCTTTGAAATGCTTGTGGATTTTCTTTTGGCTCTTGTGGATTGATGAGAAGGAGCAGACGAAACTTCACTTGGATTTCACTCCTTTTGAATCACTCTTCTTTGAGCTAGATGATTTTTCCAATATGCTCTGTTTTTCCCTCTTTTCAAAAGATATTCTTTTCTCTCTTTGATTTTCTCGATCTGTTTGATTGAAAAGAGCTCCTCTATTTATAGAATCTGCAAAAATATATCCGTTAGAGACAAGAAAAATAGCCGTTATTCAAAAATCTTACCGTTGGGGCTGATGTCATCGTTAAAATCGCGCCCAGATTTGCTGGAGTCGACTCATGCTTTTCCCGAGTCGGCTCGAGCTCGTCTTACCAAAAATAGAAATGTTAAAAAGGTTAGGGGTCGACTCGCTAAAAGTGAAGTGTCGACTCCTGAAAGTCGGGAGTCGACTCGTGAAAGGCTTGGGGTCGACTCGAGAAGTGCTCAGAAAAACACTCTTCTGGTGTCTGAGCGGAGTCGACTCGCACAGTCCAGGAGTCGGCTCGACAGAATCAGGGGTCGACTCGATAATTTCATGGGTCGACTCGACACAGATGCACATTTCTGTACACTGAGCGGAGTCGACTCTGAAACTCAGGAGTCGGCTCCGGAACGTATCAAAAATCAGAAACTTTTCTGATTGACATTAAAATCGTTCCAGATTCATTTTAATTCATTGTTTTGACATGAAATCAATAGAATTAACCTTTAGAAGTGATTCATGAACTAATCCATAAACTTTTTGAATAAAACATGAATTATAACATTTCTTTTTGAAAGTTTGAATATTGAGCTTAAAGTCACTTTCAAAATTGATTAAAGTTAAACTTGAGCATTCTCATTGATTGTTCAAAATAAATTTGTTGCTTCATTTTCATAAATTCATTACATCCTTTAATAAACTCAATGGCTTTTAGTAATCATCAAAATCAAAAGGATTGGATTATATAATTTTTCTATAATCTTTCAACATAATCTTTTTGATTCAATATTGAGAATAGGGGTTTGAAGATTAAGAACATAAATTCCATTGAATAATTCAGCAGAACCAAAGAACATTTCATTTCAAAAATAGAAATACCTTTATTTCCAATTTCAAATGAATACCTATTCATTACTAAACATGAAACAGATATAATATTCTTTGTTATGTTTGGAACATAGTAACAATTACTAAGTTCAATTACAAGCCCTATGGGCAAAGATAAAGAATAAATTGTTACAGCTAATGCAGCAACCTTTGCTCCATTTTCCATTCGTAGGATCACTTCATCTTTCCCCAATCTTCTACTATTTCTTATCATCTCCATATTAATACAAATATGAGACCCACAACCGATATCCAATACCAAAGTGGAATAAGAACTAATAGAAGAAAACATCTCAATTATATACGCACATGATGTAGAAGCATCCCTATGCTTCTTATCTTTCAGGCTAGCCCGATAAACCCTGCAGTTATGCTTCCAGTGCCCATCCTTGCCACAGAAGTGACATTTTTCCTTGGCTACTTTCTTTAGCCAATCAGGAAAATTGGATCTGATCAGCTTGTTGGACTCTAGGTTACCACTAAGGTTAATGTTCACACTCATGGTGTCTCTTACAACTGTATAGAAAATAGAATGAATCAATTATTATGAATGCAAATTATTGATTTAATATGGTAATTTTAAATTTTTTAATTAAATCAATTACTTCCACTATTTTATTGAGCTTAATAGCCCTCTCTATTAATCTTGAAAAATTATCAAATAATTTCTTAGTGGGCTAGGACCCTCAAATTGACTTACCTTGACCTTGGCTTTGGCACAACAAATCTTAGTAAGCCAATTTAGGTAGATTTTTATCAATCACATCAAATGTGACTCCTAGATCATTTAGGGGACATTGCCTTGTCAATCACATCCGCATGTGATTACCCTAAACTTTGCCTCTAGATTAGACTGACCCTGACTTTGGCCAATTATGCCAACTAATCTAGTTAAGTCAACTCATTATTCTCCAATCAACTCCTCATAAGTATACTCGACCTTGGCTTTGGCACAATAAATCTCATGATCTAATGATTTTGTATCATGTGAACAATGGAAGCTAATGACTTAATATTCGTGAAGGGATTTAGCGCATCTAGGTCCCATCATGCATGTACAACATTTGTGTCATGCTAGGTTACATATCCTATATGTGAATTTTAGATTAATTTTAATTAACCTAAATTTCATAAGATCCAATCTTATGATTGGAACTCCTAATCAAATTAGGATCTTGATCACTATCTAATTTAGGAACCTTAATTATGTGACCAAATCAATTGCTACCATCCTAATTAACCTTAATTGATCTAATCAATTAAGAGCTTTTCTTAACAATGGCCAAATCAGTTGATCAATGGGGTCCAGATCAGTTGATCAATGGGATCCTATTTAGCATACCCTTCTATCCCATTGAATGGGTTTTCCAAGGTAGCAAATGGAGCAATTAAAAACCATGATCGCACCTTTCTAGACACCAATGTAGTTAAGCCCAATTGATTAGATCAATTATGGGATCATAAGATCAAACAATGATATGGATAAGTCTAATTTTTCCTAAACCTTATCATCTATTACACATTATGATAAGATAAGATAGTGATCTTTAGGGATTTATGAAAAGTGTCAAATATTTTATAACAATTTATTTTAAATATTTGTCTTATCATTATCTATTATGATAAATTTATTTTCATCACATGAAAATCCTAATTGGTCTCTATCATAACATCCCTAACATAATAACATGTCAAAATTTAAAATTTTAATTTTAATCTTGATTACCATATTATCATGATATAATTATTTTAGATTTTAATCACATTATTTATCATGTCAAAATTAAATTTTAAACATGATATGTTAAATTTTAGCCTTTATGATTATGTCACACAAAAATCATAATTTTAAATTTTTAACATGATAAAATCTAAATAATTCACATTTATTATCATATAATAAACTTATTAAATATTTAATCTCCATAAATATAATTATTTTAGATTTTAATCATGTTATTTATCATGTCAAAATTAAATTCTAAACATGATATGTTAAATTTCAGCTTTACGATTATGTCACACATAAATCATAATTTTAATTTTAATATAATTAAATATAAATAATTCATATTTATTATCATATAATAAACTTATTAAATATTTAATCTTTATCATATGGCAATATTTATGTTTTATATCGCATGTAAAATTTAGATCTCTTTATATAAAAACTAGAACTCAGGTATTCTATCAAATTAACTGAATTTGAAGCTTGAGGTGGCTCTGATACCACTTGAAGGGAATTTCGTATATTTTATATGAATCAAATTTATATAATACTTAGAAAAGATAAAAATAAATATGAATTTAATTTCCAAAGCCCAAGTTTCTCAGGGAATAAATTCAGTTAACAAGAAATAAATCAAATAAAATTTTAATAATTTTATTAGATTAAATTTAGTTTCTGCATATATGATCAAATTTCTTATTGAAACAAGCTTGGATTTAGGTATATTGTTAGTGTTAAGCCGTATTTTATATTTAGATTTATACCTTCTTGTCATGCATGTACTTCTTAATTCTTGCCCATTGCTATTTTAGTTCCAAAATTCCATTTAGATTTTGATTATACTACAAACAAATAAATCATAAATAGAAATTTAAATCTACTTCAAAAATGATTGGATTTTTTTTTTTCCCAAAACAAATCATGAACTTTCAATATCATATTCCTTTCATATTGCAATCTATTATATATTGTTATGGCAATAGACTTTTGATTTTGAAAATTGTTAACCATTGACTAGTTAGCTTGCTAATATTATTTTACTAAATTAATCCTAAAAAAATTGAATCTGAACTCAAATTCAATTATTAATTAAGGTTGGCTGTAAGTTCAAAGCTCATTCATTTTGATAGATCTGAATAGGAATCCTAACTTAACTTTTGTTATCAAGTTTAAATATGGACGAAGTGTGAGTCTAATTCAAAACCTGCATAATTATAATCCTACCCAAAACTTTAAAAGAAGTTTGACTCATAAAAAATGCCACATTTTAGTTGTTCAAAGTTATGTTTTAGTATTAGTTATATTTAAATTATACAATATTATCATTTCAAATAAAATCAACTTATTTTGTCCTTACAAGTAACCATAATAATTGTAAAAGTAAAAGAATATCTTTTGTATTTTAATATATAGTTAGAAAATTAGCTTACGTTCATATTAGTTATATTTAAATTACAGAATATTATCATTTCAAATAAAATCAACCTATTTTTGCCACTACAAGTCACCAAATAATTGTAAAAATAAAAAATAAATTTTGTATTTTAGACTATAGTTAGAAATTTACCTTTTATTCATCTAATACATCTATTTTCATAAAATAAAATTTTCAAATAGTTGCCACTATGACTCCCCATCTAGTATATAATAATAATTTAAGGAAAAGATAATAACAAACAAAACTTGAGAGATAATAACAAACAAAACTTGAGATGTAGTATTATTACATACTACTTAATTTGTCTTCATGTCTTCCTCATATATTTTGCTAACCAAGTGGAAAATGAAGATATGCATCTTCCAAAATTTACAATTATCCTAACTTAATGAAACTATATTTGTCATTGTATTTATCCTAAGGTTTTCTTGTGTCTAATTTAATTAATATAATAATATTTTTGCATGGCAATGACTAAGTTTAGATCATGTTTAATTTATTTTCTATCATGATATATGGAAATCCTTAGCATAAAACATTTAAGAATTAAGATAGCAAATATTTTATAATTAGTATATAATCCTCATGATACAAGATATGATTTTTTTTTTTCATTTTTTCTTACAACTTCCTTGAAATGTGATATAACAATGGAACATAATCCTATAAATTAATAATCAAACATAAAACATGCATGCCCTAAAAATACCTAAAACAAAATCAATCATAGATATAGACTTCATAGAATATTTACCCATAAATGAATAGACACAATGCAGAAGAAACAATATAAATGCATTCAATATAAAATGGATTGAATTTGATATGGTGAACCAAGATGCGGATTCTTGAAGGGCATAATTCCTCAAATTCCAAGCCAACCCATTTCCTAATCATTTTAATGCAAGAATGATTAAGTTTGATGCTGTAAACTAAGTCTCAAATAGTATGTCAAGTCAACTAATAATGAATAATTAATACTTTTCTATATGCTTTACTAGGAGAAAGATTAAGTTTGATACGAACAGCTAGGACTCAAATATATCCAATGCCAACATTTTTTCCAAACTTCAAGATCTTCTATCTTTTGATTTATTTGGATACATTTACATAAGAGTGTATGACATATCCATCTTACCTCAAAATAACTCAAATATCAAACCAAGCCAAATAATCATGAATAATTTATAATTTTTAAATTATTTGAATGCAAAAAAGATTAAATTTTAATATAGTGAACTAAGACTCAAACATGGAACCAAGACAAATGGTCATGAATAATTAACAATTTTCTAACCACTTTAATGCTAGAAGATTTGAATTTGATACAAGGAGCCCAGATTTGAGTATTAAAAAAAATAACTCTATAAATTTCAAGAAATCAATAATTTTTAACCATTTATTTATGAATTTGACCGGATACAACAATAAATTTTTTAGAAGCTTCTCTCATTGATGTCAACATCCATATGGCTAATAAAAACTTTACATTAACTATTGATACAACAATAAATTGTCTAGAAGCTTCTGTCATTGATTGAATTTATATTTGACTATATTTTAATATAGCCTAATCTATTTTTTCTTTCTTTTCCTCTCTCTCTCTCTCTCTCTCTCTCTCTCTCTCTCTATATATATATATATATATATATATATATATATATATATATATGTCATTAAAGAATTTAAGAGTATTATATGACTGAAGCATATGACCTGTGCCTTCTTAGAATGAAAACTTTCAAAAATGAAATGCCTTGATAACTTTTGGTTTGACGAAATGGAAAAAAGTTAAGAATGAGAGGAGAAAAATTGGAGCCATAACATGATAGGAAAGTAACAAGAGGAAAGAAAATACAAGATAATATAGCACGTCATTAATTGAGACCGAAAGAGATGATGAAAAATAAAAGCACGCCATACCATAAATTCATATGCCATTATTAGTCCCAATTATATAATTTTTATATGACCACTTGCTTGTTGACTTCTGTTGGAAAAAATCCTAAATTAAAAGTACATGGATGATGCCCTTATTTTGGTCTCGCACGCCATATCTTTTATTCCCTTTCCTTGTCGGTAAAACCTAAGCCAGATCGTTAGCATCCAAGATTCCTCCTTCCAAGAGCGTTCGTGGCTCTCACGCAAGCCTGTGGCGGAGAAAGGAGCGCGCGCCGCCTTTATGAAACCGCGTGGGATCTGCCGCTGGATTGACCGCGTCAACGCCGGCTGCTGCTGCGGGCTGGCTCGCCTACTCGAGTCAAAGTCAAACGGTTCACATACACTCTCACGTGTGCACGAATCGAGAAAAGAAGTTGATCCCATCTCCCTCGTTGCATTGGAATCGGTGGGCTCCACTCCATTAGAAATTTGAGGCCTCCATAGATGCCAAATAATTCACCCGAGCTGCAGTAGAAAAACAATTTATTTCTTTCTTCTTGTGGGGTCTTGTATCATTCAGGCGAGTCATTAGGTGGTCCATCGGATATTTGTGCAGTGGACTCCCATTTGTGAACCTGGTTTTTGTCCACCTCTGCGTTCTTAACAGCTTCAAAAGTTTGGTTAGCTGTCTCCTTTGTGGTGGATTCCGCTCTCCCAATCTTCTTTTGAAGACATCGGCTTTTTGATGAGGTTGGAGTCTTCTTTTTATATTGTCTTTGGATGCATTTGATTTGCCTCCTAAAAGTTAGATTTGATGGTTCCTGCGATTCTGTGCTGCAAAAAGGTATCCATCTACGCCATCTTGCTTGATTATATTGCAGGTTTGTACTCCTCAGGTTTAAATTAAATGTCTGGTTTTGTTTGAGAAGTGTTTCGGGTGTTTGCAATTCTGGTTCCCTGGTTTGCTTCTGGCTTCTTAATTTCTTCGGCAGAATGAAAAAATTTGGACTTTAATCCTTTATTTTTGAATATCCCTTCCGCTGTAATGCCTTTGTCAGTTCATATTTTTCTTTTTCTAGTTCGTATGTTGATGCTGCCAAGTCACTTGTGATGAGCGCTGAGCGTGCTGAGATCTTCGGGGGCCTTCAAGGAGGTGGAAAGGTCGTCTTCTTCCTTCGAAAACCTACAAGAAATCCCTGGACCGATGGTTCCGGTGAGGACCCTCCGACGCTCAAGTTTGAGCTTGTAGAACAGGAATGTGTTGTGTGTGGGTCTTTTCTTTTTTTTGAGAGAAGAAGAGAGACCCCCCTGAGCTCGGGGTCCTCTTTTATACCTGTCTAGGGGGTTCCTTTTTTCTCATTCCGTTGGAATTGTCGAATCTTCCTTATTAGGATGAGCTTTCGCGAACGGCAAGTAGGTGAGCCGTTGCTGAATGGACGCCGTGTATGTCGGCAACTGCAGGGCGTGCTAGCATTTGCCCATGATTTCGGTGAGCGAGATACGCGGTAATGGATGTCTCGAATCTCGGGGTTCGATACTTGAGGTGGGCTTTAGTGTACTTAGAAAAATAAGGCACCAAGTTAAAGTCGGAGCCGAAGCCGAAGGCCGGAGCCAGATTCTGAAACTGGAGGCCGGAGCCAAAGGCTGGAGCTGGAGGCCGGAGCCGACGTTGGAGGCCGGAGCTGAAGGCCGGAGCTGGAGGCCAGAGCTGGATGTCGGAGCCGACGCTGGAGGCCAGAGCCAAAGGCCGGAGCTGGAGGCCGAAGCCGGAGCTGAGGGCCAGAGCCAGATGCCGGAGCTGACGCTGGAGGCCGGAGTCAAAGGCCGGAGCTGGAGGCCGGAGCCGAAGCTAGAGGCTGGAGCTGAGGGCCGGAGCTGGAGGCTGGAGCCGGATACCAGAGCCGGCGGTGGAGGCCGGAGCCAGAGGCCGGTGCCGGATGGCGGGGCAAGAGTTCCAACATCCCAAAAACGGGTTATCACATCATTTGATTCCGGAATTGCGCAGGGCATTATGATGCCACCCAGAGGAGGTGATCAGCCACATCAGATGCCCCCCCCCCTGAGATGGGCGAGCGTTCAGTTGCTAGCGAAAAGGGTGTTAATATCCACCAGGCGGCTGATGTCCGTACCATTATTTCATCTGTTTAGGCTGTTGGGATTGGAAAAGATTTTCTTGGACGAGAAGTTGTAAAAAGGTGAGCGTCATCATTACGGTAATGTCACCGCCACCTCTTTATTGGCGGTGTTTTTCGTGTTTCTCACGCTGAGGGGCTGCCGAAATGGTTTCCAATGGAAAGCAGACACATGGCCAGATCAGGCAACCGCGGGATGATTTGAAATGGGGTTATAAAAGAAAAAGATCATCCTTATCCTTCAATCTTCACCCTTTCTCACGTTGCAACCTCTTACCTTGAATCCGCAAGCGTCCGTTTATCTCCTGTTTCCGTTCCCCCCGTGCTCCTCCTTCAATCCCGGTTCGAGCTTTTCAGGTTAGTTCCCATGGCTTCTTTACCCTCTTGCTCTATTTCTGATTCTGGGGATTGTTCTCCTGTTCCATCCCAACCTTCTGCTTCCTCACCGACTCAGTGGACCCCTTCATCTTCCAACCATTCTTCCTTTGAATGGCGGCGAATGACCGGACATCCTGTAGTTGGGAACCATCCGGCCGTTGGATGGCCCCCCCCGGTGCCGTCCGACCGTCGCCGGTCCCTCTAGCACTGTCAAGGAGTCCCCCGAATGGACTACCTCCACTATGTCTGCTCATGACATAGTGAACCTCAGAGCCAAGTACAATTTCCTCCTAATATACGTCTGTCCTACCCCGTTCCTAATGACAAGGTAACCTCTTCCCATCCCGGAAGGGTTGCCTTATACGGAGCTTTCTTTAAGGCGGGACTTCGATTACCCATTCACCCTTTTATCCTCAACCTTCTAGATAGATATTCTTTAACACCCTCCCAGTTAGTCCCTAACTCCATCCGAACCATTGTCGGCTTTATGACTCTTTGTCACCTGCAAGGTATAGAAGTTAGCATCTCCTTATTTCGTAGTTTCTATACCCTCCGCAAGCAAGCGGGTTGGTGGTCCTTTACCCCTAGACCTACTAGGATCCTCAGATTGTATCTTTCCACCTCTATCAAAGGGTGGAAAGATAAATTCTTTTTTGCCAATGTCGAGAGGGTGAGTGGACACTGGGGAACACCAAATACCGACGCCAATAGGGATTCTTCCATCCTTCCGAGGGACCGAATGATATTTGGGCAGCTTCTGACTGCCGATATCCCTCGATGCAATCAGCTCCTGACCGAAGAAAACCTCCATCTTGCCGGCCTTATTCCATCAAGTGGTGAGCACTTGATTACTCACCTTTTTCCTCCCTTCTTCTTTCTTCTTTTTTTTTTTTTTTGACTCCCTTTCTTCTTATTTTTTTTGATATAGGAATGGCACCGTCGCTTCGTGAGATTAGGCAAGCTGTTACAAGGAAGCAGAAAGCAAAAGGGAATGGGGCCCCTACCAAGAGGAGGGCCATCGCCAAAATTACCAGAAGGGCTGATGCTGAAAGGGCCGACGCTGGGAGGGCCGAGGTCATGGAGCCCTCGCGTAGGCGCGAGGCGGCAGGAGCCCAAGCCGATGAGGCCGTAAGGAATGAAGCAGTAAGGGCCGAGGCCAGCGAGGAATTGGGGCAGAGCGAGGCAGGAGGAAAGGATTCGCCCTCACTAGCACCAGCTCCCCCTCCCATTATTCTGCTCGATCCCTCTCCGGAGCGAGTTGTTAAAGCACCGTCACCCCCGTCCGAAGCCGTCGAAGCGGAGCCAGCCCATTCAGCAACAAAGCCCACTCCCGAAGCCATCTTACCTCCCAAAGGGGCGACAACCGAGGTGCCCCCACCAATAGAGGTGCCAGAGGGAGCAAAATCGGGGGCGGAGTCCTCACACGCAGCTCCCAAGTCAGCGGAGGGGAGTGGCGTCGATCCTTCCTTCCAGTCGATTCTGGCGCACTACAATCGCTGGGCCGAGTGAACACTGGACCAGGCGTCCGTGCCTGAGTTGCAGGGATTTCTCCGACATCAAGGGAGGGCCACATTCTTCCGAGAGGCATCTGTGGCACATATCTGGGTAAGCTTTGTTCTATTCTCAATTTTTTATTCTCTTTTTTTTTTACTGTCTTCTTCGTCTAACCTAGACATTCTACCCAGGCGTTGAATTTCATGACTGCCATGAGGGACCTTTGGGCCCAGGCCGATGCCGCTCTCGATCAATCGTTGGAGGAGATGCAAGCACTCCGGGAATTGTGTAGGGCGTTATGATGCCGTCCAGAGGAGGTGATCAGCCACATCATATGTTATGAAAGTATGCAATATTTACGAAATCTACTTGATTTCATGGACAAAGTGATGGATTTGTTGTCCTTAGTTGTTTGGTCTTTTCCTTTTTTAAATTGGCAGTGTGCATCATGGTTATTGCCTGTTGTCTGGGAGTAATCATCTTGAAATAATACGAGATAGCAAAATTTTTCCTCTTGTTTGCCAGAGAAGATTGGTTCCTGAGCAGCAAATTGGGGAAGAGAAGGAAAAATAAAAATTAATGGATATTCAAGAAGTGGAAGAATTGGAAGCCTCATCACCTCCACCTTGTCTGGTTGTTGCGGTGGCAGTTAATGGAAATAAAAAGAGCAAATATGCACTCAGTTGGGCTCTTGACAAGTTCGTTCCTGAAGGGCAGATTTTTTTCAAGCTCTTGCATGTTCGTCCCCAAATCAGGATGATTCCGACACCAAGTAAGTTGTGACTTGGGAGGTTGAAACAAAATCTTTATCTTTTGTCTTTTAATCATTGTCTGCTAGCTGTTGCGTTTTGTTTAAATTTTCAGGGCTAAATAGATTTTTATATTTTATTTTTTCCTGAGAAAGAATTGAAGGTTAAATTGATTTCCTTTGGCTTTTCTAGCTTTTAGAATGCTCTAAACGCCACAGTAGCAGGAGTCTCGTGACTGGGATGTCCTTTTCTAGTTTACTTCTTTCTTGGGGCAGACATGGTAAAACTCACCCAGATATTCATGGAAAAGATGTTATGGATATGAAATCAGGGTGGAGGAACACCCAAAAGAAGAGTCGGAAGAAAAAGAGATGGAAGAATCAAAGAAGAATTGGAGGTTTCAGCCTGACAAAACATAACAAGCAATGAAAATTCTGCAACCAAGCAAGGCCCAGCATGTCATATTGGCTCCATAATAGACGAGTCCAGCAACAAAGGGAACCTGTAAGGCTCTCTAGGAGCCTGCAGATTACTTCATACCAGGATATATTATTTTATTTGCCATCCAGGTGCTAGTGAATCTTGGCATGGTGCTCTTTAAGTTTCATGAGCTTAAATTGCATAAGCACTGAGAAGATTTTCTTTCTTCACATTTGTTTTTCTGATCATCAGGTTTAGCTTATTAAGATCTCCGAAACAACCCACACAGAAAGCTAAACGTTTGTTCCAATAGTGGAATTTAGGGCCTTAAGTGACACTCATCCATTGGTCTTATCAATCTTAGAGTTGCAGCTTCCAATGACTAAATGATGACTTCCAATGCTAGCTATTGGCCCATTTGTAAGCTCCCATTACCATTGCTTCAGCCACCATAGCTGTAGGGGGGTCTACAAATAACTTCTTCTCATTGCCTCAGTAACTATTTAAAAGCCTATACTTATTTATGTGCCTTTTTAGTTTTAAGAGTTGTACCTTCTGAACAAATGCAATTGAGCATTGAAAGTGATGACGCTCGATCACCCCTCCTGGACGTCGGGAACGGAGGCTCTTCTTCTTCACCGGGTTGCCTGCAAAGAAGTCCCAAGACCGGAAAGGGTTCTCCGGTGGGACCCTCCGACGCCCAAGTTAGTAACAGAGGTCACAGTAGAGAAGGAGCTCAAGAGAACTCTTGAGGAGGAAGAGATCTCAGAAGGATCAGGTAGTTCCTTTGAGAGTTAGGGCATCGAGTGTGTAAAATGAGTGTTAAAAATGTGCCTTCCCCGGTTCTCGACGTAATTTACCCTTTTATAGGGGTAACGCTGGCACGATCACGTGAGTCTGTGTCCCATCAGCCGGCGGGGCCGTTGGATTGTCGGATCTGGTGCTGTCGGGCGGTGCACGTTGGCGCTGCGGCGCGCAACGGCACTATCGGGCGGCGCACGTCGGGAGCTGTCGGGCGGCGCGCATCAGAGAAATGGATTCTTGAATCGCTGGGGCTGATCTGGTGGGAACTGGAGATGCCGGGGCTGAATCAGGCCAGCCTAGGATGGCCTTGGCCGACTCGATGGGACAGGAGACGGCGGGGCCGAGTCGGGCCGGCCCGGGATGGCCCTGGCCGACTCGGCGGAACAGGAGACGGCGGGGCCGAGTCGGGCCGGCCTGGGATGGCCTTGGCCGACTCGGCAGGACAGGAGTTGCCGGGGCCGAGTCGGGCCGGCCTGGGATGGCCTTGGCCGACTCAGCGGAACAGGAGACGCCGGGGCCGAGTCAGGCCGGCCTGGGATGGCCTTGGCCGATTCGGCGGAACAGGAGACGCCGGGGCCGAGTCGGGCCGGCCTAGGATGGCCTTGGCCAACTCGGTGGAACTGGAGACGCCGGGGCCGAGTCGGGCCGGCCTAGGATGGCCTTGGCCGACTCGGCGGAACTGGAGACACCGGGGCCGCCTGGGATGGAAGCGCAGGGGCCGCCTAGCTTGGTCATGCCGGGGCCGACTTGGATCAGGCGGTGCCGGCTAGGATGGAAGTGCTGGGGCCGGCTGAGAAGCGCTGGGGCCGGCTGGGAAGATGCCGGCCTTTAAGGTGCCGGTCTTGGTGGTGTCGGCCATTGGAGATGTCGGCCTGCCGGCCTTTGGGGCCGTCGGGTGTCGGCCATTGGGGCCATCAGTCTTGGAGATGTCGGCCTTTGGGGCCGTCGGTCTTGGAGATGTCGGCCTTTGGGGCCATCGGGTGTCGGCCATTGGGGCCGTCGGTCTTGGAGATGTCGGCCATTGGGGCCGTCGGGTGTCGGCCATTGGGGCCATCGGTCTTGGAGATGTCGACCTTTGGGGCCGTCGGGTGTCGGCCATTGGGGCCGTCGGTCTTGAAGATGTCGGCCTTTGGGGCCATCGTCTTGGAGATGTCGGCCTTTGGGGCCGTTGGGTGTCGGCCTTTGGGGCCGTCTGGTGTCGGCCATTGGGGCCGTCGGTCTTGGAGATGTCGGCCTTTGGGGCCGTCGGGTGTCGGCCATTAGGGCCGTCGGTCTTGGAGATGTCGGCCTTTGGGGCCGTCGGGTGTCGGCCATTAGGGCCGTCGGTCTTGGAGATGTCAAAAAAAAAAAAAATTAATCTTTATGGGGTCAGCTGGCTCCATCAAATGCCCTCCACACTTCTTGAGCTTGCGTGCTCTGCACCAGCTAAGCGAAAGGAGTGTAGAACTTTCATCTTGCGCTGCCTTGGATGGATGTCTGCGCGCCTTCTTTGGCTAGCTGAGGGCGGCTAGTAATGCTCTCCCAACGCGGAGTCTGGGAATCTTTTGAACCCCGGAGGGCGACCTGAGAGCTGAGAGTCATCAGGTTCCTTTTGAACCGTCTCGGGGGTGTGGGAACCGCTGCGAGGGACGACTCAGCTGGGTACGGAGCCTTTAGGGACTTAACCAACTCGGGGGCACCGCCGTGCCGGGGCCGAGCGGTGTCCCGTGGGCCGCGATGCCAGTGAGCTCCTTTTGAACCAACCTGGGGGTTTGTGTTCCGCCCAAGTGGCGACTCAGTCGGGTACGGAGCCTTTAGGGACTTAACCAACTCGGGGGCACCGCTGTGCCGGGGCCGAGTGGTGTCCCGTGGGCCGCGATGCCAGTAAGCTCCTTTTGAACCAGTCTGGGGGTTTGTGTTCCGCCTAAGTGGCAACTCAGCCGGGTACGGAGCCTTTAGGGACTTAACCAACTCGGGGCACCGCCGTGCCGGGGCCGAGTGGTGTCCCGTGGGCCACAATGCCAGTGAGCTCCTTTTGAACCTGCCTGGGGGTTTGTGTTCCGCCCATGTGGCGACTCAGCCGGGTACGGAGCCTTTAGGGACTTAACCAACTCGGGGGCACCGCCGTGCCGGGGTCGAGTGGTGTCCCGTGGGCCGCGACGCCAGTGAGCTCCTTTTGAGAGAGACTTGGCGCAAGGGAGGACAAACTGTGTCGCCAGAAAGGACCTTTTTTATTACTCATGCTTCTGGGAGTACATCATTGATAATATCGGCGGAGGTTATCCGCATTCCAGGTACGTGGAATGGGCTTCCCGTCAAGCTCTTCTAGTTTGTATGCCCCCCGGTGGAACGTCTCGGCGACACGGTAGGGACCTTCCCAGTTGGGGGATAGCTTGCCCCCCTCGGTAGGTTTTGATACCTCGGCCTTTCGTAGCACCAAGTTTCCGCGATGAAAAACCTTGGGACGAACCCGGGCGTTGTAGTACTTGGCTGCTCGCTGGCGAAAGGTCACCATGCGCAGTCTCGCTCTGTCATGTGCCTCGTCGATGAAGTCTAGATTGGCCCAAACCAGCGTGGAGTTTCCTTCCTCGCTGAAGGACTCCACACGTGGACTGGGCAATCCGATCTCGACGGGGATGATGGCCTCGGATCCGAAGGAGAGGCTGAAAGGAGTTTCGCCCGTCGGGGCTCTAGGCATTGTGTGGTAAGCCCATATCACACTGGGGAGCTCTTCTACCCAGCGTCCTTTGGAGCCATTTAGGCAAGTCCTGAGCCCTCTGAGGATGGTGCGGTTCATGACCTCAGCCTCCCCGTTGGTCTGGGGGTGGCCGACAGAGGTGAATCGATGGTGAATGCCTAGCTCCTCGCAGAAGGCTTTGAACGCCTCATTGTTGAATTGGCGGCCATTGTCTGTGACGAGGGTGTGAGGCAAGCCAAAGCGGCATATGATCGACTTCCAGAAGAAAGTCTTAACTTTGCTCTCGATGATTTTGGCCAACGCCTCGACCTCGATCCACTTGGTGAAGTAGTCGATGGCGACCAACAAGAATCTCCGTTGCTCTGAAGCTGGAGGGAATGGTCCAAGGATGTCCATTCCCCACTGGGCGAAGGGCCATGGAGCCGAAAGTGGGCTCAGCGGGGCAGGCGGTTGACGTTGGATGTGCGCGTGGCGTTGGCAGCTATCACACCTTTGAACTAGCTTGGCCGCGTCCTCCTTCATAGTGAGCCAGAAGTACCCCTGACGGAGAGCCTTCTGGGCTAAGGATCTGCCCCCCAGATGGTTCCCGCAAATGCCCTCGTGGATTTCTCTGAGGATGTAGTCAGCATCGGCGGGGCCTACGCACTTAAGCAACGGGTAGGAGAATGACCTTCTGTATAGGCGCCCGTCGAGGAGGACGAACTTGGAGGCCCTCCACTTGAGCAATCTGGCTTCGTTGCGGTCATCAGGGAGGGTGCTGTCGGTGAGGTAGCGACATAGGCGTCCATCCATGTAGGTTCTGGGGTGAGCGGGAGGACTTCCTCCCGCCCTCTATACTGGGCCTTTCTAGATATTCGATGTAGGCGTCCCTTGTCAAGCCGTCGGTGGAGGTAGCCAGTCGAGAGAGGACTCGGCCTTTGCATTTTCACTTCGGGGGATGTAACTGATGTTGAAGTAGGGCAGTGAGGAGGTCAAGAGTTGAACCTTTTTCAGATATTGCGCCATAACGGGGTTGCACGCCTCATACTCTCCGTTGATTTGCCCGGAGACGAGTTGCGAGTCCGTGTAGGCTCTGAGGTGCTTTGCTCCAACCTCCTGGGCTAACCTCAACCCGGCCAGCAGGGCTTCGTACTCCGCCTGGTTGTTGGTGGCTTCAAAAAGAAATCTCAGGGCGCACTCGATTCTTTCTCCTCCCGGCCCGGCAAGAATGAGGCCGGCGCCACTCCCTTGAGAATTCGATGCGCCATCCACGTGGAGGATCCAGGTCTCTCCATCACCGCCCGGCTCGGGCCTGGGCTGCTCCCCAGGGACCTCCTTGAGATATTCTTCCTCCCAAGTGCACTCGACCAGGAAGTCGGCCAGGACTTGGGACTTCAAGGCCGGTCGCGCTTGGAAAGAGATGTCGAATTCCCCCAGCTTGATGGCCCATTTGGCGAGTCGACCCGAAGCATCCGAGCGGACCAGGATGGCTCGGAGAGGCTGGTCCGTGAGCACCACGATAGGATGGGCTTGGAAATACGGGCGAAGATGCCGGGCAGAAACTATCAAGGTGAAAATGACTTTCTCCATTTTGGAATACCTAACCTCGGCGTCGTGCAGGACCTTGCTCACGTAGTAGACTGGCCTTTGGGTTCCGTCAGCGTCAAGGTGCACCAGGACTGAGCTGACGCTTCTGAGGAGGCGGCTAAGTAAAGGAAAAGACTCTCCCCGTCTCTCGGCTTGGAGAGGAGCGGTGGGGAGGATAGGAATGCCTTTAAGCCATCGAAAGCTTCCTGGCAGTCGTCCATCCACGCAAAACCGTTCACCTTCCACAGGGCCTTGAAGAAAGGCAAGCACCTCTCGGCCGATCTGGAGAGGAAACGGCTCAGAGCCGCTATCCTTCCCGTTAGCCGTTGCACTTCCTTCTTGTTGGACGGCGGCCTCATGTCAAGTATGGAACTGATCTTCTCGGGTTCGCCTCGATTCCGCGCTGGGTCACCATAAAGCCCAGGAATTTACCTGCCGTTACCCCAAAAGCGCACTTCTTAGGGTTCAGCTGACTTGGAAACGACGGAGGTTGTTAAAAGTTTCTTCCAGGTCGGAGATGTGGTCGGTGGCACGGGTGCTCTTCGTCAGCATGTCGTCCACATAGACTTCCATGTTCCGGCCGAGCTGGTCCTGGAACACCTTGTTCATCAGCCGTTGATAGGTCGCTCCCGCATTCTTGAGGCTGAAAGGCATCACTTGTAACAGTAAATGCCTTTCTTTGTCACGAAGGAGGTGTGCTCCTTGTGCCGGGGTCCATCCTTATCTGATTATATCCGGAGAAGGCATCCATGAAGCTGAGAAGCTCGTGACCGGAGGTGGAATCGACCAACTGGTCAATTCTTGGCAAGGGAAAGCTGTCTTTTGGGCACGCCTTGTTGAGGTCGATGAAGTCTATACATATCCTCCAGCTCCCGTTTGCCTTGCGCACCATGACTACGTTGGCCAACTAGCTTGGGTAGTGCGCCTCCCGGATGTGGCCGGCGCTGATCAGCTTGTTGATTTCTTCATCAATCACCCTTTGTCGGTCGGGGGCAAAGCTCCTCTTCTTTTGATGGATTGAACGGTGGCGTGGGTCGATGTTAAGCTTGTGGGTGATGACCTCCGGAGGGATGCCGGGCATGTCAACGTTGACTAGGCGAATACGTCCGAGTTAGCCCACAGAAAATCTAAGAGGCGCTCCCGGTCTTCCAGGGGAAGGAGTCCGCCCATACGGACGGTCCTTGCTAGGTCATCGTTGAGGGGGAAAGTCAGGAGGTGCTCGACGGGCTCCCCTCCTTTGGCGGAATCCCTAGGATCGGACGCTTCTAGGGCCGGGTCGGCCTCCAAAGGGCTTGACGCCGCATGATAGCAAGGTAAGACCGAGCTTATCTCCTCGCGCATTTCTCCAACTCATTCGCTGGTGAGGAACTACACCAGTAGACGCCGGGTGGAGATAACCGCGTCCAAAAGATTCAGGCCGGGACACCCAAGAATGGTGTTGTATGCCAAAGGGACCCTCACGACTAGGAATTTCATGATCACGGTGCTTTGGCATGGCAGGGTTTCGGCCGTCACAGGCAAGGATATTTTGCCCTCGACCCTCACAGAATCTCCAATGAATCCGACTAGCGGGGTCGCCACGGGCTGAAGGGAGTCAACAGATAAACCCATCCGAACAAAGGCGTCGTAAGTAAGGATGTCAGCTGAGCTGCCACTATCAACTAAAATCCTTTTTACAGGGTGTTTGGCGATCGTCATAGCGACGACTACACCTTCATTGTTTACATTTTCCATTACAGCAGTCTCCCCCGGGGCATTACATTATTTGGAGCATCCTCCCCTCTCGGCCGCTTGGACACAGAGGCTGACCCCCAGGACACCATCCCGACAGTCCGCTCCGTGGGAGTGTTGTCGACGGCGGCTTGAGTTGGTGGAGGCCCCATGATGGCCGGCAGTGGCTGTGGTGTCTTCTGGACGTACTTGCCAAGGTAGCCCCGTTGGATGAGCTCCTCGATGGCCCGTTTCAAGCTGTAGCAGCTGTCGGTGTCATGGCCGTAGTCCCGGTGGAATCGACAGTAGCGGCTTTTGTCATGGGGTACACCCTTCTTCATGGGGAGAGGACGTTGAAGGTAGGGCTCGCCCTCGATCTCCATTAGGATATGGGATCGAGGGGCAAGGAGAGGAGTGAGCTTACCCTCGTTGGGGATAGGGCTTCGGTGCTTGTTGTCGGACCGGCGAGGTGGGTCGGATCGGCGATGTCGAGGAGGTCCGCTCGGCTCAGGGCGAGCAGATTTGTGGCTGGAGCCCTTCGAAGACTCCCGGCGAGTGAGGTCGGCTTCATCTGCCCGGATGTACTTCTGGGCCCAGAGGAGGAGGTCAGTAAGAGCTCGGGGGCTTCTTGTCCAAGGAGAGGTGAAGTGGGATGGAAGGAGTCCCCACTTCAGCGCCAGGGTGGCCACCGCATCATCGAGATGGTAGACCTCAAGGGCGGCTATTTTGAATCGGGACACGTAGTCCCGCAGTGACTCTCCTTCCTTCTGGCAGACGGAGAAGAGGCTGTCTGCCACCCTTGAGATCCGGCAGTAGGCATCAAAGTGGGCCAAATGCCCTCTCCAGTTGCCGGAAGGAGTCTATACTGTGGGGGGAAGGCGTGAGTGCCATGCATGGGCGGCCTTCCGCAGAGTTGCAGGGAAGGCCTTGCAGAGAGGGCGTCTGAGGCACCCTGGACTTGCATCATGGCCTTGTAGCTCTCGAGGTGGTCGAGGGGGTCGGTCGTACCGTCGTATGGGTCCACCTGGGGGAAGCGGAACCTGGAGGGAACCGGTTCCTTCAGAATGCGGCGAGTGTAGGGAGGACGAGTGTCGAACTCTTCCTCCGGCTGATGGTTGATCTCTTGGTGAGCTCGTCGAGGCGCTGGTTGTACTCTTCCAGGCATTCCTCTGCCTGGCGGTTGATCGTCGGGGCCCTCCGAGATGGCTCGGAGGAAGAAGAAGAAGAGGAGGCAGAAGGAGATGGAGACGGAAGCCGGGACTTCCGCCTGGGTTCCTCATGATGTGGCTTGGGAGGAAACTCGTTGGGGCCGCGGTCAGGGGACCGCGGCCGCTTGGAGGGCTCGCGTCGAGGCTTCCTTGGGGAGACCTGACGTCGGCCGGCGGCTCACCGAGGAGAACCTCCCCTCACCGATTGCTGGCGGGGGGAGCAGTCTGGTGCTGGGTGGCCACAGACTGCTGCTGCTGGAGTCCGTGGACCATGTCTGTGAGATTCTGAACTTGCTGGGAAAGGGTTGCCAGCTGCTCCACCGTTTGGAGGGCGGAGTCTGGCGGCGGGCCGGCAACCGAGGGCTGGCAGCAGGGGGATTGGCCTCCTGCTGTCTAGTTGGCGGGAGGAGCCCCGCCGGGCAGTTGACGGAGGCATCCTGGGCTCATGTCACCACCATGGCTTCTAGGAGAAGAGAGGGGATGGAAGATGTAGCTCAGGGAAGACATTCGCTACTTTTCTTATGCATCCCCCCTTTCTGGCGCGCCAATCTGATGACGCTCGATCACCCCTCCTGGACGTCGGGAACGGAGGCTCTTCTTCTTCACCGGATTGCATGCAAAGAAGTCCCAAGACCGGAGAAGGTTCTCCGATGGGACCCTCCGATGCCCAAGTTAGTGACAGAGGTCACAGTAGAGAAGGAGCTCGAGAGAGCTCTCGAGGAGGGAGAGATCTCAGAAGGATCAGGTAGTTCCTTTGAGAGTTAGGGCATCGAGTGTGTAAAATGAGTGTTAAAAATGTGCCTTCCTCGTTTCTCGACGTAATTTACCCTTTTATAGGGGGTGACGCTGGCACGATCATGTGGGTCTGCGTCTCATCAGTCGGTGGGGCCGTTGGATTGTCGGATCTGGCGCTGTCGGGTGGCGCATGTTGGCGCTGCGGCGCGCATCGGCGCTGTCGGGCGGCGCGCGTCGGGAGCTGTCGGGCGGCGCGCGTCAGAGAAATGGATTCTTGAACCGCTGGGGCTGATCTGGCGGGAACTGGGACGCCGGGGCCGAATCGGACCGGCCTAGGATGGCCTTGGCCGACTCGACAGGACAGGAGACGCCGGGGCCGAGTCGGGCTAGCCTGGGATGGCCCTGGCCAACTCGGCGGGACAGGAGTCGCCGGGGCCGAGTCGGGCCGGCCCGAGTCGGCCCCGAGTCGGGCCGGCCTGGGATGGCCTTGGCCGACTCGGCGGAACAGGAGCGCCGGGGCCGAGTCGGGCCGGCCTAGGATGGCCTTGGCCGACTCGGCGGAACAGGAGACGCCGGGGCCGAGTCGGGCCGGCCTAGGATGGCCTTGGCCGACTCGGCGGAACTGGAGACGCCGGGGCCGAGTCGGGCCGGCCTAGGATGGCCTTGGCTGACTCGGTGGAACTGGAGACGCCAGGGCCGAGTTGGGCCGGCCTAGGATGGCCTTGGCCGACTCGGTAGAATTGGAGACGCCGGGGCCGCCTGGGGATGGAAGCGCCGAGGCCGCCTAGCTTGGTCATGCCGAGGCCGACTTGGATCAGGCGGTGCCGGCTAGGATGGAAGTGCCGGGGCCGGCTGAGAAGCGTTGGGGCCGGCTGGGAAGATGCCGGCCTTTGAGGTGCCGGTCTTGGTGGTGTCGGCCATTGGGGCCGTCGGTCTTGGAGATGTCGGCCTTTGCCCGTCGGGTGTCAGCCATTGGGGGTCGGTCTTGGAGATGTCGGCCTTTGGGACCGTCGGTCTTAGAGATGTCGGCCTTTGGGGCCATCGGGTGTCGGCCATTAGGGCCGTCTGGTGTCGGCCATTGGGGCCGTCGGTCTTGGAGATGTCGGCCATTGGGGCCGTCGGTCTTGGAGATGTCGGCCTTTGGGGCCGTCGGGTGTCGGCCATTGGGGCTGTCGGTCTTGGAGATGTCGGCCTTTGGGGCCGTCGGTGTCGGCTATTGGGGCCGTCTGGTGTCGGCCATTGGGGCCGTCGGTCTTGGAGATGTTGGCCATTGGGGCCGTCGGGTGTCGGCCTTTGGGGTCGTCGGGTGTCGGCCATTGGGGCCGTCGGTCTTGGAGATGTCGAATTTTTTTTTTTTTAATCTTTATGGGGTCAGCTGGCTCCATCAGAAAGAATTTAATTTTTTAAACTTTCATCATCATGAAGCTCTTTAGAAGCATTTCTATACCTCTTTCATTTCTACTTAAGATTTTCATTTTCTACTTGAGAGCAATATGTGCTGTACCGTTACTACTTTGGTGCCTCGATACCTAATCCTGTACCATTACTACTTTGGTGCAATGTCAGTACATCTGATATGCAGGTCAACTCAGTGTACTAAGACTCAATATGCACCTTATACCGAGTCTCTGTTCGGTATTAATGCGGTTATGGCATGTCCGGTATGAGGCGGTACATTACCGGTGTGACATACCATGCTTGTAGCCCTTTGTTATATGACTTCTCTCGGTAGTATGGACCACAAAAAGGAATATGCGTTATGATGTTGATGCGAAACATTTCATATGATACTTTGTGTGTGCGCGCGCACGTTAGAGAGAGAGAGAGAGAGAGAGTTAAAAGCTTCATAAGATTTTCAAAATGCTGGGATCTGAGGCATCACTGCTCTTGCCTAGCTTCCCTTTTATCACCTTATAAGTAAGCCACTTGGTGCATCATGTCTCTAAATGCGATTTTGTGCTCTTCCTCACATTGTGCCTGCTCATATGTCTCTAAATGATTCAGTCAAATAACCATTGGGACTAAAGCATTCTTTCCATTGTCTTGAGTTCCAGCACATATTGGTCCTTGCTGGCCATACTATTCTGATACAATCATAACCTTCAGAACATACCCATCTCTTGTTTTCTATGCCTGTATTAAGGGATGGATGCCATGAGTTGGTACGGTACCATCATTGGTAAGATTATTGATACCTCAAAAATGCAAAAAAAAATGTTCTCTTTATAATTGCCTTGATTATAACATGATCAGTGAACTCAATTTCTTCAATCAGTACAGCTGTGACCTTGATGCACCTCCCATTTCTTCATAGTTAGCTACATCTTATTGATCATCAACTATATTTGATAGGGGGAAGATGATAGGAGGGATGCATTTCATGATAGCCATTAATCATCATTTATCTGTTGTCATGTCTAAAATTTTCATCATGAATAAATGATTTACCCAAGGAGAGGCAAGGAAATTTAAAGGGTGAAGCTCTTGAAATTATTTACTAGTGTATTTCTTTATATTCATCTCAATCAAAGAAATATGATTGATATGATATTTTAGCTCTTAAATGAAAAAGATGATCAAAATAGCGTTTTTGCCTTTGAGGGTTCCACAGTCCATTCTACTCTAAAAATTGGAACTATATGTAGTTGGATGGCATTTCCATCCGTCTATTCACTAATTTGCCTTCATGAACCTATTCATGATAAATACAACTAATTTCATAATTTTCTCATATGGTGATCAAATAGTCATGGACAAAATACATTAAGTCATAGAGAAGGTCTATGGTGGCATTTGAATTTGTATAACCAAATTTCTAGGAACTGCAGAAATATCATGAATAATGATGATGCACTGCATGAACCCAATAGATACGTAAATGGTTGGGTCCATTTGGTTATGCCTTTAATTTAATCCACTAGAGGAGGAAAGGACCAAAACTGCTAATGCAGACTGATACATTTGTTTTAAAGTATCTGTTGGAAGTTTATGAACTTTACCTTATATCCACATGTCTATATATCTTGTATTCATTTACCAAGGACTTGACCTTCAGGAGCTGCACCACTCCTTGTTTACTAGGTTTCTGTCATTAATGATGCACAGAAATTTAATTGCAGTTAGGAGGTGGATGTGAGAATAACAAATTAACAATTATTGTTTTTAGTTATATGATCAACACTTGCCCTCATGAATGGATACTAAACGGGGGAAGGGAAGTTGGATTTAAAGATTGAATCTCTCTACTATCAAAAAGGTCTTCTAGTAAATCAGTTTATTCATCATCATGTTAATAGCAATTTTGAAAATAATTTGGTTTAGGAATAGATCATTTCTCATCAAAATGGAGTTGCATATGGATCTGAGTTCATATTTATTCAGATTTTACGACAATCACCCTGATGTCAGCGATCAAAGAATTAGTTGTTCATTCCCAATCAAGGAGACTTTTTAGGCAACAGATGGAAACCAAAAGGCCAGTTGACAGCTACCTTGTTGGTTGCATAAACTCATGCAGTGAAGGATGGGTCTTAAAGTTTCCATAATGACTGTTAGCATGGGAACTGCATCCATCATGAGGCACATAATAAATGTAATCCTATTGGGTCTAATATAGATAGATGATTGAAAATATCAAGACATTTTCTGGATTTCCACTTTACATTTCCTAATAAGAATTGTCATTCATCTTCATTTTAGTTGGCCTTTCCATCCACATATATTCTTAACTCTGTCTTGATTAACCAACTTATTATGTGAAATGCATCAATTTTAAATATTTGGTTTATTTTAATGAGAGAGCTTCTGGTAGACACAACAAAAGAAAGGTCATAGCTGCATTTAGAATCTGTCAATTTACTTCTTAGGAATTTCAAATGATCTAATATAACTAGCACAGAAAGCATGTCCTGTTGTTGCAAACACAGGTGCAATTTGAGATATCTGTGAATGCAATAGGAAACTAGTATGAAATATGATTTGCAAATAACATACTTCTTAATACCTAAACCAATAGATGCAAGATGAACAAGTCATTAAGTACAGTCTTACAGTCTTATGATTTTAACTTTTTTAATCATATGCAATCAAGATATTAAGAAGCAACCACACTTCTTGAGGTTCATTGGAAGCATGACTCCAACAGGCAGTATTGTTTACAATAATCAGGAGTTGAACACTCTATAAAAACCCAAATTTACCATCAAAATCTTTGAAGACCATCAATCCTGATAAACTCATACAAAGACTTTGGGCTCCACTATTTTTCTTTTTACTTGAGCTGCTCTATATACAATGTGAACATATTCAAGATGAGCTGTAGAACAAATTCTAAGGAGCAGCAATTTTCATGTTATAGTTGCTTGAAATGTAGAGATGTTAATATATATTGATGACAGAGGGCATGAGGTCATAAGTGTCAATTGATGGAGTACATTTATAAGAATGGATGGTTGAAGACTGTTGTTTCATGATCACAGAATTTAACATATGTTTAATGTTTCAGGAAAAAAAGGAACATCAAGGCTTCTGATGGGATAAAATCCTTTGAAAGACCCATTTAAGTGAACCCTTGTGTGCACTGTAGGGCACTTATTATTCTGTGGAGATACAATAACCAATTAGCAAAACTAGATGCTCTGGTGATATATGAGCATATGGATATTGGATAAACTCTCCAAGGGTTAGAAATAAACACAGGGACCCTGTATCATTTAATTATGTTGCACTTGTAACTCTATCAGAGTAAACTGGATTGTTTCTTAGAATACAGAGATAGATAAATGAATCTTTGTACATAGCTTGTATTTCAATTGGCAGTTATTCAGCTAATTAGATTCTTAGAACATATTCCTGAACTACTCACAACCAACCTATTTTATAATCTGTGGTACTCTTTTATATTATGACTTGAATTATTCATGGGTGAGCACCAGAGCAAGGGTTTGAAAATAAGATTTCACTTTAATAAATGGTCCCGCTAAAATCATAGCACTAAGTTGTTATCCTTTTTTCTGGTATAATAAATTCTGATGTATTGTCAGTTTTCTTTTCGTTGTCATATTTTTCTATTATGAGTGGATTTTTCATAGCATTTCACCTTAATTCTGTCTATGGCTTTTGCTTTATTTCTTCAATAATGGTGACATTTGTTGTTTGATCCGTTACCTTTTCCATTCCAGTGGGAAACTTTATTCCTATTTCAAATGTACGAGAAGATGTTGCCTCTGCATATAAAAAAGAAATAGAGTGGCAAACAAATTCAATGCTTCTAGCGTACAAACAAATGTGTGCTCTAAAAAAGGTAAAATCTCTTGTTTCTTTAGGGCTGTATTCAAACATAGAACTTATTAAAGAGCATGTGCTAAATTCTTTTTGTGTGAAGGTAGAAGCAGAATCTGTGGTACTTGAGGCAGATGATGTAGCTGAAGCAATATCTGGAGCCGTTACCAAATTTGCAATCAGCAAGCTAGTCATCGGTGCTTCCTCCCGGAATGTCTTTTCTAGGTAACATACACTATGCATCTACTTTAGAAATAGTATTTTATATCAGGATCTTGAAATTAGATTTATTTCCTTACAAATATAAGCCCACTTTATGAATATTCAGTGCTTCAGTCAGTGTCTATTATGCCTTTTCCTTAAATTTGTAGATAAGGTTGTTGTTTGGAACCTCATAAATGACCAAAATTCTCCTTTAATCTATATATTCTTTAAGAAGATAATTCCTTGTTGGGCATTTTACTTACCAGAAACCACTGTACCCACCTAGTGTGATCATCAGCAAAATGTAGCAAGCTTCTTAATTTTTAGCCCAACGTAAGCAGAATGAATGCACAATGGATTGCGGTGTCCTTTATCTTTGTTTGGTTTGTGACTAAACCTCCATTATGTACTCAATAATGGGTTTATTCAGCCAAGTGCCAAAAAAGCTGCTCAGGTAACCTGCATAGTTTGACTGCATTCAACAGTCATATAACCATTTTCACCTGGATAAAACTTTTTTTTTTTTTTTTGGGTGAAGTGGGAAGTCAGATGTCTTTATTCTGGTTATTTGACAGTTTTTGTTCCTCCTGATTTTACCAAAGAAGGCTAGCCACTTAACCATTGTCTTATTACTTCCTACCTGATGAGTGGCAAAATTGTCATTACGTTAATGCCCACACGCATTGACAATTGGGTCAGACCCAATCCCAATGTCTTATCGGCCAGCTGCCACAACCACCAAGCGGAGTGGTCAATTCGTCTTTAACAAAGTCAGGTCGCCCAAATAACCCGAGCTATCCCCATACGGCAGCCCGAGCCATCCTCATGCCTCAGCAGCCCGAGCTACCCGTATACTTCGGCTATCCTCATGCCTCGGTAGCCCGAGCTATCCTCATGCTCGGCAGCCTGAGCCCTTATGCCTCGGCAGCCCGAGCTACCCTTATACTTCGGCCATCTGGGCCGAGCCATTCCTCGGCCGTCCGAGCCAAGCTATTTCATACCTCTGCGGAGTCTGGCGTGGGAAAGTTCAAATTCACCGTAACAGAACAAGATTCCAAATAAGGAATCATACCCAGAAGTGGCCTAGGACCCATGAGAGTGGCCTAGGGCCTGCGCAATTGTTGAATCTCGAGACATCAACCAGCTCTCCCGACTATCAATCCTCTAACTGACAAGATATGGACCCTACTGCCCTCATAACAAACTTGATTCGAATCCGTCTCGAATCCTAACAGTTTTCAGACCCCCTCAGGGGCCACATCCAAGGAATCAGGTGATCGCATATAAATACCACAACCCTCCAACCTCTCAGGTACGCGCAAGCTCTTACGCACTTTTTCACATTCATCTGAAAAACCTCACACTCCATTGAAGCTCCCTCGAGAGCCCGGAGGAACATTTTTCTGTGAGAGTCTTCCTCACATTGCTTGCTGTGAATCTCCACTGACTTGGGCATCGGAAGGTCCCCCATAGAGGACAACCCCAAGGAAATCCTTTGCGAGCGCAGACTGTCTTGCAGGTTCCACCTCGGATGGCGAGATTGGCGTTCGGACCAGAAGACGGAAGCACACCCGAGTCGGAGAACGGATTTTCGCGGCAATAGATTGGCGCTAGAGGAAGGGCCTCAAGTCCCATAAACTTGTAATCCAGGAGACAAGATTCAAAAAATCAGAAAAAGCATCCTTAATGGCCAATCGAAGGTGAGCCACATCCGAGGCTCAGGGTCAGGCTATCTCTCAAAGGCCTGATCCGATCAGTGGTGCGGTACCTCACCGCCGCCACTAGCTGAAACTCCATCACCACCAGCAACGGCGGTAACCCTGGACCAGTTTGCTACACTGGTCCAGCAAGTCCAGGCGTTGACCCAGTTGGTCTAGGGGCTCCAGGCGACTCCTGGTCCTGCCGTCCCTGCTCCCCAGCTTCACAACGAGGCCGCTGCTCCTGCTCCTCAAGCAATTTCTTCTTCTAATCCGCCAGAAGCGACGGATCACCATCGCCAGCCCGTGAAGGCAGGGCCAACGCCGCAGTGGGCTGGAGGAAAAAAGCCCGCTCAGATCCAGGCGGGTTCGTTCCCCCTCTCCATTGTCATCCCAGAGCTCAACGCCGTTGCCGCCTTCCTATCACCTGATTCCTCCTACCACTTTGGATGAAGGAATCAGGCGACAGATGTAGGAGATGCGGCAAGAATGGCGCCGGGAGTTGGACGCTGCCAAGCAAGCCCCTCCATCCTAGCCGAAAGCGGAGCAGGGCATCCCTTCTCCGAGAAAATCATGAGGGAAGTGATTACCCCTCATGTCAAGCTCCCCGCCATCGAGCCGTACCATGGATCCACCGATCCCGATGACCATCTCAGCAGCTTGAGATCCATCATGATGTTCCACGGAGCATCGGATGCGATCCTATGCAGAGCCTTCCCCTCCACCTTAAGGGGATCTGCCCGGACCTGGTTCAACAGCCTGAAGCCAGGTTCCATTGATTCTTTCGATGAACTGAGCTGTATGCTTATCAGCTAATTCGTCAGTAGCTATCGCCAGCGACGGAGATCTGATTCCCTCTCTGAGGTCAAGCAGAGAGAGGGGGAATCATTAAAGAATTACCTTGGCCGCTTCAACACGGCCCTTCTAGAAGTCGACCACCTCAACCGCGAAGTGGCCATGTCCGCCCTGCCAGAGGGGTGTCCAAGGAGGGACTTCTACCTAGCTCTGGAGGTTAACTACCCGAAGAGCCTTTCGAACATGATGTCCCTGGCGGATAAGTACGCCCAGGTTAAAGAGTCAAGGAGGTCGGCCCGAGCCGAGCAACAAAAGAGGAGGTAGGCAAAGGGCTCGGATAAGCAGTGGACCTATCGCCGCGTTAGCCCATCTCGCCATCTCAGGGCTCCTCCGCCGCCGCCCTGAGATTGAACCCGAAGTCCGGCTCGAAGGTTCGACCGCTACACTCCTCTTATCGCGTTAAGGGCACAGATCTTGATGGAGGTCGAGCGGCAACTACCTCGACCTCCTCCTCTTCGAGGTGACGGGACATGGAGGGACCATGGACATGACACTGAAAACTGCTGGCAGCTAAGGAATGAGATCGAGCGGTTGATCCGGCGAGGCAGGCTGGATCGGTTCAGAGGGCCCTCTGAGCCGAACAATGGAGAGAACCTCAGGCCAAGCCTCGCCAGCTTCCTCCATTGAATCCTCCGATCATTGGCTATGGCAACATGATAGTAGCAGCCAGATCTCCATCCTCCTAGCCGGGCAAAGAGGAGAACCCACCTAAGAAAGCTCAAGTTGACGAGCTTACTTTCTCTGATGAAGACCTTCGGAGGTACAATACCCCCATGATGACACCTCGATTGTATCTTTAAATATGAACAATTACGATGTACACCGAGTTTGGTTGATAGTGGAAGCTCTATTAATGTTCTATATTTCGATGCCTTTGTGAGGTTAAAATTTTGGGTTGAAAGCCTCCGACCAATGGAGTCCACCCTGGTGGGCTTCACAGGTGATTCCATAATCCCCGAAGGAGTCATCACTCTGTTTGTTCGAGCCGGCACCTGGCCCTGCGTGGCTACCGTGCTCATGGATTTCCTCGTAACCAAGCTCCGATCCTCTTACAACACCATCCTTGGCAGACCGGGGCAGATATCTCTCCAAGCCATTAAGAGGAGGTGGACAAACTCATCAAAGCTAAATTTATCCGAAAAGTTAATTACCCTGACTGACTAGCGAATGTGGTTATGGTGAAAAAGTCAAATGGCAAGTGGAGGATCTGCATCGACTTCACCGACCTCAATAAGGCATGCCCGAAGGACAGCTTTCCTCTCCCCCGGATCGACCAGCTTGTAGACACTACTTTGGGTCACCAGATGCTGGCCTTCATGGATGCCTATTCGGGCTACAAACCAAATCCGAGTGGCGCTCGAAGACGAGGATAAAACCGCCTTCATCACTGACAACGGAAAGCAGTTCGATGATCCTAAATTTTGGGAGTTCTGCGAGGACCATGGCATCCTACACTGCCTGACTTCCGTCAGACACCCTCAAGCCAATGGGGAAGCCAAGGTAACTAACCAAACTCTCTTGCAGGGAACCAATTTGGCTCAACCAAGCACGAGGACGATGGGTCGAAGAACCCCACGACATATCGTGGGCGTACCGGACCACCAAAAGAGCACCCACAGGGCAAACCCGATTCAGGATGGCTTTTGGTGCAGAAGTCATCATCTCTGTAGAAGTTGGACTCCCCTCTCCTCGCGTGGAAGGCTATTCAGAGGAATCCAACGACAAGCATGTTGGCCCAGATGGCAACCCAAGAGGGGGGGGGGGGTGAATTGGGTTCAAAAAAAAATTTAATCTTTCAAAACTATTGAGATTAAATGCAGAATAAATTTCAATCACAAATAAAGAGATAAAGAGAGAGACAATTAAGGCACGACAAACATAATGATTTTATAGTGGTTTGGTGTATCCAACACCTACGTCCACTCCCAAGTTCCACTTGGGTCCACACTATAATCAACTAGATTACAGCCGAGTTGTTTTACAAGATCACAACTCAAAACTTATTGTTTTTAGGTGCACAACGAACCCAGCTGGTTTTTCTCGGGCTCACCAGCACAAAACCCAAACTCAAGCTAATCTAGCTTGCCCTGAGGTATACTACATCCACTAATTCAATCCCCCTGATTGAACTAGTAAAACAAGAAAGAATAATATTTATATTGACAAACAACTCCTCAAATGAGCAAATATTCAAAATAAATAAACAAGTTAGAAAGCCTGTTTGAAGTAGATTGGATTTGAGCTTTTCTTCTTTTCTTCTTTTCCTCTTTTCTTTGGAGATGTTGAATCAGCCCTTAGCTTTGATTCTTCACAAATGTTGCAGATGAGAAGTTGGAAAATTACACCAAAATAGAGCCTTTTCTTCTTTGGGAAATCCTCCAATTTTTTTAAGTTGAACGCCTTGGATTTCTCTTTGAGCTTTTTGGAGTGGAAGGATTTGAACTTGGATACTTTTCTCTTGATTTCAGGCTCAAGACTTCTCGGATTTTTGATTTGTATTAGCTCCTCTTTTCCGTTATTTCAAAACGAGCTTTTTTTTCCCTTTTTATAGATTTCCTTTAATCCATTTTTGGTGAGAAAACTAGCCGTTGGAATGTACCTAGAAAGTTTTTTCAAACAAAATATATCCGTTAGAAGTTAGGTGAAAAGGAAATATTACCGTTGAGCTAATCTGGCATTTTAAAAATCCGTTTCTGACAGGTTGGAGTTGGCTCCAACTTTTCAGGTGTCGGCTCCAAGTCGTGTATCCAAAAATAGAAAATTTCAAGTTCATCGAGGAGTCGGCTCCGAAAAAGTTAAGTGTCGGCTCGCCATGGTCAGGTATCGGCTCCAAAAGACTGTAAGTGTCGGCTCCAAGGTAGTCAAAAATCACACGTTCTGTCCCCGTGTCGGAGTCGGCTCCAGACACTGTAAGTGTCGACTCCGAAACTCTAGGTGTTGGCTCCGAAACTCTGGGTGTCGGCTCCGGACCGTATCAAAAAATCAGAAAGATATTTGACTGGCCATGGGGTTGGCTCCAGGCTTTCTAGGTGTCGACTCCAGGTTCTGAATTTTGAAACTTACCTTTGGCACTTGATTCAAAATACGTTTCTAAATACTTTTTGATTAAACAAATATTTTTAAGCCCTGAAACACTTGTTAAATTCATCAGTAACACAATAAATATACTCAATTCCTTTATTAATCATCAAAATCAATAAATGGGTCAACAATCTCCCCCTTTTGATGATTATAAAAACATTGAGTATATACATAGAATTCTTAAATCAAATTTTTAAATAAACGATCCTCACAGGTAAGCTCCCCCTGAATAAGATAGCTCCCCTATGAAGTTCAATTTAACAATTGTTCTTCCTTTGTTTGATACTTGGAATTTAGTTATATCAATTTTCACTAAGCTTATTTAAATTAGTGCATATCCAAAATAGCTTGATATCAATCAAATACCAATCAATGCTTAACTAATAATCAGTGCATATACGACATAACTTTCTCCCCCTTTTTTGTAATCAACAAAAAGACTAAAGAAGTTAAGTAGAATGTTAAAATTGATAGATCAAAAGATAATTTCATTGCATTAATAAGTCAAGTGTTACAAAATGAAACTAAACTTTATCAATTATCAAACTATACATTAAGATTTCAAAATAAAACAACAAACAACAACTGTTACATCAAGATTTCAAAATGAAACATCAAACAATAACTTTTACATCTTTACATAAAATCATAGATTGGATCTAATAATTCTTTGCAAATGATCTAAAATCTTTCCCATTCCATCACTTTGAGTTGCTACAAATTCTATTTAGCATACCCTTCGATCCCATTGAATGGGTTTTCGCAGGCAGCGAACGGAGCAATTAAAAACCATGATCAAACCTTTATAGACACCAATGTAGTTAAGCCCAATTGATTAGATCAATTATGGGATCATAGGATCAAACAATGACATGGTTAAGTCTAAGTTTCCTAAATCTTTATCATCTATTGCATTTTATGATAATTAAAGATAGTGATCTAGCTAGGGTGTTATGATAAGAGTTCTTAATTCAAATTTAAATTTTCTTATCATTTAATTACATGTTATGACATGTTGGTTTCACATCCCATGTAAATCCTAATGTCTCTAACATACCCTAAAGTTTTCAACATTCATTATCATAAGAATATCATATTTAATCATATCAATCATCATGCTAAAATTAAATCCTAAACATGATTTCTAGGATTTCAGCATATAGAATCTATCATGCATAAATAATAATTACTATTGTAACATGACACATATATGATTAATTATTGTTTATTATCATATAATAAACATTTTCCTATGATATTATATCTATTTGAACATGATAATGAATCAACATATGAAAACTTATCATGATTTTAAGCATAAAAAATTCATATTATCAATCATATTGACTCAAGTATCCTATCAGATTAATGAATCTGTTGCCTAAGGGTGCTCTGATACCACTGTTGGGAATTATGCTTATATTATATGAATCAAATTCATATAAACACTGCGGAAGATATAATAAAATTCCTAGATGCCCAGGACGCTTAGGAACAGATTCATTAAATCTGAAATAAAATCTAATTTTATTTATACCTGAGTCCTTTATCGATGTAGATGAGGATGAAGCCGGTTAATCCTTTGCCACTAGCCATCCACGTGTCCGGCCTCTAACGGTGATCCACGTGGAGAAGAAGGGATGAATATCTCCAAGATATGAAGATGATAACGGTGATCCACGTGGAGTAGAAGGGATGAATATCTCCAAGGTATGAAGATGATGCTACGGGAGAGAGAGGGGTGCAGGGGTGCTAGCGCCTCTTGAATCCCCTTGTAGAATTACAGAAGATATCTTTGAGGAAAGATCTAATCTTTTTCTTCTTATGCTCTTTCTTCCTAGTGGGAAGGAACTATATTTATAGGGTGAAAAAGGAGACGTTCCAAGGAGAAGAAGAGTCCCATCTTCATGGTAAGCAACTCCCATCTTTATGGTGAAAAACTCTCATCTTCATGGTGAGAAACTCCCATATTCATAGCAAGAAACCCCCATCTTCATGGTAAGAAACCCCCATCCAAGTGTCACAATCTCAGCCTTTAAGGTTGAGCCAAATGTCACAATTTAAGCCTTTGAAATTAGGACATAACTACATGCCCCAATTTGTACGTGTTCAACATCGAACCGTAGAGATTCATCATGCCTCATCCCATGGGGCATGATTCCATCTTCACATGGCTGAGATTGGTCGTCCATACCCAATAATCAGAGCCATCCATCACATGGATCAAGTCATATTTTGGTATCCAATTATTTGTTTATCATATGCACAAATAATTTCTCCTTAACATTCCTTCTACTATAATGGATCATATCCATTATAATTATATCTTCTTTAAATTGGGTCTCACCTAATTATTTAATTGATCATCTTATATGAATTAAATCTAATTTAATCCTCATTTTAATTCATCCAATATTCTCCTTAATGCGTGTGACCCATTAGGCCCTTTAACATGTTGGCAATAATCATGTCCTAATCATAGACCCTAGGAATGATTGGACAACTCTTTGTCCAAGTCACCAACATGATTATAGATTATGAGAGGCCTCTAGCAAAGCATCATGACCACCCAACTACTAAAGGTTTTGTTGACGTGACCATTAACACCTGTCCATGAATGGTTACCGTATGATCAAATCCTTTCGTCACATATCCCAGATCAATCAGTGGTATGGAATGTGTCAACCTGTAATTGATCTTCATTTACTTGATCTCAGGAAAAATTGACTCATATAAATTAGAACTTCGAAATCCTTTCGAATTTCAACTCAACCTTTCAAGGATTTAACAATCAATTTAATCCATCAAATGGCCGTGGGATATAACCCTTTTTATCAAGTGAGACGAATCCTTTCTTGATCAAACACCATCTTCATGTGCTTCATGTCATACCCAATTGACACCATATTTGCCACCCGTGGCTAGAGTGACGTTTGGATGTCGTCAAAGCATGACATTCCACACATGAGATGCAATAAAGATCTCAAGTCAAAGGATTACTCACACCACCATCATTAGAGATCAACCATCGACACTATATAGAATATCCATATAGGATCTCTATACGGGTCATCCAATGCATCGTTACAATAGCGAGCATCCACACACCTATCCAAGTATCTTCATACTTCAGCTTATGAAATCAGCTGCTCACCCCAAGGGTGATGATATGCAATGTGTGCTAGTCTCACAGTGTTCGATGGTGTCCAGTCCCATTTACACATCGACTAGGGAAGTTTAAAGAATCGAATCATAACGTGCAATTTGGATCTCACAATTTGTAATCTCTATTACAAATTCCATATGCATGGTTCACATTCTTTTGGACTTTATCTCACAGACATATACATCAAATATATATAAGATATCTGGATAGATAAAAAAATTATTTTATTTGATTTGTATTCATAGAATGTATACAGCTTTTAATCCAATTGGATCTAGGGTATACACTAACAATCTCCCACTTGCACTAGAGCCATTCACCCATGTATTTAATACCGAATGTCTTGACATGATTATCATGCTTCTGCTGTGGCAGGGCTTTAGTGAGCGGATCAGCTACATTATCCTCAGTGGGGACTCATTCTATTTTTACATCATTTTTATCAATAATCTCTTTAATTACATGGTATCTCCTGAGTACATGTTTGGACCTCTGATGAGACCTTGGCTCCTTAGCTTGCACAATAGCTCCATTGTTGTCACAATACAAGTGTACTGGATCAGCAATACTTGGAACCACACCAAGTTCAGTGATGAACTTTTTGATCCAATCTACTTCTTTGGCTGCATCTGATGCTGCGATGTACTCGGCTTCGGTCGTAGAGTCAGCAGTCATCTCCTGCTTGAACTTTTCCAGCTGACTGCACCACCATTGAGTGTAAAGACATAGCCTGATTGAGATTTATAATCATCTTTATCAGAGTAAAAACTAGAATCCGTATAATCCTGAACTATGAGTTTGGTTCCTCCATAAACCAAGAACATATCCTTAGTTCTTTGTAATACTTAAAGATATTCTTGACGACCATCCAATGTTTCTCACCAGGGTTTGCCTGGTATCTACTAGTGATACTCAATGCATAAGAAACATCAGGTCTTGTACAACATCGTATACATGATGGATCCGATTGCTGAGGCATATGGGATCCTATTCATGTGCTCTCTCTCCATTTGGGTCTTAGGACTCATGTCCTTGGAGAGATGTATCCCATGCGTACCGGCAGGAATCCCTTTTAGATTCCTCTATGCTAAACCGTTTTAGCACTTTATCTATATACGTTGATTGGGACAATCCAAGCAACCTCCTAAATCTATCTTATAGATCTTAATACCCAGTATGTAGGCTGCTTCTCCCAAATCTTTCATGGAGAACTGGCTGGACAACCATTCCTTCACTTCTTCCAGCAAGGATACATTCTTTCCTAACAATAATATGTCATCTACATATAATATCAAGAAAATAATAACACTCCCACTAACCTTCTTATACACACATGGATCATCCTCATTTTTGATAAAATCAAACTTTTTGATTGTTTCATCAAAACGGATGTTCCAACTTCTAGAGGCTTGCTTAAGTCCATAAATGGACCTTTGCAGCTTGCATACCTTTTGAGGATCAATGGACTCAAAACCCTCAGGTTGTGTCATATACACATCATCCATTAAATCACCATTTAGGAAGGCGGTCTTGACATCCATTTTCCATATCTCATAATCGTAATAGGCTGCAATCACAAGCAAAATCCTTATGGACTTAAGCATGGCTACAGGAGAAAAGGTTTCATCAAAGTCAACACCTTGCCTTTTCTTGTAACCTTTTGCAACTAGCCTCTTATAGGTAATCACATTACCATCCATGTCTGTCTTCTTCTTGAAGACCCATTTGCACCCAATAGGTTTTATCCCTTCAGGTGGATCAACCAAAGTCCATACTTGATTGTCATACATGGAGTCCATTTCAGACTTCATGGCTTCAAGACATCTCTTGGAGTAACGTCACAAATTTCTTCCGTGTAGTTAGTAGGCTCATCATATTCTATAAGAAATCCATATCTCTCAGGAATATGATGTGTTCTACTAGACCTATGTAGCTGATGTATACTTGGAGCTACTTGTGGCTCCATCATTTCTGATAGAGGCTCACGTAAATGTTGTCCTGAATGTGAGTTGAGTCTCCTGCTCAACTCCCACTGCATTTGGCATATGCTCCATGTCATCTAATCGGTCTGTGTCAATTTATGGTTCTTGAGTTTCACTAATCTCAATATTTCTGCCACTACATTTCTTAGAAAAATCTCATTCTCTAGAAATATGGCATGCCTTGAGACAAACACCTTTTGCTCGAGTGGGTGGTAGAAGTAGTATCCTTTTGTTTCTTTAGGATACCCATAAAATTACACTTTTCGGATCTAGCTCTTAGCTTGTCCGACTCATTACGCTTTACATAAGCGTAGCAACCCCAAATCCTTAGATGACTAAGGGTTGGTTTCTTTCCATACCATATCTCATAGGGAGTGATACTGACCGACTTAACGGAACTCGGTTTAGAGTGTATTCGGCTGTGAGTAGGGCATAACCCCAAAACATCTTTGGAAGATTTGCAAGGCTCATCATTGATCGCACCATATCTAATAATGTGCGATTTCTCCTTTCTGATACACCATTATGCTGTGGCGTACCAGGAGGAGTCCACTGAGAGAGAATCCCATTCTCCTTCAAATATTCTAAGAACTCATGGCTTAAGTATTCCCCACCTCGATCTGATCGAAGTATCTTAATACTTTTGCCACTTTGTTTTTCTACCTCGGATCTGAATTCTTTGAACTTTTCAAAGGCTTCAGATTTGTGTTTCATCAATATACATAACCATACCTGCTATGGTCATCTATAAATGTGATGAAGTAAGAAAAACCTCATATTGCCTGAATATTAATAGGACCACATACATCCAAATGTACTAGTCCAAAACATTCAGTTGCTCGCTCACCTTTTTTAGTAAAGATGACTTAGTCATTTTGCCACGTAAGCATGACTCACATTCCTCAAATGATTCCCAATCGAATGAGCCCAAGTAGCCATCCTTATGTAACTTGGTTAAGCGTGTTTCATTTACAAACGACAGTGCCACATGAATGAGTTCTTAGAATTATTTGATTTTAATTTCTTAGTTTCTATATTGAGAATAGGGCATTGTAAATTCAAAACATAAATCCCGTTGAACATTTCAGCAGAACCAAAGAACATTTCATTTTTAAAAATTGAAATTCCTTTATTTCCAATTTCAAATGTATATCATCATTTACAAGACATGAAACAGAAATAATGTTCTTTGTTATGTTTGGAACATAGTAACAATTATTAAGCTCCATTACAAGCCCAGTGGGTAAAGATAAAGAACAAGATCCTATAGCTAAAGCAGCAACCTTTGCTCCATTTCCATGCGTAGGATCACTTCGTCTTTTTCCAGCTTTCTATGCTTCTTATCATCTGCATATTAATATAAATATAGATCCACAATCAGTATCCAATACCCAAGTGGAATAAGAAGTAACAGATGAAAACATCTCAATCATAATATACCTGAAGTAGAAGCATCTGTATGTTTCTTTTCTTTCAGGCTAGCCAGATAAGCTTTGCAGTTTTGCTTTCAGTGCCTTCCTTCCCACAAAGTGACATTTCCCTTAGCTACTTTATTTTTCTTGATGCCCTTATTTGGTTTAGTCACCTTGGCCTTTTGGACCTTATTCTTCTTTGGCCACTTCTTACGAGCGCCAGAAGACTCCACGACCATAACCTGCCCCTTTTCTTTCTTAATGTTGGGCTTAACATTTGTCAGCATATTCGCGAGCTTAGGTAGAGATGTATCTAGCTTGTTCATGTTGAAATTAAGAACAAACTATGAATAGCTGGGAGGTAATGACTATAGAACCAAGTCAACACTTAGTTCATAATCCATCACAAAAACCAATCGTGCCAACTTCTCAATCAAATTGATCATTTTTAGTACGTGGGCACCCACTGATGAATCATCAGTCATTTTGCACTGAAACAACTCTTTAGAAGTTTGAAACCTCTCATATCGAGACTGTGCACCAAAAAACTCTTGCAAGTGCATCAAAATCTCCTGAGCATTCATATGCTCATGCTGTTTCTGAAGATCAGGTGATATCGAGGCCAACATCAAACATGTGGCCATGTCTTCAGCATCTTTATACTGGTTGTATGCCACATGAACCTCAGTCGGAGCATCCACTGGTGGGACCTCCGGTGCAACCTCATCAAGGATAAAAAGAATTTTCTCAATCAAGAACGATCCTTACATTCCTTAGCCAATCAGGGAAGTTGAGTCCAGTCAATTTGTTGGATTCTAAAATATTTCTAAGGTTGTTGTTTATACTCATGGTTTCTCTGATAACCTACATAAAATTAGAACGAGTCAATTACTATGAATGCTAATCATCAACTTAATATGGTAATTCTAGATTTTTGATTAAGTTGGTTTCTCCCACTATTTTATCAAGGTTAATGACCCTCTCTATTAATCTCGAGAAATTGACATTCAATTTCCTTAGTGGGCTAGGATTCTCATTTGAATTACTTGACCTTGGCTTTGGCACAACAAATCTTGGTAAGCCAAATTTGATAGATTATCATCAATCACATCTAATGTGACTCCTAGATCATTTAGGGGACATTGCCTTGTCAATCACATCCATATGTGATCACCCTAAAGTTTGCCTCTAGATTAGACTGACCCTGACTTTGGCCAATTATGCCAGTTAATCTAGTTAAGTCAACCCATTGTTCTACAATCAACTCCTCATAAGTACACTCAATCTCGGCTTTAGTATGACAAATCTCATGACCTAATGATTTTGTATCATGTGAACAATGGAAGGCTTATGACTTAATATTCGTGGAGGGATTTAGCGCATATAGGTCCCATCTATATCTATAACATTTGTACTATGCTAGGTTACAAATCCTATATATAGATTTTAGATTAATCTCAATTAACCTTAATTTCATAAGATCCAATCTTATGATTGGGACTCCTAATCAAATTAGGATCCTGATCACTATCTAATTTAGGAACCCTAATTATGTGACCAAATCAATTGCTACCATCCTGATCAACCTTAATTGATTTAATCAATTAAGAGCTTTCCTTAACAATGGCCAGATCAGCTGATCAATGGGGTCCTATTTAGCATACCCTTCGATCCCATTGAAGCTGATCAATGGGGTCCTATTAGCATACCCTTCGATCCCATTGAATGGGTTTTCACAGGCAGCGAACGGAGCAATTAAAAACCATGATCAAACCTTTCTAGACACCAATGTAGTTAAGCCCAATTGATTAGATCAATTATGGGATTATAGGATCAAACAATGACATGGTTAAGTCTAAGTTTCCTAAATCTTTATCATCTATTACATTTTATGATAATTAGATAGTGATCTAGCTAGGGTGTTATGATAAGAGTTCTTAATTCAAAATTTAAATTTTCTTATCATTTAATTACATGTTATGACATGTTGGTTTCACATCCTATGTAAATCCTAATGTCTCTAACATACCCTAAAGTTTTCAACATTCATTATCATAAGAATATCATATTTAATCATATCAATCATCATGCTAAAATTAAATCCTAAACATAATTTCTAGGATTTCAGCATATAGAATCTATCATGCATAAATAATAATTACTATTGTAACATGACACATATATGATTAATTATTATATTATCATATAATAAACATTTTCCTCTGATATTATATCTATTTGAACATGATAATGAATCAACATATGAAAACTTATCATGATTTTAAGCATAATAAAATTTATATCAATCATATTGACTCAAGTATCCTATCAGATTAATGAATCTATAGCCTAAGGGTGCTCTGATACCACTGTTGGGAATTATGCTTATATATGAATCAAATTCATATAAACACTGCGAAATATAATAAAATTCCTAGATGCCCAGGACGCTTAGGAATAGATTCATTAAATCTGAAATAAAATTTAATTTTATTTATACCTAAGTCCTTTATCGATGTAGATGAGGATGAAGCCGGTTAATCCTTTGCCACTAGCCATCCACGTGTCCGGCCTCTAACGGTGATCCATGTGGAGAAGAAGGGATGAATCTCCAAGGTATGAAGATGATGCTACGGGAGAGAGGGGTGCTAGCGCCTCTTGAATCCCCTTGCAGAATTACAGAAGATATCTTTGAAGAAAATATAGTCTTTTTCTTCTTATGCTCTTTCTTTTTAGTGGGAAGGAACTATATTTATAGGGTGAAAAGGAGACGTTCCAGGAGAAGAAGAGTCCCATCTTCATGGTAAGCAACTCCCATCTTTATGGTGAGAAACTCTCATCTTCATGGTGAGAAACTCCATATCATGGCAAGAAACTCCCATCTTCATGGTAAGAAACCCCCATCCAAGTGTCACAATCTCAGCCTTTAAGGTTGAGCCAAGTGTCACAATCTAAGCCTTTGAAATTATGACATAACTACATGCCCAAATTTGTACGTGTTTAACATCGAGCCGTAGAGATTCATCATGCCTCATCCCATGAGGCATGATTCCATCTTCACATGGCTGAGATTGGTCATCCATACCCGAATAATCAGAGCCATCCATCACATGGATCAAGTCATATTTCAGTATCCAATTATTTGTTCATCATATGCATAAATAATTTCTCCTTAACATTCCTTCTACTATAATGGATCATATCCATTATAATTATATCTTCTTTAAATTAGGTCTCACCCAATTATTTAATGATCATCTTATCTGAATTAAATCTAATTTAATCCTCATTTTAATTCATCCAATATTCTCCTTAATGCGTGTGACCCATTAGGCCCTTTAACATGTTGGCAATAATCATGTCCTAATCATAGACCTAGGAATGATTGGACAACTCTTTGTCCAAGTCACCAACATGATTATAGATCATGAGAGGCCTCTAGCAAAGCATCATGACCACCCAACTACTAAAGGTTTTGTTGATGTGACCATCAACACTTGTCCCTGAATGGTTACCGTATGATCAAATCCTTTCGTCACATATCCCAGTTCAATCAGTGGTATGGAATGTGTCAACCATGTAATTGATCTTTGTTTACTTGATCTCAGAAAAATTAACTCATATAAATTAGAACTTCAAAATGATTTCAAATTCCAACTCAACCTTGCAAGGATTTAACAATCAATTTAATCCATCAAGTGGCCGTGGGATATAACCCTTTCTATCAAGGGAGATGAATCCTTTCTTGATCAAACACATCTTCATGTGCTTCATGTCATACCCAATCGACACCATATTTGTCACCCGTGGCTAGAGTGACGTTTGGATGTCATCAAAGCATGACATTCCACACATGAGATGCAATGAAGATCTCAAGTCAAAGGATTACTCACACCACCATCATTAGAGATCAACAATCGACACTATATAGAATATTCATATGTGATATCTGTACGGGTCATCCAATGCATCGTTACAATAGCGGGCATCCACATACCTATCCAAGTATCTTCATACTTTAGCTTGTGAAATCAGCTACTCACCCCAAGGGTAAGATATGAAATGTGTGCTAGTCTCCCGGCGTTCGATGGTGTCCAGTCCCATCTACACATCGACTAGGAAAGTTTAAAGAATCGAACCATAACGTGCAATTTGAATCTCACAATTTGTAATCTCTATTACAAATTCCATATGCACGGTTCATATTCTTTTGGACTTTATCTCACAGACATATATACATCAAATATATTATAAAGATACTAGATAGATAAAAAAATTATTTTATTTGATCTGTATTCATAGAATGTATACAGCTTTCAATCCAATTAGATCTAGGGCATACACTAACACCTGATCCCTAGCAACGGCGCCAAAATTTGATCGTTGTTGTTGGCACTCAAAATAAAACCTACTCACTACTATAGCTAGTGGTGAATTCGGATCGCATCCTCGGGGATCAAGGGCAATTATTTCATGAAAAAGGAAAATTATCTATAGAGGATTATATTAAGAGTAGTTGTTATTAAAAGATAACAACTAATTAATTAACAAAATTCAAATAGCATGAGAAGCAACCCAGGAATCCGAATCCACCATGCAAATAGGTTTTATCTTCTTTTCTTTATGTTTCAATAGTAATAATTTTAAAAATTTAAAATTAGAATAATTTATCTCTTGTCAGGCATGGACCGTATCAAGAGATCACGGCACGTTCGTTTAGTGTATAAACTATTTACTAATTACAAGGTTAAGGATCTAATCTATCATACTACAATCTGTCTCTGGTACGTCATAGAGGGTACAGGCTATGTATACCAGATTAAAACCTCGATCAGAAAATAACTCAAAAGATATAATAAAGAAGAGCATAATTTTTATTGCATAAAATTAAGAACAAAAAGAAAGATAAAACCTGATTACAGGCTTCATCATCATCCCAGGTTGAAGGAATCTAGCCACGCATTGCTGCCATCAACATTTCCTTCATAATTTTTCTCTCTCAGGCCTAAATACAATAATCTAAATAAAAGAAGAATAAAAAGAGCTTTGTAGAAATTCCTCCCCCCAACTACTACCTGAGGTCCTCCTTTTATAGTGCTTGTCTAAGATTTCCTTCTAGTCAAAGTTGGAGTTAATCGGGCACTCAAGATCATTCAGATATCGTAAGAAAATTCTCAGCCATCCATTCAACATCATGCTTTAGTTTGCACTGGAATCATGCGAAATCATTTCTTTCTTCCTTTTTAGGCAAACCGAGTCCTGATTTGAGTGCCATCTGCATCGTTGGACTCAAAAAATCGAGCTCTCTTCATCTATAAGCTCCTTTTCTGCAAACATCCATAAAAGTATCAATTCTTAATAAATTTAAAAGTAATTAATATTTATTTTAATGGTTAAATTAGGATAATAAATATACTTATCACCTCCTAGTAACTGGTCCTCCACTAGCAGCCGCCGATGCATATGACATGGTTTCGCCAAACCTATATCGCTCTGGCTACCAAATGATTCTCTTTGGCTTATGTAGTGCAATGTCAATGCCTATCCAAGATGTGACTCCTTCCTCTGCTCATCTCTGCCGTGAGCATGCATCTGACTGATCCTCGCATGTGAAGACATATCTGGAGTGTGCTCCACCTGAATATCATATCCTCTTGATAATCCTACAAAACGTAAAATATCATAGAGATTAGTTGCTCAGCTGTGCCTTGCTGAGCCTCCTGCTGCCCACCTGCGTTCGACTGGGCCTCCGACTGAACCTCTACCATCTCCTACTTCCTGAGGACTGAGTTCTCATCAAAATCACATCCTTGCTGATCGTGGCCTTCTGCTCCAAGGGATCTCTTAGCCTGTATCTCTTGACTCCTCGTGGATATCCAATAAACACCATTTTTTGGGCTTTGGCATTCAACTTAGTCCGCTGATTGGCATCCACATGTACAAACATTGTACATAAAAAAACTCTGATATTGCTAAGCTCCACCTGTCTACCAGGCCACACATCCTCTAGTAACCTCGCATTAAGCTTGACATGAGGAGACCTATTCACCAAGTAGGCTGTTGTGTCAAATGTATCCATCAAAAATATTTTAGGTAATCCTACTTGCAATCTCATACATCTAGCTTTCTCCATGAGAGTTTGGTTCATTCTCTCAGCCACTCCATTTTGCTGAGAAGTTTTAACCACTGAAAATTACCTTTTGATGCCTTCATCTATGCAAATTTTTAGAAACTCCTTACTTGTAAATTCTCCACCGTTACAGACTACACCACCTTTACATATCTTCCTATCTCCTTCTCCACCTTAGCCTGCCATGCTTGAAATTTGAAGAAGACCTCTGACTTTTTCTTTAGGAAATATACCCAGAACTTCCTTGAAAAATTATCAATCAGAGTTATGAAATATCTAGCTCCATTCCTGCCCGAAACTGGAGCTAGACCCCAAACATCACTATGTACTAGCTCCAAGGGACCTGTACTTAAAATTTAGGATGCGCTTGGATCATTATTTCTCCTAACCTAGGTCTAGCCTAGACCTGACCTAGATCTAGCCTAGACCTGACCTAGATCTAGGACCCAAAAAAGGCTTGAAGTGTTGGTCCTTAATTAAGCTTATATCTGAACCTAAATTTAATTTGGATCCAAACAGTCTTAAAAAGTAGTGGCCTTTTTAAATTTTATGCTAGATTTACTGTTTATTTTGTGAGAATAAGGAACTAAAATAACACCAATCTCATAGTAAATTTTCTTTTGCTTAGAAATCAAGTAAACTATGACCTTTTTATCCTGAGTAAATAGATATAAATATTTTAAATGTTGCTTGTTTTTGCATAGACACACTTAAAAACTAAAATTAACTTCGCTATTCTACTTTTTAACTAAAATGAATTCATGTAGCTTGGCCTAATTGGGGCTCAAGCTTAGGCTTAGGCTAAGCTCATGTTGAGGTTGAGCCTAAATTCTGAAAAAAATAGAAACCATATATTCTATCATAATGGAGATTGATAATATACCTTTAAAATGCATGATCAATATTTTCTAGATTCTTTTTTTGGCTATGATTACTTGCTTTGGGCTCCTATATATTATTAAAACTCTTCTTCAAAACCCAAGAGTTTCTTAAGTTTAGGGATTTTATAGATGAAAATAGGAAAAGGATCAAATAACTACTCTATTCCTATCTTTTTATTAATTATAAAGGTAATTAGGGGAAATTGTTAGAGCCTAATAACTACATAAGGTAGTTATCACCTTATAATAAATTTGGCATGAACCAAGCATGGGCATGCCCTCTTAAGTGGACAACCCTACTTTCTAACATTGACAAGTAATTGGTAGAGGTGATGATGGATGGGATGATAATATTAGTGCAATGGATCGGATGATAATTTAGTGCAAATCCATTTCATATCCAAAATTTACCAAGATATTGATATAAATATGAATATTAAACAAATATCAATATTCATATCCATTAAAGAAAAATAAATACAAATATATTTATACAATTATCTAATGCATATTCAAATATCTAGTTAATCCTACTTGATCGGTCTTTTATATATTCATAAATTTTTAAGAAAAATAAATGACCATTTAACATGCTATTAATTTAATTTATCTTTTATTTAGCGATATTCTTGATTTAGTGATCATAAAGTTTAATCTTTCAACTTATATCCATAATTTTAATATCCAATTTATATTTATATCTTTTATATCTATATTGCATCTATATTTATCGAACAAAAATAATGCCGATATGAATCACTGGTATTCGTTCTCTATCAGATCTGTTATTTTCAATCATAAATTTTATAATTAGAATCATTATAAGACATGATTGTAAAAATACCTATCCTAGACCATCTTCATCTAGCAATATTCGGCGATCCAATATAGGTCTAACCAGCTCCAACGATGCCAACAGCTTGCGGTAATTGGTAATTAAATGGATACCCCTCCAACCCAACCCTAACCATCATACCTTTTTCAAGCCCAAAGTGTAACTATCAAGCTTTAAAAGTCAAACAGATTCAGTTGACCGGACCTGTTGTTGGAGTGAACCCATGTGGCTTACCAACATCTTAATTTGATCATGTGCAACCCCCTCAGACAATTTTGTCATAATAAATATCTCCCAGTGGACGGGATAGGATGATTCAATTCTTCCTTTTAATTGCCATACAAAGTAATTAATAAAATCTGAGAGAATGTTTCATGGAAAGAAGTAGTTTGCGGGAAAAAACGTTCATTACCACATAATTCAAACAGTACATATATTTCAGTCGTGCGTGGGTACATAACGGTAAACGCCTATTTAACTTTCCATACTGATGCAGCCAAGTCACCATCCTCGAACGTCGGTGCGCATCTGGTTGCCTCGTCCAGCAAGCCTGAGATCCTCTGGCTAGCTTCATGCGCCTGTGTGCCTGCAAACAAGTCCCGAAGGCCAGAGATTCCGGCGGGGACCCTCCGACGCTCAAGTCAGTGCTCTGGGCAACAGTTGTGAGCTTGAGGAAGCTCGAAAGAGAGAGAGGCTCAGAGAAGAGCTCTCTGTGTGAGAAAGAATGAGCGTTTAGGAGTGTTGTAGTCATTTTTTTTGGAGTTCGTTACCTAGTCGGGGGTCCCTCTTACCCATTTTATAGATGCTTAGAGCTTGTCTAGCTTGGGGCATGATCACTTGTCAGAGCATTAATTGATGGCAGCAACAGTGGAGCCACCTTCATGTGACGTGTCAGACTGCAGGCCGTATTCCGTCAGAGTAGGTGGCTGCAGCTGGTTGGCAGGTGCTATTTTGGTTTGGACAGCTATCGCAGGCTGCTGCAGGGCATGGCCGATCGTTACGGCGCTTGCTCTACGTGTCCCCTACGTGCTTTGCTTGGACGATTGTTGCAGGAGATAGTGGACCACGTGGTCACCACAGACGGTTAGTGGGCCACGTGGCTATGTCAGGCGGCTCGAGGTAGCTGGCACGAGGTTCAGGCCGAGGGGACACCGGGTCCGAGCCGAGGCTGAAGTCCGAGGCCGAGGCCGTCCGAGGCTGAGGCCGAAGTCTGAGGCCAAGGCCGAAGCCCGAGGCCGGGGCCGAGGAAGAAAGCTCGAGGCCGGGGTCGAGGAGGAAGCTCGAGGCCGGGGCTGAGGTGGAAAGCACGATGGCCGGGGCTGAGGCGAAAAGCTCAAGGCCGGGGAGGAAAGCTCAAGGCCAGGGCCGAGGAGGAAGCTCGAGGCTGGGGCCGAGGCGAAAGCTCGAGGCCGGGATGAGGTGTCTGTGGCCGAGCGGGATGATGCCGGGGCGAGGCCGACTTGCATGATGCCGGGGCAAGGCCGACATGGAAGATGCCGGGGTGAGGCCGACACCGAGTGACGAGGCCGAGGGGAACAGGCCTGAGGCCGAACAAAAGCTAGCTCCATGCAGAGGAGAGAGAAAAGGTGGCAGACGGGGGGAAAGCCGAGTTGCTTAAGTTTGTGTGCCCTACGTCAGCTAAGCGAAAGGAGTGTAGAACTCTTCATCTTTGCTCTTATCCTTTCATGCTTGCTTAAGTTTTGATTCCTTCCTAGTGGAGAGATCTTTTTCTTTTGCCTCACTGTCTAGCTGAGGGTAGCCAGCAATCCTCTCCCAACACAGAGTCTGGAAGTGGATGTCCATCAACTCTAAGTTAGAGAGTTGGCCTCTTCCAACTGTAAGCCAACTTGGGGCTGCCAAGATAAAGCGCTGAGGCTGAGATAAAATTGCCGAAGCAAAAATAGAGCTGTGGGGGCTGAAATAAATTGCCTCGAGTGTTTGTGTGCTGGTTCGGGAGGTAACTTGAGCGGGTACGGGCTTTTAGAGATTTGAACCGACTCGGGGGTGTATCCTAGCCAGACCGAGTAGTATCCGTTAGCCGTGATGCCGCCGAGCTCCTCCAAAACTGTCTCGGGTGTTTGTGTGCTGGTCCGGGAGGTGACTCGAGCGGGTATGGGCTGTTAAGGGTTTGAACCGACTCGGGGGCGTATCCTAGCCGGGCCGAGTGGTATCCATTTGCTGCGATGCTGCCGAGCTCCTCTGGAACCGTCTTGGGTGTTTGTGTACTAGTCCAGGAGGTGACTCGAGTAGGTACGGGCTGTTATGGATTTGAACAGACTCAGGGGCATATCCTAGTCGGGCCGAGTGGTATCTGTTAGCCGCGATGCCGCCGAGCTCCTTCGGAACCACCTCAGAGGTTTCATGGCCGGCCCGAGGGGTGACTCAAGGTTGCTGGAACCATAGGTCTTGAACCGCCGCGGGGGTTTTGCAGCCGGCCCGGGGGTGACCTTATGATCGTAGGACCATTGAGAGCCTTTTGAATAGTTGGTTTTGTTGGTTTTTCCTGTAATGCATTCAGGCACTAATGAAGAGAAACTTTTTCTCAAAGTGTAGTGTACTTAGCTTTTTCGTTGGAAAAATTTATCTCCTTCTGCTTCATTTGGGGTACTTCACGTTTGTGGGGTTTGTTGGTGAGCTTGGAGGTGCTCTTTACTTATAGCTTGAGCCTGCTCTTTTTGATGAGCCTTAGAGAAATATGACGATGGTGAGTCTCTTGCTGGGAAGATCTTCCACCGAATGGATGATGGCTGCAATAACGCCGTTGAGGCAGAAATAAAGCTGCTGAGGCTGCAATAAAGCCGCTGAGGCAGAGATAAAGCCGATGAAGCTGTGACAACGCCGCTGAAGCAGAGATAAAGCTGCTGAGGCTGCAAGAATGCCACTGAGGTAGAGATAAAGCCGATGAGGCTGTGACAATATCGCTGAGGCAGAGATAAAGCTGCTGAGGTTGCAAGAATGCCGCTGAGGCTATGACAACGCCGCTGAGGCAGAGATAAAGCCGCTGAGGCTGCAAGAATGCCGCTGAGGCAGAGATAAAGCCGATAAGGCTGTGACAATGCCGCTAAGGCAGAGATAAAGCCGATGAGGTTGGGACAATGCCACTGAGGCAGAGATAAAGCTGCTGAGGCTGTGACAACACTGCTGAGGCAGAGATAATGCCGCTGAGGCTGCAAGAATGCCGCTGAAGTTGTGACAACTCCACTGAGGCAGAGATAAAGTCGCTGAGGCTGCAAGAACACCGCTGAGGTAGAGATAAAGCCGATGAGGCTGCCAGAACACTGCTGAGGCAGAGATAAAGCCGATGAGGATGCGATAACGCTGCTAAGGTAGAGATAAAGCCACTGAGGCTGCAAGAACACTGCTGAGGCAAAGATAAAGTCGATGAGGTTGTGACAGCGCCGCTAAGGCAGAGATAAAGCCGATGAGGCTACGATAATGCTACTGAGGCAGAGTTAAAGCTGATGAGGCTACGATAACGCTGCTGAGGCAGAGATAAAGCCGATGAGGCTGTGACAATGCCGCTGAGGTAGAAATAAAGCTGATGAGGCTGCAAGAATGCCGCTGAGGCAGAGATAAAGCTGCTAAGGCTACAAGAATGCCACTAAGGCTGTGACAATGCCGCTGAGGCAGAGATAAAGTTGCTGAGGCTGCGATAACGTTGCTAAGGCAGAGATAAAGCCGTTGAGGCTATGACAATGCCGCTAAGGCAGGGATAAAGCCAATGAGGCTGCAGTAATGCCGCTGAGGTAGAGATAAAGCCAATGAGACTGTGACAATGCCGCTAAGGCAGAGATAAAGCCGCTGAGGCTGCAAGAATGCCACTGAGGCTGTGACAATGCCGCTGAGGCATAGATAAAGCTGCTGAGGCTGCAAGAATGTCATTGAGGCTGTGACAACATCGCTGAGGTAGAGATAAAGCCGCTAAGGCTGCGATAGCACCACTGAGGCAGAGATAAAGCCGCTGAGGCTGTGACAATGCTGCTGAGGTAGATATAAAGCCGCTAAGGCTGTGACAATGCCGCTAAGGAAAAGTTATGGCCGCCGAGAGCCTTTTGTACCCCAGAGGGTGACCCGAGAGTCGCTGGGATGGGACCATGCTTGGGAGCCTTTAACCCCAAAGGATGACCTGAGAGTTGGGAGTCGTCAGGTGCCTTTTCTTTGCACCAACGATCTTTGCTGCCGATGTTGGAGTTAGTCTTTGGCCTTTGGTGCCGAGCTGGCCTCAGGCTTGAGTGCCGATGGTACATCGAGTTTTTTGCATCTGGTGGTATACCAATCTTCAATGCTAATGGTACATTGAGCTTTTTGGGAGCTGGTGGTACACTAGTCTTTGGTGCTAATGGTACATTGGACTTGAGGTGCCGAGCTGGCTTTGGGCTTTTGAGTGCCAACCGAAGTCAGGCTTGAGTGCCGATGGTACATCGGGCTTTTTGGATCTGGTGGTACACTGGTCTTCGGTGCCAATGGTACATTGGACTTGAGGTGCTGAGCTGGTCTCGAGCTTTTGAGTGCTGATCGGAGTCGGGCTTGAGTGCCGATGGTACATCGAGCTTTTTGGATCCGATGGTACACTACTCTTCAATGCCGATGGTACATCGGGATTTTTGGATCCAGTGGTACACCGGTCTTCGGTGCCAATGGTACATTGGTCTTTGAGTGCCGATCGGGGTCGGGCTTGAGTGCCGATGGTACATCGAGGTTTCTGGATCCAGTGGTACACTGGTCTTTGGTGCCAATGGTACATTAGTCTTGGAATGCCGAGCTGAGGTCAGGATTGGATGCTGATGGTACATCGGGCTTTTTAGATCTGATGGTACATCGGTCTTCGGTGCCAATGGTACATTGGTCTTTGAGTGCCGACCGGGGTCGGGCTTGAGTGCCGATGCAGAGTCGGTCTTCCCTGCATGACATTTTTAAGTATCAATGAAAGAAACTATCTTAAGTGCAGCGTACTTAGCTCTTGCGGCACCCCTGTTTCCTTCTGCGGACTTGAGCACTTTTGCCCGCTGTGGTCTGCCCCCCAGGGAATCAAGTTGGTTGGGGTGGAGGTACCACTGCCCTTACTTGGGCCTTCCTCTACGTCACCATCCGTAGGAGAGAAGGCTGCTTGGGCGGTGAGCGGTGGCTCTGAGCTTTAAGTTGCTGACTGAAGCCGAGGACGACGAGGATTGAGGCAAGCTAGGACCAAGGCCGACTGGGGCCGAGGACGACTACTTTGTTGACCCAATTATTGATTTTGATGATTAATAAAAGACATGAGTATATTCATTATGTTTCTAATAGATTTAACAAGTGTTTCATGGATTAAAAATGTTTGATCGATCAAAAAGAATAAAGAAACATGTTTAAATTAATGTTTTAAAAGAAATTTTTAAAGTTCAGAGCCTGGAGTCGACACCCAAATTGTCAGGAGCCGACCTCAAGGCGTATCAAAAAGTTTATGAGATTTTGGTATGGTCTGGAGTCGACACCCAGGGTTTCGGAGCCGACTCCAACCTGAGATACAGAGAAGTGCATTCTGTTTCAGTTTCTGGAGATGACACCTAGAATTCGGGAGCTGACACCTGAGATTTCGGGAGCCGACACCAAGTATCTGGAGCCGACTCTAACCTAAGAACAGAGAGTGTTTTATGGACTTTTTGGAGCCGACACTTACAGTTTCTAGAGCCAACTCCCGAAAGTGACGAGCCGAGACTTACATTTCTTGGAGCCGACTCCCCAACAACTTTTTCTTTGCTATTTTTGAACACCCGACTTGGAGCCAACACCTAAAATGTTGGAGCCAACTCCAACCTGTCAGGAACTAATTTTTATCTGTCAGAATGTACTTCAACGGTAAGATTTCTTTTCACCTAACCCCTAATGGCTATTTTTTTGTGTGTAGAAGAATCCAAACATCTCCAACGACTATATTTCCCACCTAAATCTTGGATTAAGGGATCTATAAAAAGGAAGAACCATTCGTTTGAAAAATGAAAAAAAAAGATAGAAAAAGAGAGAGAAAAATAGAAAAAAGAAAAGGAAATATTTTGTGAAAAAATTCAAAAATCTTGAGAGAGAAATCAAAAGGAAAGACTCAGAGCTTACATCAACAAATCCAAGAGAGTCCAAAGAGAAATACAAGGCATTCAAGTTCAAAATCGAAGGATTTTTCAAGTGAAGAAAAAGAAAGCAGAAGCCCTGATTTCCCCCAACTTCTCAACTGCAATCTTTGTAAGAATCTGAGCTGAGGCCTGATTCAACATTTTAAAGGAGAAGAGGAAAGAAGAAAAGCTCAAATCAAATTCGCTTCAAACAGGCTTTTCTTACCCTTATTTATTTAATTGCATATTTGCTCACTTAAGGAGTTGTCTTATATTGTAAACTCTATTTTTCATAGTTGTTGGCTAGTTCAATCAAGGGATTGAATTAGTGGAGGTTGTATACCTCGGTACAAGCTAAGGATAGCTTGTTGTTAGGTTTTATATTGGTGAGCTCGAAAAATCAGCTGGGTTCGTTGTAATCCCGGGGAAAACAACAAGTTTTGAGTTGTGAGCTTGTAAAACAACTCGGCTGTAATCAAGTAGATTATAGTGTGGACCCAAGTGATACTTGGGAGTGGACGTAGGTGTTGGATACACTGAACCACTATAAAATCCTTGTCTTTGCCGTGTTTTGACTCTCTCACTCTATCTCTTTATTTGTGCTTAATGTTTATCCTGCACTTAATCTCATTTATTCCAAAGCACATAGTTTTTTGTAAGATTAAATTTTTGAGAACCCAATTCACCCCCCCTCTTGGGTTGCCATCTGGGCCAACAATTGGTATCAGAGCTTGTGCTCATTGTTTATTTGATCACACGATCAAGAGCTAAAGATCCAAATGGCAACTCAAGCTGGATCTTCATTTGCTGAAGGTCATTCTACTAATAGACCTCCTTTGTTTAATGGTTCGAATTATTCTTATTGGAAAGCTAGAATGAAAATTTTATTCACGCTTTGGATTATAAACTTTGGAGTGTAATCACTAATGGACCAAGCACACCCACACACTTTGTAGATGGTTCAATAGTTCCTAAACCCGAAAGGGATTGGAATGAGAATGATAGAAAAATGGCTCAGCTTAATGCAAAAGCCATGAATATTTTATATTGTACTTTAGATGCTAATGATTTCAATAGAATTTCTACATGTATTTCTGCAAAAGAAATTTGGGATAGATTAGAAGTTACCCATGAGGGTACTAATCAAGTTAAAGAATCTAAAATCAATATTCTAGTGCACAAGTATGAATTGTTTAGCATGGAACAAAATGAAACCATCACATGCATGTACACTAGATTTACTGATATTGTAAATGGTCTAAACAGTCTTGGCAAAACCTACACTAACTTGAATTGGTTCGTAAAATTCTTAGGTCTCTTCCAAGGATATGGGAAGCAAAGGTAACTGCTATCCAAGAAGCCAAGGACCTCAACACCTTACCTTTGGAGGAGTTACTTGGATCATTGATGACCCATGAACTGACCATGAAGCAACATCAGGAGGAG
>UESW01003930.1:879022-921544 GCA_900491605.1 Calamus simplicifolius | reverse complement strand
ATATTGTATTCGGGTACTAACAATCTCTTGTATCAAGAATTTACTAAGTTAATGCAGGGTGAATTCGAAATGAGCATGATGGGAGAACTCAACTTCTTCCTAGGACTTCAAATCAAGCAAAGTAAAGAGGGGATTTTCATCAACCAAACAAAGTACACAAAGGAACTTCTCAAGAAGTTTGGAATGGAATCAATCAAACCCCTTGGAACACCTATGAGTCCTTCATGTAAATTAGATAAAGATGAAGATGGTAAGAAGGTAGATCAAAAGTACTATAGAGGTATGATCGGATCTCTACTTTACTTAACAGCAAGTAGACCAGATATCATGTTTATTGTTTGTCTATGTGCTAGATTTCAATCAGAACCTAAAGAATCTCACTTAATTGTTGTGAAAAGAATTTTAAGATATCTAAGTGGAACAAAAAATGTAGGATTATGGTATTCTAGAGACTCAACACTGAACTTAATTGCATATTCTGACTTTGATTATGCTGGATGTAAACTGGATAGAAAAAGTACAAGCTGTACATGTCAATTCTTAGGAATTAGCAAAAAGTAAAATTCGGTTGCATTATCTACTGCTGAAGCAGAATATGTTGCAGCTGAAAGTTGCTGTGCTCAATCCTTTGGACTAAGCGACAACTTGAAGATTATGGCATAACACTTGATAAAACTCCTATTAGATGTGATAATACAAGTGCAATCAATTTAACTAAGAATTCAATCCAACATTCAAGAACTAAACACATTGAAATTAGATATCATTTTATAAGATAACATGTAGCTAACAATAAAATTTGCCTTGATTATGTTAGTACTGAAGAACCAATTAATTGACATATTTACAAAACCTTTGAGTGAAGAGAGATTTTGTTATCTTAGAGGTGAATTAGGGATTTGTGATCCTTTGGAATAACTTTGAAACCCCTAAGGAGTGATTATCTAGATTTCTATCAATTTCTTGAGATTCCTTTCATAATTTTAAGGATAATTTATCTAGTCATTTGAGCAATTTAATTCTCCATATTCCAAAGATTTTTTCAAAAATTTATTGATTTTATTTTGACAAGTTTCGGTTGTTTGAAACTCATTTATTTTTCTCTGAAACTGTCAATGGAGTCGACACCTCAATTTGAGGAGTCGACACCTCTTTTGTGTCGCTCTCGGTCTTCGACCTTGGAGCGGATACCCGCTTAAGTGGAGCCGACTCCAGTTTGGGCGCTAATTGTGTTAGCGACTTGGAGTCGACACTCGACTTTGTGGGAATCGACACCTGGTGGTCCCAAATTGACTATATTAGGGTAGAGTCGACATCTTCTTGATTTTTATCTTCTCTAAACCTTCTCCAAATCTTCACCAAACCCTCTCCAAACTTTCCAAAGCCAAATACTCCTCAAATCAAACATTCCCTAATATTTCTATGGCACCTAAGCGTAGGGGATCGGTCTTTGATGCTCCTATTGCTACAAGGAAGCGTACGGCTTGGCGTCCCGTCCGTGAACCTACTCCAAGTGATGATTCTTCTTCAACTCCCTCAGATAATCCTAGCCCCTTCTCTCCACAGGTAGATACCCTTGATGGACGAGTTATAACCATGGGTAGGAATGTAGATTTCGATTTCTTTGAAACCGGGATTTTGACATTGGTAGACAGATTAAAGAACTCGGTTGGGATAAAGTTTATTCTTTGGATGTTTCTACTTATCCAGCTCTTGTTATAGAATTTTACTTGAATTTATCTAGAGGAGATGGTGGAATTATTAGTTCAGTAAGATGAAAGAGAATTCATCTTACATTTCAAATTTTAGGAAATCTGTTGAGTATTCCTATAACTGGATTTGTTGCAAACATTCACAGTGAGAGATCAGCTGCTTTGTCAAGGATGTTAGGAAGAGAAATAACTGAATTTCAAGAGATTAGGGCAAACCAATTGCCACTTGAGCTTAGGCTGTTGCATAACTTTGCAGTAGGATTCTATTTCCCAAGACTGGCCGTTTTGAGTATGTCTCAGAGCGAGACATTGTAGTCATGGATAGTATCTTGATGGGTCAACCGATAAATCTTGTTGGGATGATGATATGGTATATGGCTGAGGCCGGGGGCAAGAGGAGATCTTCATTGTCTTATGGGATGATCCTAACCTTGGTATTTAGAAGTCAAGGAGTAGTTATTTCTGAGAATGAGCGATCGAAAAACCTAAGGCACACTGACTACTACAGCTTAGCTACTATGCACAGGATGGGATTTGTGAAAGTGGATGGTAAATGGGAGAGAAAAGGTCATACTGGAGACAGGGTTGCTGCGACTAATGTGCCTGGCCCTTCTGAGGCAGGACCATCTGTGAGACAGCTCACCAGAGCCCAATCAGGATGTACCTCCAGCTCCACCTGTTCCTTCTACTTTTGAGTCATCTATTAGTTTTTCGATATTCAGTTAGAACAGCTTAGAAGTATTTTTGCTACTCACAAGGAAGAGATGAAATTTGAGCTAGATAGCCAATTCATGAACCTGAGAGAGACCCTTTATCTTTGGATGAAAGAATTAGCAAAATTGAGTCTACACTTGGAGCCTCCGCTGAAGCTTTAAAGAATGATCTCAAGAACATTTTTTAGAACTTAAAGATATTTGTGGAGACTCAGAGACTTATTCCAAATGTAATGCTGAGCTTAAGGATAAAATTATGACTACATGTACATTTGTTGATGAAAGACTGAAGGCTTTTGTTAAAACTCAAAGTGAAGGAATGGGAAAAAGTAGAAGAATTGCAAAGACGTCTTAGAACTAATTTTTGATCATATTGTAATGAGTTCTTTGATGATATTTAGTTTGAACCTATTGTTGATTTACTTTTCATTAAATTTTTGTAATGAAGTTTAGTTTGATGTTGATGTAATGAAGTTTCTTTTGTAAACTAATGTAATGCTTGACTTATGATGTAATGAACTTATTTGATACTTAATGAATATCATTTGATCTTTGAATAACTATCAATTTTGTTATTTCACTTAAAACTTCATAACCTTTTTGTTGATTACAAAAAGGGGGAGAAGTTATTGATAGTCGTATATGCATTGAAAGTTATAAAAGGGAAGAGTATTTAATTGTATATTTGTAGATGCATTTGAACAATTAAGCTTAATTAATTGTCATATATGCATTGAAAGGATGAATAGATGTTAAAATTGATATAATTGTTTAATTGGTATCAAACATTAAAAGTTTACTATTAAAAATGAAAGAATAGATGTTAAATTGAGTATCATAGGGGGAGCTACCTCATTCAGGGGGAGCTTACCTGTGAGGAATAAATATTTGAGAAATTTGATTTGAAAATCTTAGTGTTTAATCATGCATATACTCAATATTTTTATAATCATCAAAAAGGGGAGATTGTTGACCCAATTATTGATTTTGATGATTAATAAAAGATATGAGTATATTCATTATGTTTCTAATAGATTTAACAAGTGTTTCAGGGATTAAAAATGTTTGATCAATCAAAAGAATAAAGAAACATGTTTTGAATCAATGTTTTAAAAGAAATTTTCAAAGTTCAGAGCCTGGAGTTGACACCCAAATAGTCAGGAGCCGACCCCAAGGTGTATCAGAAAGTTTCTAGGATTTTGGCATGGTCTGGAGTCGACACCCAGGGTTTCGAAGCTGACTCCAACCTGAGATATAGAGAAGTACATTCTGTTTCAGTTTCTGGAGCCGACACCTAGAATTCGGGAGCCGACACATGAGATTTTGGGAGCCGACACCTGAGTATCTAGAGCGGACTCTAACATGAGAACAGAGAGCGTATTTTATGAACTTTTTGGAGCTGACACTTACAGTTTTTGGAGCCGACTCCTGAAAGCGATGAGCCGACACTTACCTTTCTTGGAGCCGACTCCCCAACAACTTTTTCTTTGCTATTTTTGAACACCCGACTTGGAGCCGACACCTGAAAAGTTGGAGCCGACTCCAACCTGTCATGAACAAATTTTTTATCTGTCAGAATGTACTTCAACGGTATGATTTCTTTTCACCAACCCCTAACGGCTATTTTCTTTGTGTGTAGAAGAATTCAAACATCTCCAACAACTATATTTCCCACCTAAATCTTGGATTAAGGGATCTATAAAAGGGGGAACCGTTCGTTTGAAAAAAGAAAAAAAAAAGATGAAAAAAGAGAGAGAAAAATAGAAAAAGGAAAAGGAAATATTTTGCAAAAAAATTCAAAATCTTGAGAGAGAAATCAAAAGGAAAGACTCAGAGCTTACATCAACCAATCCAAGAGAGTCCAAAGAGAAATACAAGGCATTCAAGTTCAAAATCGGAGGATTTTTCAAGTGAAGAAAAAGAAAGCAAAAGCCCTGATTTTCCCCAACTTCTCAACCACAATCTTTGTGAAGAATTTGAGCTGAGGCCTGATTCAACATTTCAAAGGAGAAGACGAAAAGAAGAAAAGAAGAAAAGCTCAAATCAAATTCGCTTCAAACAGGCTTTCTTACCCTTGTTTATTTAATTGCATATTTGCTCACTTAAGGAGCTGTCTTATATTGTAAACACTATTTTCATAGTTGTTAGCTAGTTCAATCAAGGGATTGAATTAGTGGAGGTTATATACCTCGGTACAAGCTAAGAATAGCTTGTTGTTGGGTTTTGTGTTGGTGAGCCTGAAAACCAGCTGGGTTCATTGTAATCCTGAGGGAAACAATAAGTTTTGAGTTGTAAGCTTGTAAAACAACTCAGTTGTAATCAAGTAGATTATAGTGTGGACCCAAGTGATACTTGGAAGTGGACGTAGGTGTTGGATACACCGAACCACTATAAAATCCTTGTGTTTGCCATGTTTTGACTCTCTCACTCTATCTATTTATTTGTGCTTAATATTTATCCTGCACTTAATCTCATTTATTCCAAAGCACATAGTTTTTTATAAGATTAAAATTTTAAGAACCCAATCAACCCCCCCCCCTCTTGGGTTGCCATCTGGGCCAACATACTTCTTCTCCTTGTGGTGCCTTGTGTAGACATCTTCATGCTTCCCTTGACTAGCAGCCAGTAGCTCTCTGCCGATGCGGAGCCCGGAAGCAAATGCCCATCAACTGCAAGTTGGAGAGTCAGTTTCTTCTGACTGTGAGTTGACTTTGGGTCTTCTTCTTTTGTCATGAAATTTGGAGGTGGGTTAGAGAGGCTCTTTACTGATGAGCCTCAGAAATATGACGGGAGTGAGTCTCTCATTGGGTAAATCTCTCACCGGATGGATGGTGGATGGCTTGAGCAGCAAAGAGTGAGGGCGGCATGATGATTCATCTGAATGGCCCAAAATAGTGGTAACAATGGAGTAGAGACCAGCCTCTTGCTACTTAGTTCGTTGAGGGTGCCCCCCAGCGTAACTGGTGAAAGCTTTTCGGATTCTTGTCGTCACCATCTTCACTATCCACCATTTTAATAAAAAAAGGATGAGGATCTGTAAACCAGCATCGCTGACCCCCCCTTCCTGACGTGCCAATCTGATGCCGCCAAGTCATCATCCTCGAACATCAGTGCGCATCCGATCGCCTCCTCCAACGAGCCCGGGATCCTCCGGCAAGCTTCATGCGCCTGTAGGCCTGCAAACAAGTCCTGAGGGCCGAAGATTCTGGTGGAGACCCTCCGACGCTCAAGTCAGTGCTCTAGGCAATAGTCGTGAGCTTGAGGAAGCTCGAAGAGAGAGAGAGGCTCAGAGAAAAGCTCTCTGTGTGAGCAAGAATGAGCATTGAGGAGTGTTGTAGTCATTTTTTTGGAGTTCGTTACCTGGTCGGGGTCCCTCTTACCCATTTTATAGATGTTTAGAGCTTGTCTGGCTTGGGGCATGATCACTTGTCAGAGCATTAATTGATGGCAGCAACAGTGGAGCCACCTTCATGTGACGTGTCAGACTGCATGCAGTGTCCCGTCAGAGTAGGTGGCTACAGCTGGTTGGCAGATGCTATTTGGTTTGGACAGCTATCGCAGGCTGCTGTAGGGCATGGCCGACCATTACGGTACTTGCCAGACGTGTCCCTACGTGCTTTGCTTGGACGGTTGTTGCAGGAGATAGTGGACCATGTGGTCGCCACAAACGGTTGGTGAGCCACATGGCTGTGTTAGGCGGCTCGAGGTAGCTGGACACGAGGTCCAGGCCGAGTGGACACCGGGTCCGAGTCGAGGTTGAAGTCCTCGGCCGGGGCCATCCAAGGCTGAGGCCGAAGTCCGAGGCCAAGGCCGAAGCCGAGGAGGAAGCTCGAGGCCGAGGCCGAGGCGGAAAGCTCGAGGCCAGGGCCGAGGAGGAAAGCTCGAGGCCGAGGCCAAGGAGGAAAGCTCAGGGCCGAGGCGGAAAGCTCAAGGCCAGGGCCGAGGAGGAAGCTCGAGGCCGGGGTCGAGGCGAAAGCTGGAGGCCAGGACAAGGTGTCTGTGGCCGAGCGTGATGATGCCGGGGCGAGGCCGACTTGGAAGATCCTAGGGCGAGGCCGACTTGGAAGATCCCAGGGCGAGGCCAACTTGGAAGATCCCAGGGCGAGGCCAACTTGGAAGATGCCAAGGCGAGGCCGACTTGCATGATGCCGGGGCGAGGCCGACACCGATTGATGAGGACGAGGGGTACAGGACCGAGGCTGAATAGAAGCTAGCTCCATGCGGAGGAGAGAGAAAAGTTGGCGGACGGGGGGAAGGCCGAGTTGCCAAGTCCAAATGCTGTCATTGTGGCCCATGGGGGCCCACTGGCCCCATTAGATTCCCCCACACTCCTTGAGCTTGTATGCCCTGCGTCAGCTAAGTGAAAGGAGTGTAGAACTCTTCATTTTTGCTCTTTTCCTTTCATGCTTGCTTAAGTTCTGATTCCTTCCTAGTGGAGAGATCATTTTTCTTTTGCCTCACTAGCTAGCTGAGGGTAGCCAGCAATCCTCTCCCAACGTAGAGTCTAGAAGTGAATTCTCATCAACTCTAAGTTGGAGAGTTGGGCCTCTTCAAACTGTGAGCCAACTTGGGGCTACCAAGATAAAGCGTTGAGGCTGAGATAAAATTGCCAAAGCAAAAATAGAGCCGTGGGGGCTAAAATAAAATTGCCTCGAGTGTTTGTGTGCTAGTCCGGGAGGTGACTCGAGCTGGTACGGGCTGTTAGGGATTTAAACCGATTCGGGGGCGTATCCTAGCTGGACCAAGTGGCATCCGTTAGTCGCGATGCTGCCGAGCTCCTCCAAAACCATCTCGGGTGTTTGTGTGCTAGTCCGGGAGGTGACTCGAGCAGGTATGGGCTGTTAGGGATTTGAACCGACTCGGGGGCGTATCCTAACTGGGCCGAGTGGTATCTGTTAGCCGCGATGCCGCTGAGCTCCTCTGGAACTGTCTCGGGTGTTTGTGTGCTGGTCCAGAAGGTGACTCGAGTGGGTACGGGCTGTTAGGGATTAGAACTAACTCGGGGGCGTAACCTAGCTAGGCCGAGTGGTATCCGTTATCCGCGATGCCGCCGAGCTCCTCCGGAACCGCCTCGGAGGTTTCATGGCCGGCCCGAGGGTTGACTCGAGGTCGCTGGAACCATAAGTCTTGAACCGCTAGGGGGGTTTCGCGGCTGGCTCGGGGGTGACCTTATGATCGTAGGACCGTTGAGAGCCTTTTGAATGGTTGGTTTTGTTGGTTTTTCCTGTAATGCATTCAGGCACTAATGAAGAGAAACTTTTTCTCAAAGTGTAGTGTACTTAGCTTTTTCGTTGGAGAATTTATCTCCTTCTACTTCATTTGGGGTACTTCATGTTTGTGGGGTTTGTTGGTGAGCTTGGAGGGGCTCTTTACTTATAGCTTGAGCCTGCTCTTATTGATGAGCCTTAGAGAAATATGATGGTGGTGAGTCTATTGCTGGGAATATCTCCCACCGGATGGATGATGGCTGCAATAACACCGCAGAGGTAGAGATAAAGCTGCTGAGGCTGCAATAATGCCGCTGAGGTAGAGATAAAATCAAAGAGGCTGTGACATGCTGCTGAGGCAGAGATAAAGCCGCTGAGGCTGCAAGAATGCCACTGAGGCAGAGATAAAGCCGATGAGGCTGTGATAATGCCGCTGAGGCAGAGATAAAGCTGCCGAGGCTGCAAGAATTCCGCTAAGGCTATGACAACGCCGCTGAGGCAGAGATATAGCCACTGAGGCTGCAAGAATGCCGCTGAGGCTATGACAATGCCGCTGAGGCAGAGATAAAGCCGTTGAGGCTGTAAGAATGCCGCAGAGGTAGAGATAAAGCTGGTGAGGCTGTCACAATGCCGTTGAGGCAGAGATAAAGCCGATAAGGCTGCGATAACACCGCTGAGGTAGAGATAAAGCCGCTGAGGCTGCAAGAATGCAGCTAAGGCAGAGATAAAGCTGATGAAGCTGTGACAACGCCGCTAAGGCAAAGATAAAGACGATGAGGCTGCGATAACGCTGCTGAGGCAGAGATAAAGCTGATGAGGCTGGGACAGTGCCGCTGAGGCAGAGATAAAGCCGCTGAGGCTGCAACAATGCTACTGAGGCAGAGATAAAGCCGCTAAGGCTGCAAGAATGCCGCTGAAGCTGTGACAACACCGCTGAGGCAGAGATAAAGCCGCTGAGGCTGCAAAAACACTATTGAGGTAGAGATAAATCCGATGAGGCTGCGATAACGCCGCTGAGGTAGAGATAAAGCCGATGAGGATGCGATAATGCCGCTGAGGCAGAGATAAAGCCACTGAGGCTGCAAGAACGCCGCTAAGGTAGAGATAAAGTCGATAGGCTATGACAATGCCGTTGAGGCAAAGATAAAGCCGATGAGGCTGCGATAACGCCGCTGAGGCAGAGATAAAGCCGATGAGGCTGCGATAACGCTGCTGAGGCAGAGATAAAGCCAATAAGGATATGACAACGCCGCTGAGGTAGAGATAAAGCTGTTGAGACTACAAGAATGCTGCTAAGGCTGTGACAACGCCATTGAGGCAGAGATAAAGCTGCTGAGGCAGAGATAAATCCGTTGAGGCTATGACAATGCCGTTGATGCAGGGATAGAGCCGATGAGGCTGCGGTAATGCCGTTGAGATAGAGATAAAGCCAATGAGGCTGTGACAATGCCGCTGAGGCAGAGATAAAGCCGCTGAGGCTGCAAAAAGGCCACTGAGGCTGTGACAACGCCACTGAGGCAGTGACAATGCCGCTGAGGCATAGATAAAGCCACTGAGGCTGCAAGAATGTCGTTGAGGCTGTGACAACACCGCTGAGGCAGAGATAAGCCACTAAGGCTGCGATAATGCCGCTGAGGCAGAGATAAAGCCGCTGAGGCTGTGACAATGCCGCTGAGGCAAAGTTGAGGCCGTCGAGAGCCTTTTGTACCCTAGAGGGTGACCCGAGAGTCGTTGGGATGGGACCATGCTCGGGAGCCTTTAACCCCGAAGGATGACCTGAGAGTTGGGAGTCGCCAGGTGCCTTTTCTTTGTGCCAACGATCTTTGCTACCGACGTTGGAGTCAGTCTTTGGCCTTTGGTGCTGAGCTAGCCTCGGGCTTGAGTGCCGATGGTACATCAGGCTTTTTGCATCCGGTGGTACACCGATCTTCGGTGTTGATGGTACATTGGGGTTTTGGGAGCCGGTAGTACACCACCGGTGTTTGGTGCCAATGGTACATTGGACTTGAGGTACGGAGTTGGCCTTGGGCTTTTGAGTGCCGACCAGAGTCGGGCTTGAGTGCCGATGGTACATTAGGCTTTTTGGATCCGATGGTACACCGGTCTCAGTGCCAATGGTACATTGGACTTGAGGTGCCGAGCTGGCCTCAGGCTTTTGAGTGCCGACTAGAGTCGAGCTTGAGTGCCAATGGTACATCGGGCTTTTGGATCCGGTGGTACACCGGTCTTCAGTGCTAATGGTATATTGGTCTTTGAGTGCCGACTAGGGTCAGGCTTGAGTGCCGATGGTACATCGGGCTTTCTAGATCCGATGGTACACTGGTCTTTGGTGCCAATGGTACATTGGTCTTGGAGTGCTGAGCTAGGGTCGAATTGAGTGCTAATGGTACATCGGGCTTTCTGGATCCGTTGGTACACTGGTCTTCGGTGCCAATGGTACATTGGTCTTTGAGTGCCGACCGGGGTCAGGCTTGAGTGCCGATGCAGAGTCGGTCTTCCCTGTATGACATTTTAAGCATCAATGAAAGAAATTGTCTTAAGTGCCTTTGTAGCACATCTTCACGCTAGGAAGAAACCAAGGCCGGCTAGGACGAGGCCGACTAGGGCCGAGGCCGACTACTTTCTCTCCTTGCGATGCCTTGTGTAGACATCTTCACGCTTCCCTTGACTGGCAGCCAGTAGCCCTCTGCCGATGCAAAGCTCAGAAGCAGATGCTCGTCAACTGTAAATTGGAGAGTCGGTTTCTCCTAACTGTGAGTTGACTTTGGGTCTTCTTTTGTCATGAAATTTGGAGGTGGGTTTAGAGGGGCTCTTTGCTGATGAGCCTCAGAAATATGATGATGGTGAGTCTCCCTCTAGGTAAATCTCTCACCGTATGAATGGTGGATGGCTTGAGCAGCAAAGAGTGAGGGCGGCATGATGCTTCGCCTGAATGGCCCAAGATAGTGGTGACGATGAAGTAGAGACCAGCCTCCTGCTACTCAGCTCGTTGAGGATGCCCCCAGCGTAACTGGTGAAAGCTTCCCGGATTCTTGTCGTCACCATCTTCACGAACCACCATTTTGATAAAAAGGGATGAGGATCTACAAACCAGCATCGCTGACCCTCCCTTCCTGAAGCGCCAATCTGATGCCGCCAAGTCATCATCCTCGAACATCGGTGCATGTCCGGTCGCCTCCTCCAGCGAGCTCAGGATCCTCCGGCGAGCTTCATGCGCATGTAGTCCTACAAACAAGTCCCAAGGGTTGAAGATTCCGACGGAGACCCTCCGACGCTCAAGTTAGTGCTCTGGGCAATAGCTGTGAGCTTGAGGAAGCTCAAAAGAGAGAGAGAGGCTCAGAGAAGAGCTCTCTATGTGAGCAAGAATGAGCATTTAGGAGTGTTGTAGTCATTTTTTTTGGAGTTCGTTACCTGATCGGGGGTCCCTCTTACCCATTTTATAGATGTTTAGAGCTTGTCTGGCTTGGGGCATAATCACTTGTCAGAGCATTAATTAATGGAAGCAACAGTGGAGCCACCTCCATGTGACATGTCAGACTGCAGGCCGTGTCCCATCAGAGTAGGTGGCTGTAGCTGGTTGGAAGGTGCTATTTTGGTTTGGACAGCTGTTGCAGGCTGCTGCAGGGCATGGCCAACCGTTACGGCGCTTACCAGACGTGTCCTCTACATGCTTGGCTTGGACGTGTTGGCCCAGATTGCAACCCAAGAGGGGGGGTGAATTGAGTTCTTTTTTTTAAAAAAAAAATTTAACACCTTTTTTTTAAAAAAAACAAAAGGCTTCGATATAAAGGTGATTGAATGCAATATATAGATATATGCTAAGCACAAATAAATGAGATAGAGAGAGACAAAGAAACAAAGCACAACAAACACAAAGATTTTATAGTGGTTCAGTGTATTCAATACCTACGTCCACTCCCAAGTAGCACTTGGGCCCACACTATAATCCACTTGATTACAGCCGAGTTGTTTTACAAGCTCACAACTCAAAACTTGTTGTTTCCCCTGTGATCACAACGAACCCAGCTGGTTTTACCAGGCTCACCAGCACAAAACCCTACCACAAGCTATCCTTATCTGTCCCGAGATATATTACCTCCACTAATTCAATCTCCTGATTGAATTAGCAAACACAAATGGAAAATAGAGTTTAGAATATAAAACAGCTCCTTAAATGAGCAAATATGCAAATAATAACAAGGATAGAAAAGCCTGATAGAAGCGTTTTGAAAGAAAGCTTTTCTTCTTTTCCTCTTCTCCTTTGAAAAATTGAATCAGGGCCTCAGTTCATATTCTTCACTGAAAGTTGCAGTTGAGAAGTTGAGGATTTGGGGCTTTTGCTTTCTTTCTTCTAACGTTGGAAATCTCCTTGATTTGATCTTGAGAAGCTTATGAATTTCTCTTTGAACTTTCTGGGATGATGGATTTGAGCTCTGAGTCTTCCTTTTTGATTACTTTCTCAAGATTTTTCGGATTTTTTCATTCTCTAGTCTCTCTCTTTTCAAACGGACGGTTCCCCCTTTTTATAGATCTTTTTAATAAAAAATATAGCCGTTATGAGAAGCTTGGATGCATCTACACACAAAGAAAGATAGCCATTAGAGATTAGGTGGAAAAATATTAGCGTTGGAGTCCGTTTTGACAAATAAAAAATCGTTCTTGACGGGTGGAGTTGGCTCTAACTTTTTAGGTGTCGGCTCTAGATCAGGTGTCCAAAAATAGCAAATAAAAAGTTGTTGAGGAGTCGGCTCTGAGAAAGTTAAGTGTCGGCTCGTCGCTTTCGGGAGTCGGCTCCGGAATTCATGAGTGTCGGCTCCAGAAATGTCCATAAAAACACGTTCTCTGTTCCCAGGTTGGAGTCGGCTCCAGAAACTCAGATTTTAGCTCCCGAACTCTCAGGTATCGGCTCCCAAATTCTAGGTGTCGGCTCCAGAAACTGAAATAGAATACACTTCTCTGTATCTCAGGTTGGAGTCGGCTCCAAACTTAAGGTGTCGACTCCAGACCGTGCCAAAAATTCAGAAATCTTCTGATACGCCTTGGGGTTGGCTCCTGACTATTTGGGTGTCGACTCCAAGTTCTGAACTTTAAAAATTCCTTTAAACTTTGATTCAAAACTTATTCCTTTATTCCTTTGATTGATTAAATATTTTTATCCCTGAAACACTTATTAAATCTGTCAGAAACATAGTGATTATACTCATGTCTTTTTGTTAATCATCAAAATCAATAATTGGGTCAACAATCTTCCCCTTTTTGATGATTATAAAACACTGAGTATGCATGATTAAACAATAAGAGTTTCAAATCAAATTTCTCAAATATTTAGTTCTCATAGGTAAGCTCCCCCTGAATGAAGTAGCTCCCCTATGATACTCAATTTAACATCTCTTCCCTTAACAGTAAAACATATACAACTATCAATTACATCTCATAAGAGTTTAATGTTTGATTCCAATTAAACTATCATATCAAATTAAGTCAATTAAGCTCTTCCTTTCAATGCACATATAGAATTGTTAATTCTCCCCCATATACAATCAATTAAATACCAATTGATTAAGCTTATTTGTTCCAATGCATATACAAATATCAAATATCCCCCTTTTTTGTAATCAACAAAAAGGTTAAGAAGTTGCAAATTAACATTAAATGCCATAATTAAGAAATGCTCCAAGATTACTCATTAAGTATCAAAATGTTCATCATATATTCTTAAAGTCAAACATTCATTACATTGCACATACTTCATTATATCAAAATAAAAACTTCATTACATCAAGATATTCATACAAAATTTTAGTACAACCAAAAGGTAAATCAACATCAAACTAAAGCAAATAAACATCAATCCCAAATCTCCTTTTGAGTTCTACTAGAATCTTGCCCATCCCTTCACTTTGAGAAGCAATGAATTCATTTAGCTCCTATCAAAGAATCAGATGCAACAACATCTTCTCTTGTAACTCAGCATTGCATTTGAAATATGTTTCTGAATCACCTCCAATATCTTTAAGTTCTTCAAAATTATTCTTGAGATCATTCTTCAAAGATTCTGCGGAGGCTCCAAGGGTGGACTCAATTTTGCTAACTCTCTCATCCAAGGAATAAATAATTCTTAACCCATCAAACTGTTGTCAATCTCAGCCTTCATCTTTCTTTTTGAGTACTAAATAATCCTTTAAGTTGCTCCAACTGAACATCAGAAAAACCAACAGAAGGAACAACACTGGTACAGATGCAGGGATGAAAGTAGGTGTCGGTGGTGTGATGATCTGCTAGGTTCTGGTAAAGGATGCCTCACTGAAGGACCTGCCTCAAAAGGTGCAGTGGCTCCAATGTCAGCCGCTCTCTCATCCAGATTACCCTTTCTTCCCATCTACCATCCACTTTCACAAATCCCATCTATGCACAATAGCCAGGCTGTAATAATCAGCGTGTCTAAGGTTCTTCAAAGGTTCATTCTCAGAGATGACAACTCCTTGACTTCTAAATGCCATGGTTAGGACATCCATAAGGCAATGAAGATCTCCTCTTGCTCGGCCTTAGCCATGTACCATATCATCATTCCTGCTAAATTGATTGGCTAACCCGTCAAGATACTGTCCATTAACAATATGTCTCGCTCTGAGACATACTTAAATCGTCCATTTTTAGGAAATAGGATCCTACCACATATGTTATGTAACAGTCTAAGTTCAAGAGGCAACTGATTTACCCTAATTTCTTCAAAATCAGTGAAATCTCTACCCAACATCCTCAATAATGCTCCTGCTCTGTCATTGTGACTAGTAGCAATCATCCCTACAACAGGAATTTCTAAGAGATTTCCTAAATCTCGAAAGTGAGATGGATTCTTTTTTCTCTTACCATACTCACTAATCCACCATCTTCCCTTGATAAATTGAAATAAAATTCCTTTACAAGAGCCGTATAAGTAGGTACGTCTAAGGAACATACCTTATCCCAACTAAGTTCCTTGATTTGTCTACCAATTGCAAAACCCTCAGCTTCAAAGAATTCAAAATCTACCTTCCTTCCCATGGTTATGATCCGGCCAGCTAGGGTATCTACTTGTGGAGAGAAGGGGCTAGGATTATCAGAGTACGTTGAAGAAGAATCATCGCTCGGTGAAGGTTCACGGATAGGGCGCCTCACCGTCCGCTTCCTTGTAGTCACGGGAGCTTCAAAGATCGATCCCCTATGCTTAGGTGCCATAGGAATCTTAAGGAATGGTTGATTTGAGGAATATTTGGTTTTGAAAAGCTTGGATAGGTTTTGGAAGAGGTTTGGAGATGATTAGGGATGAGAAGGTGTCGACTCTGCCCTAATATAATCAATTTGGGTCCACCAAGTGTCGACTCCCGCAAAGTTGGGTATCGACTCTAAGTCCCTAACACTGTTAGCGCCCGAGCTGGAGTTGGCTCCGCTTAAGCGGGTGTCGGCTCCAAGGTCCCAGACCATGAGTGACACAGACAAGGTGTCGACTCCACAAATTAAGGTGTCGACTCCACTGACAGTTTCAAAAAAGAGAGTTTCAAACATCCAAAACTTGTTGAAATAAAATCAATAAACTTTTTGATAAAATCTTTGGAATGTGGAGAATCAAATTGTTCTAATGTCTAAATAAATTATCCTTAAAATAATGAAAGAAATCTTAAGAAATTGATTGAATTCTAGATAATCAATCTTAAGGGTTTCAAAATCATTCCAAAGGATCATAAATCCCTAATTCTCCTCTAAGATAACAAATCTCTCTTCACTCAAAGGTTTATAAATATATCAGCTAATTGTTCCTCAGTAAACATAATCAAGATAAATTTTACCATTAGCTACATGTTCTCTAATGAAGTGATATCTAATTTTAATATGCTTAGTTCTTGAATGTTGGATTGGATTTTTTGTTAAGTTTATTGCACTAGTGTTGTCACATTTAATAGGAGTTTTATCAAGTGTTATGCCATAATCTTCATATTGTCGCTTAATCCAAAGGATTTGAGCACAACAACTTCCAGCTGCAACATATTCTGCTTTAGTAGTAGATAATGCAACTGAATTTTGCTTTTTGCTAAACCAAGAGATTAAGTTACTTCCTAAAAATTGACATGCACCACTTGTACTCTTTCTATCTAGTTTACATCCAGCATAGTCAGAATCAGAATATGCAATCAAATTCAGTGTTGAGTCTCTATAATACCATAATCCTACATTTTAGTTCCACTTAGATATCTCAGTATTTTTTTACAGCAATTAAGTGAGCTTCTATAAGTTCTGATTAAAATCTAGCACATAGACAAACAGCAAACATGATATCAGGTCTACTTGCAGTTAAGTAAAGTAGAGATCCGATCATACCTATATAGTGCTTTTGATCTACTTTCTTACCATCTTCATCAATGTCTAATTTGCATGAAGGACTCATAGGTGCTCCAAGGGGTTTGATTGATTCCATTCCAAACTTCTTGAGAGTTTTCTTTTGTGTACTTGTTTGGTTGATGAAAATCCCCTCTTTGCTTTGCTTGATTTGAAGTCCTATGAAGAAGTTGAGTTCTCCCATCATGCTCATCTCGAATTCACCCTGCATTAACTTAGCAATTCTTGACACAAGAAATTGTTAGTAGCACCGAAAACAATATCATCTACATATATTTGTATTACTAATAAGTCTTTATCTTTCTTTTTTCAAGAATAGTGTTTTATCAATATTTCCTCTAGAAAAAATCATTTTCAATTAGAAATTTGCTTAACCTATCATATCAAGCTCTAGGTGCTTGCTTTAAACCATACAGTGCTTTGTGTAATTTAAAAACATGATTTGGAAATTCATGATCTTCAAAATCAGGTGGTTGTTCTACAAAAACTTTCATTTATAAAACCATTTAAAAATGCACTTTAACATCCATTTGAAATAAATTGATATTCATATGACATGCAAATGCAAGTAATAATCTAATTGCTTCTAATCTAGCTACAGGTGCAAATGTATCATCAAAATCAATTCCTTCTTCCTGCTTCTATCCTTTTGCAACTAATCTAGCTTTATTTCTAATTACTATGCCATTTTCATCTAATTTATTTCTAAATACCCATTTAGATCCTATAACTGAATGACCTTTAGGTCTATCAACTAAGGACCATACATTGTTCCTAGTAAATTGGTTTAATTCTTCTTGCATAGCTAGCATCCAATTACTATCTTTTTCAGCTTCTTCAATAGTTTTAGGTTCAATTTGAGATACAAATGCAAGATGATTATTGATATTTCTCATTGATGATCTAGTTCTTACACCTTGAGATGGATCACCTATAATCAATTCCTTCAGATGACCATAGGCATATCTCCAATCTCTAGGAAGATCTGCCTCATTATGATTAGTATCAATAACATCAACCCTAGGTGAATCATCATCTTTAGCTTCTTGTTCATGATCTGAAGATACATTATATTTATTTTTTAATATCTCTTTCTAATATATTTGTTTCTTCCTCATCATCAATCTTTTCTGAACTTGATGCTAAAGACTCATCAAAAACTACATAAATAGATTCTTCTACAATTAAGTTTCTTGTTGAACACTCTATAGGCTTTACTAGTTGTTGAATATCCTAAGAATATCCCTTCATCAGATTTGCATCAAATTTTTAAGATTATCTTTACCATTATTATGAATAAAATATTTACAACCAAATGCATAAAATAACTAATGTTTGGTTTTTTATTATTCCATAATTCATAGGGAGTTTTCTTAAGAATTGGCCTAATTAAAGCTCTATTAAGGATGTAACATACCATGTTTATAGCTTCCATCCAAAAGTATTTTGGTAGGTTGCTTTCACATAGCATGGTACGGGCCATGTTTTTTAAAGTTCTATTTTTCTTTCTACAACTCCATTTTGTTGTGGTATTCTAGGTGCAGAAAAGTTATGATTAATACCATGTTCAATGCAGAAATTTTCAAACAAATGATTTTTAAATTCAGTATCATGATCACTTCTAAGAGACATTATGGTGTTGTTTTTCTCATTAGTGACTTTCATGAAGAATTTCAGAAATATTAAGAAAGTCTCATCCTTGTGAGTTAAAAATAATACCCAAGTGAATCTAGAATAATCATCTACTATTACAAGACCAAATTTTTTCCTTCTAAACTAGTGGTTCTAGTAGGTCCAAAAAGGTCCATGTGAAGTAGCTCCATTGGCCTAGAAGTGGAAACAACATTTTTAGATTTGAAAGAGTTTCTTGTTTGTTTTCCAAATTGATATGCATCACAAATTCTGTTATTTTCAAAATTAACTTTGGAAGTCCTTTAACTAAATCCATTCTTATTAATTTTGAAATTAAGTGTGTGCTTGCATGACCTAATCTACGATGCCACAACCATCCAATCTCATTTACATTAGCATTATTAGCAAGTAAGCAATGATTACTGGTAGACAAATTGTCTAAATCAATTAAGTATACATTGCCATTTCTATTACCAATAAATATAATGCTATTGTCCATGGGATTAGAAACAGTGCAGATAGAAGCTTGAAATGAAACTTTGAAACCTTTATCGCACAATTGGCTAATACTATTAAATTATGCTTTAAACCATCTACATATAAAATATTTTCTATAAAAGTAGAGGGAGTTATTTGAATTTTACCAAATCCCATAATTTGGCCTTTACTATTATCTCCGAAAGTATAACTCCTCCTCTTTTATCCTCAAGGGTGATGAATTGCTCCTTATCACCCATCATATGCCTTGAGCAGCCGCTATCAAGATACCACTTTCGTTTTGATCTTTTGGCTACAAGACACTCCTTCAAAGTGATCAAACTATCTGTTTAGGGACCCAAGCTTTCTTGGGTCCTTCATGGTTAGTAGTAATAAAGATTGTTCCTTTTGGAACCCATATTTCTTTCCTTTAATACTTAAATTCTTATTAGTTTTTCTAAATTGCATTCATAAGATTTATGACCTTTCTTGTTACAGCAATAACATGAAACATCATTTTTCTCTTGTTCCTTTCTAAGGAAATTTTTAACATATTTTTGTTTCTTGTTAGGCCTATAACCCAGTCTAGCTTTATCAAATACAGCTCTTTGATTACTTAATAGCAAATTAAGTTTTTCAGAACTATATGTGAATTATCAACTATATTTTTATATTTATCAACTTCCTTCTTTAAACTAACATTTTCATTGGAAATTGATTCTCTCTCTTTTATCAAAATTTTATTTTCAGATTTTAGTTTTTCAACTTCATAAATTAGTTTGTCTTTTCTTTGATAAGATTTAAATTTTCATTTCTCAAAGATTTTCTTTTCTTTTTCAAAACTTTGAAATTATCAACTAATTCATTAAATGCATCAAATAATTCTTCAAAAGTAAAGTCATGAGTTTCAGTACTTACCTCATCATCTTCTTTTGCCATAAAGCAAATGTTTGCAACTTCCTTTTGTTCTTCCTCAGATGAGGATTCTTCGCTGTCGCTCCATGTTGCAACATATGCCTTTTCTTTTTCTTATACCCCTTTTTTAATTGAGGACAATCATATCTAAAGTACCCCGGTTTCTTACATTCATAGCATATGTGGGGGTCTTTCTCTTTATCCTTATCCTTTTCTTTTTCTTTTCACCTTCCATCTTTGTTCCAAATTTTTTCTTGTGGAAGGGTCTCCTTCTTTGCATAAATATTTTAAATTTCTTAGCAAGGAGTGCAGTCTCCTCCTCATCATCATCTTCTTCATCACTGCTGCTCTTTTCAATTTCTGCTGCTTTGAGGGCAATTATTTTCTTCTTCTTGACATCTTCCTCTATATGCTGTTTTATGGTCAACTCATGGGTCATTAGTGATCCAAGTAGCTCCTCCAAAGGTAAGGTATTGAGGTCATTGGCTTCTTGGATTGCTATCACCTTTGCTTCCCATAACCTTGGAAGAGACTTAAGGATTTTGCGCACCAATTCAGAGTTAGTATAGGTCTTGCCAAGACTCTTGAGACCATTCACAATATCAGTGAATCTAGTGTACATGCATGTGATAGTTTCAGTTTGTTCCATGCTAAACAATTTATATTTATGAACAAGAATATTAATTTTTGATTCTTTGACTTGATTAGTACCCTCATAGGTAACTTCTAATCTGTCCCAAATTTCTTTTGCGGAAATACATTTAGAAATTCTATTAAACTCGTTAGCATCTAAAGCACAATATAAAACATTCATGGCCTTAGCATTGAGCTGAGCCATTTTCCTATCATTCTCATTCCAATCCCTTTTGGGTTTAGAAACTATTGAACCATCTACTATGTGTGTGGGTGTGCTAGGTCCATTAGTGATTACACTCCAAAGTTTATAATCTAAAGCTTGGATAAAGATTCTCATTCTAGCTTTCCAGTAAGAATAGTTTGAACCATTAAATAAAGGAGGCTATTTGTAGAATGACCTTTAGCAAATGAAGATCCAGCTTGAGCTGCCATTTGGATCATTAGCTCTTGATCATTTGATCAAATAAACAATGAGCACTAGCTCTGATACCAATTGTTGGCCCAGATGGCAACCCAAGAGGGAGATGAATTGTGTTTTTTTTTAAAAAAAAATTAATACCTTTTAAAAAAAAACAAAAACAAAAGGCTTTGATATAAAGGTGATTGAATGCAATGTATAGATATATGCTAAGCACAAATAAATGAGATAGAGAGAGACAAAGAATAAAGCACAGCAAACACAAAGATTTTATAGTGGTTTGGTGTATTCATACCTACGTCCACTCCCAAGTAGCACTTGAGCCCACATTATAATCCACTTGATTACAGCCGAGTTGTTTTACAAGCTCACAACTCAAAACTTGTTGTTTTTCCTGGGATCACAATGAACCTAGCTGGTTTTACCGGGCTCACCAGCACAAAAACCCTACTACAAGCTATCCTTAGCTTGTCCCGAGGTATATTACCTCCACTAATTCAATCCCCTGATTGAATTAGCAAATACAAATGGAAAATAGAGTTTAGAATACAAAATAGCTCCTTAAATGAGCAAATATGCAAATAAATAAACAAGGATAGGAAAGCCTAATAGAAGCATTTTGAAAGCAAGCTTTTCTTCTTTTCCTCTTCTCCTTTGAAAAATTGAATCAGGGCCTCCGCTCAGATTCTTCACTGAAAGTTGCAGTTGAGAAGTTGAGGATTTGGGGCTTTTGCTTTCTTTCTTCTAACGTTGAAAATCTCCTTGATTTGATTTTGAGAAGCTTGTGGATTTCTCTTTGAACTTTTTGGGATTGATGGATTTGAGCTCTGAGTCTTTGCTCTTTGATTTCTTTCTCAAGATTTTTTGGATTTTTTTAGTCTCTAGTCTCTCTCTTTTCAAACGGACGGTTCTCCCTTTTTATAGATCTTCTTAATCCAAGTTTAGGTGGAATATAGCCGTTATGAGAAGCTTGGATGCATCTACACACAAAGAAAGATAGCCGTTAGAGATTAGGTAGAAAAAATATTACCGTTGGAGTTCATTCTGACAAATAAAAAATCGTTCCTAACAGGTTGGAGTCGGCTCCAACTTTTCAGGTGTCGGCTCCAGATCGGGTGTCCAAAAATAGCAAATAAAAAGTTGTTGAGGAGTCGGCTCCGAGAAAGTTAAGTGTCGGCTCGTCGCTTTCGGGAGTCGGCTCTGGAATCCATGAGTATCGGCTCCAGAAATGTCCATAAAAACACGTTCTCTGTTCTCAGGTTGGAGTCGGCTCTAGAAACTCAGGTGTCGGCTCTGAAAACTGAAAAAAAATACACTTCTCTGTATCTCAGGTTGGAGTCGGCTCCGAAACTCAGGGTGTCGACTCCAGACCGTGCCAAAAATCCAAAAATCTTCTGATACGCCTTGGGGTCGGCTCCTGACTATTCGGGTGTCGACTCCAAGTTCTGAACTTTGAAAAATTCCTTTAAACTTTGATTCAAAACTTATTCCTTTATTCCTTTTGATTGATTAAATATTTTTAATCCCTGAAACACTTATTAAATCTATCAGAAACATAGTGAATATACTCATGTCTTTTTGTTAATCATCAAAATCAATAATTGGGTCAACAGGATGGTTTGCAGGAGATAGTGGACCACGTGGTCGCCATAGAAGGTTGGTGGGCCACGTGGCTATGTCAGGCAGCTCGAGGCAGCTGGACACAAGGTTCGAGCCATCGGGTTCGAGCCGAGGCTGATGTTCGAGGCCGGGGCCATCCAAGGCTGAGGCCGAAGTCCGAGGCCAAGGCCGAACCCTAAGGCGAGGGCCAAGGAGGAAGCTCGGGGCTGGGGTCGAGGCGGAAGCACGAGGCCGGGGCCAAGGTGGAAAGCACGATGGCTGGACCGAGGCGGAAAGCACGATGGCCGGGGCCGAGGAGGAAGCTCGAGGCCGGGGCCGAGGAGGAAGCTTGAGGCCGGGGCCGACACGGAAAGCACGATGGCCGAGGCCGATGCGGAAAGCTCGAAGCCGGGGTCGAGAAGGAAATCTCGAGGCCGGGGCCAAGGAGGAAGCTCGAGGCCGGGGCCGAGGTAAAAGCTTGAGGCCGGGACGAGGTGTTTGTGGAAGCGAGATGATGCCGGGGCGAGGTCGACTTGGAAGATGTCGGGGCAAGGCCGACTTGCATGATGTCGGGGCAAGGCCGACACCAAGTGGCGAGGCCGAGGGGAACAGGCCTGAGGCCGAACAGAAGCTGGCTCCATGTGAAGGAGAGAGAAAAGGTGGTAGACGAAGGGAAGGCCTAGTTGCCAAGTCTGGATAATGTCATTGTGGCCAATGGGGGCCCACGGGCCCCATCACATACAATATTTTTACCCTTGTGATATTGCTTCTTGCCAAAGGCTGACAACTCCTGTTGCTCTGATATATATATATATATATATATATATATATATATATATGATCCTGCCAAACAAATCCAAATAATTCATTTTGTAAGCACCTTATTTAGAGCTAACGGTTATCAGGCCTTTAAGGCCATAATGAACTGAGCCATTTGAGCTTTTATAGGCTGAATTCAGATTGAGATAAGAACCCATCAGAATTCTTTATCTTTTATTATATTTTTTTTGTTACTATTGATCTTTTTTGGGCATCTGAAGATAATCATTGGGTTGCACTTCCATGTGATCGTGCTCGTGATAGGAGGATCAGATCAAGCCGGATCGTTGTACCTTGAGGACAGATCGCCAACAACCTACACGAATGGGCAAAAATCTGGTCCTTAGGGCAGTGTCTAACACGTCTCGATCCTGGCTTAATTCATATCTTCTTTTATTTTTTACTTTATTTGTGTATTTAAATTTCTATATTATATTTATAGCAATTTCTAGAAAGGATATTTTTGCAAAGATCAAAATTATTTTCTAACAGTTAAATCAATATAATAAAAATTTTTGTTAGAAAATAATTTTTGATCTTTGCAAAAAAATCCTTTCCTAGAAATTTTCTGGAGATGGCTCGACTCTGCCGTTCTCCAAACATGATAGCCGGTTGATGGGATGTCGAGGTTGGACTTGACACTGTTGATGGCGTGCATGAATATTAATGCAATGATAATTTTACCTCTCATCAGGGATTTATGACTATCAGGCCTTTAGAGCCATTATTGGCTGAGCCGTTTGAGCTTTTATGAACTGAGTCTATTAATAGACTCAAGAATTCGTATTGAAATAGAAATCAATCAAAATTCTTTATTTTTTATTTTTTTTTGTTACTATTAAATTTTTTTTGAGCATCTGAAGGTAATCATTGAGTTACACATCGATGCAATCTTGCTCATTGTAGGAGGATTGGATCGAGCTGGATCATTGTACCTTGAAGATAGATCCCCAACAATCTGCACGAAGAAGTGAAAATCTGATCCTTAGGGCAATGTCTAACATGCCTCGATCCTAACTTGATTCATATCTTCTTTTATTTTTACTTTATTATATATTTAAATTTTTATATTGTATTTCTAGCAATTTCTAGGAAAGAATTTTTTTTTTTTTCAAAGATCAAAAATTATTTTCTAACGTTACGTACGTACTGCTACTAGTGCTTTATTTGCGCCAGCATAATCCCGATTTCCTTGCTGTTAGGCCTCTCCTTGGGTTCATCCACAGTGCAGAAACAAGCAATCCTCAACACCAGCAACATCTGGTCTTCAAACCCATTCCCCAACAGAGTGGGATCTATTGCTGCTCGCGGATTTATGGAGTTCATCATGTTCCTCAACCATTTGACCAAGCTTATTTCATGAGTGTCCTGGAAGAAGTCGTCCCATGGCATCCTACCAATCACCAGCACTGCCAAAATCACTCCGAAGCAGTAGATATCGCACTTGGCCGTGAACTTCATCGTCTGGAAATACTCCGGCGCGATATATCCCACAGTCCCAGCAAGATTCGAGAAGGTTATGTGAGTGTTGGTGTCGGGCATCTCCTTGGCTAAACCAAAGTCTGTTATTCTCGCCTCCATATCATCATCCAACAGAATATTTCCAGGCTTGAGATCCCTATGAATGATCTGGGGCTTGTGGTGGATATCAAGATACTCCAAGCCGGCGGCGATCCCCATTGCTATCTTGTACCTTGCGAGCCAGTGCAGCTCTCGCCGGCCCTCCGAGACATTCTTGAGCACGTCCTGAAGGCTCCCATTCTTCATGTACTCATAGATCAGGTAATGGCAATCCGGCCGCGCCACGTGAGCTAGAAGAGGTAGCAAATTCCGGTGACGGATGTAGCCGGCGGTGCGAATCTCCGAACGAATCTGCCGCATCCACTTGTCGAGCAGCCTGCTCTCCTCCTCATCATTAGACTCACTACTGTCGACTGTTCTTCTCATGATCTTCTTGATAGCGATCTCCTTCCCCGGTTTCTCCGTGCCGGGGAGCTGGGCCTTGTAGACCTCGCCGCAGCCGCCTCGGCCGATGACCTCAAAAGAGGCAAGTCCGTCATCCTGCTCCAAAAAGGAGATGTGCTCGGCGCTCTTGATCATCGGACTGAAGATGGCTGGCCCTCCGGGATTCTTGTACCGGCCCCGGATGCAATTTATCAGCAGCCAGAAAAGGATGGATCCAACCAGACCGGAGGCTACGCTGGACACTGAGCCGACAATGAAACCAACGATCCCATTACGCAACTGATTCCGGCGCTTGTTCTTGTGATGATGCAAACGTGGCGATGGCGAAGAATGATTTTTTCTTGTAGAATTGTTGCTTGTCTTATTAGATTTGGAGGTACTCTCGGCGAAGATGTATCGGCTTGGGAGGAGGCTCCGGCGCCTGAGGGAGTCATCAGATGCTACGAGGTTGGGGTTGTCAGAGAGGTCGAGATGGCGGAGCTTAGGGAAGGAGTTGAGAGAACGAGGGATGAGGCCGGAGAAGAGATTGCCGGCGAGGGAGAGGTTTTCGAGGTAGGGGAAGCGGCGGAGGAAGCAGAGGTCACCGGTGAGGAGGTTGGAGGTGATGTGGCTGATCCAATACCATTAGAATAAATGGCAACGGCAGCTAACGGAGGTCCCCTTGGCTCCAAAACTCTTTCATCCTCGGATATCAATGTCAGTCTCGCCAAGTGCCTGACTTGGAGACTCACTTCGCATCTCCAAAGTGTCATTCAACCTTTAGCCCTGCCGTGCATCCGGTAAGACCTCAAGCATCTCAACCTCGAGACCCCTCCTTCGATGTGTGTGCACAAGCAACATCTTACCCCCGAGACCCCCTCCGATCTCGGGGTGAGGGCACAACATCTCAACCCCGAGACCCTCCTCTAGTCTCGGGGTGCACAAGCAGCATCTCACCCCAAGACCCCCTCCGGTTTCGGGGTGAGGGCACAGCATCTCAACCCCGAGACCCCCCCTCCGGTCTCGGGGTGTACAAGCAGCTCTCACCCCCGAGACCCCCTCCGGTCTCGGGGTGAGGGCACAGCATCTCAACCCCGAGACCCCTCCTCTAGTCTGGGTGCATAAGCAGCATCTCACCCTGGAGACCCCCCTTCGGTTTCGGGGTGAGGGCACAGCATCTCAACCCCGAGACCCCCTCTGGTCTCGGGGTGCACAAGTAGCATCTCACCCCCGAGACCCCCTCCGGTCTCGGGTGAGGGCACAACATCTCAATCCCGAGACCCTCCTCCGGTCTCGGGGTGCACAAGCAGCATCTCACCCCCGAGACCCCCCTCCGGTCTCGGGGTGAGGGCACAATATCTCAACCCCGAGACCCCCCTCCGGTCTCGGGGCGCACAAGCAACATCTCACCCCCAAGACCCCCTCCGGTCTTGGGGTGAGGGCACAACATCTCAACCCCAAGACCCCCCTTCGGTCTTGGGGTGCACAAGCAGCATCTAACCCCGAGGCCCCCTCCGGTCTTGGGGTCCTGGCACAACATCTCACCCCCGAAACCCCTTCGGTCTCGGGGTGTATGAACAATGCTCAGTACGTGGACCGGCCTTTGAACCGAACGACAACTTCAGGCCATCTGAAACACCCACATGGCCCGTTGTGCGCCCGTAGCTGCGAGTGACCATACCTCGTAACGGCTTATGGTTCATTGCACATTTGCAACTGTGCATGACCATGCCCTATTACGGAGTACGATTCACTACCACTTGTAACTGTGCGGGTCACATCCAGCAGTGGCACGCACCAAATACAACCGCAGCTGCCAGACACCTGTGAAGCCGTACTGACAAGTAATGCAGGATGCCTCCAACACGCACGATGACGGTATGACCCGTCACTGTCAAGCCTCATCTTTTTGTCCGATATCAGACGAGTTACCCCGGAATCAGTGATCTTTTGGGATGAAAAAACGGATCTTCGAGCAGGTATAAAAGGCCACACTCTCACTGTAAGTAGGGATTCGAGAAATAAAGTTTTCTAGTCTTCTTCTTGCTAGTTAAACTCTAACTCTCTAGCTTCTTCGGCTAGTGAGTTCTCATCTGTTCCCAAGTGACTGACTTGAGCGTCGGAGGGTCCCTATCAGAGCATCCGGTCTCCGGGAACTTTTCTTGCAGGAGTTCGGTGAGGAGGACGTCCATTCCCTCGGTGCTTGAAGAAGGTGACTTGGCGTCATCAAGAGAGAGGTCGAGGGAACGGAGGTTGGAGAGGGAGGCGAGCTCGTGGGGGACGTCGCCGAGAGGCGATTGGAGCGGAGGTCAAGGATGCGGAGGGCGCGGCAGCGGGCGAGCTCCCGGGGAAGGATGACAGAGAGGCGGTTGTCGGGGAGGGAAAGCTCGCGGAGGGTGGGGAGGTGGCCGATGGCAGTGGAGAGGGAGCCGGTGAGGCCGGCGGCGGGGAGGGCGATGGGGTGGCGGCGCCGCCGGCATCGTAGGTGACACTGGGACGAGGCTGGGGTCGCCGAGTACGGTGTGGCCTGGGTCGGAAAGAAACCCGCGAAGGACGTCGGAGTCGGTGGAAGCGCCAGCTACGGTGAGGAGGAGGAGGAGGGAATGACGGACAGCCATAGTATTGTGCGGCGAGGAGGTCTGAATTCGGTGGTGTTACTAAAGGCCTGGGCTGTGGAAAATTTGGGCACCGGGGGTGGAAATGGGCGGTTACTGAATGGTCGTCAATGAAATTGGCGGCTTAGGATTGGTTGAAAGACTTTTATATATTTTCCTCGTTCAAACCTTAGTGTCTTATCAGTCTAAGAGCTCAAGTTTAAATTCATGTTGAAATTCAATCAAATTTAATACATACCAAGCTCGTTTATTAAGCTCATTTACAGCACTTTTCAGCCACATCGATGGTGAATTAAATCTACATCACTTCTATATCATTTAGCATTACTCAAAATCTTTTTTTAAAATATTAATTTAAAAGTATTATTTAAATATCTTAACATGTATAAGTATTACAAATTTCAAAGTATATAATATTAAATATTAAGCTGTTGGTGAGCATGTAATATCAATCTCCAGCTTTGGAAGGCACACGTTAGATTGCACTCGAGGCAAGGTCCACTATCTGATGCAATGATCAATGATCTGTTTTCATTTTCCACGGGACAACATTCACGTAGGTCTGGGACCAAAATTGGTTGGCAAGAGGTGCCAGCCAAAGGAAGGGAGCTTCTATTTGCACCACTCAAATTACTCATTACATTCCTCAAATTTTTTAAAAAATTTTAATTTCTAAACTATCCTTTAAACTATTGCCCCTCTCTCGTACGATCTGCTCCGGCAGCCCCAGCCCCCCCCCTGTATGCTTTGCTTTGATGGACACCCCCCCTTCGGTTCACTTCGACAGCCCTCCCGGCTTTCCTCCTTTTCGTTTACTCCGGCGGACCTCCCTCCCTCCCTCCTTCGGCTTCCCTTCTTCCATATTTGCTTCGATGGACCCCTCTTCCCGTTCGCTTCAGCAGCCCCTTGGCTTCCTCCTTTTTCGTTCGCTCTGGCGTCCCCCCTCGATCACCGAGGCAATTAGTCTAAAAGTTTCCTAACTACACTTTGAAAAAAAAAGTTTCTACTAAGCATGGTTTTAAAAGTCGAATCAGATCAACCAATTAAACTGGTTCAATCAGAAATCGATCATCAATCTGATCTGATTTTATTATTAAAGTTAACTTTTATCTGGTAGAAATAAAAAAATCCATTAAATCGGTTTGGTTCGAAGAACCGATCCAATCTCGATTTTTTAACTTTTTGATAAATAAAATTAAATATAATTTTTTTAAAAAATTAAAATTTTCACTCGGTTTGCATCTGAAAACAATCCATCTATAGTTTTAAAGATATTTTCTATAGTTTTAATGTTATATAAATTTTTTATGAACAGAAACATAAGTTTTGAAGATATTTTTCTATAGTTTGATATTTATAATTTATAATTTTATATTATTAAATTAAAAATTAATTATGATTCGATCAAATCGGTTTATTTGGTCGAACCGATTGTTCCATGATCCAAATGTCAAGCCGGCTTGCAGTTTGGTCGGATTTTCAAAACATTGGACTAAGGTGGGCTGCTATCTGTCAGTGAACATTTTAGTAGGTTTCACTTAGCCTCAAAAAGACTTGCCAAAATAAGACTGCAGACTTCCATCCATTTAGGTTGAATTGATTGTTTCCAACATGGTTCAGTGGCATTTGCCATGCCTTCTTCCAGGGCTAATCAAATATTGCAGCAAATTCGGGAAACAATTTCTGTGTGGCAACTTTGACCAACCTTGGCTCCATTCCCATTTCGACCTTGGAGAAAAGGAGCACAAGATTAGCATGAGAAGTACTTTTTGAGCGACAGAGGAGGAAATGGTCCCCAGATCTATAGTTAATGAAATAGGAAACATGGTTTTCAAAACCATGCTTAGTAGAACTTTTTTATTTTATTTTTTCAAATTAGTAAACATAATTTGGATTTCTTGTCATCTGCGAGCATTCGCTGGTCGAAGAGGGGAGCTGTAGATCAGAGCTCATGTTCATACGCTTCTCAGGTCAATTTTGGATTTAAGTGGACCATTTCTACTAAAACGATGGTCCCCTCTCAGGTCAATTTTAGTTTTATTTGTAATAAAACTAAAAGATAGGCTTTTAGTTTTATTAGAAATAAATTGACCTGAGAGGAAATGGTCCCTCTTCAAAACCATCTCTCTCTCTCTCTCTCTCTCTCTCTCTCTCTGAGATATGGAAGGCGGCTCCATCCTTCTCTCAAAAAACTATTAGTGACGGCTATGTGCTACGGCTTAGACTTAGTTTACCTTATCCGCCGAGGATCTGAAATGAATGCTGCCGTTGATCACATAGTTAAATAGTTTATAAGTTTATAGTTTTTTTTTTTTTTTTCTCTCCTCTCTTCTCTCTTTGCTCTCCTCTCCTTTTTGTCCACTTTCTTTCTCTAAGTAGGCCATAGATGGAGGCCAAAGAAGGGTTCTCTCTCCTTTACTTTTCTCCGGTACGTTAATTATGGATTGCAAATGCACTACTCATCCTCAATTGTATGTATCAATACCCACATCGACTTAATTAGGTTGTTATGATATCCTAATATGGATGATTTTTTCTATGTTAGCCTAAAATATATAGTCCTATTTCTTGATTTGATAAATTGTTACGTTTGACCGACTCAAGCTGTTAAATGTTATTGTTAGCTAACCTTATCTTTCATCCTATTCTTGCATTTTTCCATCAGTCCAATATGATTCTTGAGATAGAAAGACATTGAGAAAAGAGCTTTATACTATGATCTTTAAATTGAAGTAAAATTTTAATTCTTTTAAATTTAAATTAGAATAAAAATTTAAAAAATAGAGATGAGGGATAATTTGGATGTGAATTCTAAATCTAAGAAATTAGTGATAATTAACTACTAGTTAAAAGTTAATTAAAGATATGTAGATGTTATATTTGTTGACCCAATTATTGTTTTTGATGATTAACAAAAGACATGAGTATATTCACTATATTTCTGACAAATTTAATAAGTGTTTCAGGGAATATAAGATGTTTAATCAATCAAAAGGTATAAGGAAATAAGTTTTGAATCAAAATTTAAAGGAAATTTTGTAATTTCAAATTTAGAGTCAACACCCAAACAGTCAGGAGCCAGCTTCAGGGCGTATCAGAAGTTTTTTGGATTTTTTGGCACGGTCTGGAGTCGACACCTAGAGTTTCGAAGATGACTCCAACCTGAGATATAGAGAAGTGTTTTCTGCATCAATTTTTGGAGCCGACACCTGAAGTTTGGGAGCCGACACCTGAGAGTTCAGGAGCCGACTCTAATATGAGTACAAAGAACGTATTTTTATGGACATTGTTGGAGCCGATACTCTTGGATTCTGGAGCCGACTCCCAAAAGTGCCGAGCCGACACTTAACTTTTTCGGAGCCAACTCCTCAACTACTTCTTATTACTATTTTTGAACATCACGATTTGGAGCCGACACCTGAAAAGTTGGAGCCGACTCCAACCTATCAGAAACGGATTTTTTCAGATGTCAGATCTGCTTCAACGGTAATATTTTTTTACCTAACCTCTAACGGCTATTTTTTTGTGTGTGTAGAAGTATCCAAGCATCTCACAACGGCTATATTTCCACCTAAACCTTAGATTGAAATATATAAAAAGGGGGGATATCCGTCCTTTTGAAAGAGAGAAAAATATACAGAGAAAGAGAGAAATATTTTTGAAAAAATTGAAAAGTCTTGAGAAAGAAAAAGAGAGAAATCAAAGAGGAATGACGCGGAGCTTAAGTCCATCAATCTCAGAGAGTTCAAAGAGAAATCCAAAAGCTTCTCAAGATCAAATCCAAGAGATTTCAACATTTGAGAGAGAAAGCAAAAGCCCCAAATCCTCAACTTCTCAACTACGATTTTCAGTGAAGAATCTGAGCTGAGGCCTGATTCAATCTTTCAAAGGATAAGAGGAAAAAAAGAAAAGAAGAAAAACTCACATCAAATCTGCTTCAATCAGGCTTTTCTAACCTTTGTTTATTTAAATTAAATATTTGCTCATTTGAAGAGCTATTTTGTATTGTAAACATTGTTTAAATTATTGTTTGCTAATTCAATCAGGGGGATTGAATTAGTGGAGGTAGTGTACCTCAGAACAAACTAAGGATAGCTTGTGGTTTGGGTTTTGTGCGGGTGAGCCTGTGAAAACCTGCTGGGTTCGTTGTGATCCTGGGAAAACAACAAGTTTTGAGTTGTGAGCTTGTAAAATAACTCGGCTGTAATCAGTGGATTATAGTGTGGGCCCAAGTGCTACTTGGGAGTGGACGTAGGTGTTAGATACACCGAACCACTATAAAATCTTTATGTTTGTCTCTCTCTTATCTCATTATTTATGCTTAGCATTTATCTATACATTGCACTCAATCTCTTTTATATCAAAGCATATAGTTTTAAAGAGTTAAAATTTTTTAAAGAACCCAATTTACCCCCTCCTCTTGGGTTGTCATTTGGGCCAACAATTGGTATCAGAGCTTGTGCTCATTTTTATTTGATCAAACGATTAAGAGTTAAAGATCCAAAGGGTAGCTCAAGCTAGATCTTCATTTGCTGAAGGTCAATCCACAAATAGACCTCCTTTATTTAATGGTTCAAATTATTCTTATTGGAAAGCTAGAATGAGAATTTTTATTCAAGCTTTAGATTATGAACTATGGAGTGTAATTACTAATGGACCTAGCACACCCACACACTTAGTAAATGGTTCAATAGTTCCTAAACCTGAAAGAAATTGGAATGAGAATGATAGGAAAATGGCTCAACTCAATGCTAAAGCCATGAATGTTTTGTACTGTTCTTTAGATGCTAATGAATTTAACAGAATTTCTACATGTAATTCCGCAAAAGAAATTTGGGATAGATTAGAAGTTACCCATGAGGGTACTAATCAAGTCAAAGAATCAAAAATTAATATTCTTGTTATAAATATGAATTGTTTAGCATAGAACAAACTGAATCTATAACCTGCATGTATACAAGATTTACTAATATTGTAAATGGTTTAAAGAGTCTTGGAAAGACCTATACTAACTCTGAATTGGTTCGTAAAATTCTTAGGTCTCTTCCAAGGTCATGGGAAGCAAAGGTGACTGCAATCCAAGAAGCCAAGGACCTCAATGCCTTACCTTTGGAGGAGCTACTTGGATCGTTGATGACCCACGAATTAACAATGAAGCAGCATATCAAGGAAGACGTCAAGAAAAAGAAAATAATTGCTCTCAAGGCTGCAGAAAAGGAAACTAGCAGTAGTGAGGAAGAAGAGGAAGATGATGAGACATCCCTTCTTGCAAAGAAGTTCAGAAAATTCATGCAAAGAAGGAGACCTTTCCACAAGAAGAAGTATGGAACAAAAATGGAAGGTGAAAAAGAAAAAGAGAAGGACAAGGACAAAGAGAAAGACCCCCTCATATGTTATGAATGTAAGAAACCGGGGTACTTTAGATATGACTGTCCTCAATTAAAGAAAGGCTACAAAAAGAAGAAGAAGACTCTATGTTGCAACATGGAGCAACAATGAAGAATCCTCTTCCAAGAAAGAACAAAATGAAGTTTATAAATTTAGTTTATAAAAGAAAAAGAATCAATTTCCAATGAAAATGTTAGTTTAAAGAAAGAAGTTGATAAATATAAAAATATAGTTGATAAATTTACATATAGTTCTAAAAAACTTAATTTGCTATTAAGTAATCAAAGAGCTGTATTTGATAAAGCAGGATTAGGTTATAGGCCTAACAAGAAACAAAAGTATATTAAAAATTTCTTTATAAAGGAACAAGATAAAAATGATGTTTCATGTTATTGTTGTAATAAGAAATGACATAAATTATATGAATGCAATTTCAGAAAAATTAACAAGAATTTAAATATAAAAGGAAAGAAAATATGGGTTCCAAAAGGAACAATTTTTATCACTACTAACCATGAAGGACCCAAGAAAGCTGGGGTACCTAAACAAAAGATGTGATCATTTTGCAGGAGTGTCTTGCGGCCAAAAGATCAAAACAAAAGTGGTATCTTGATAGCGACTGCTGGCACATGATGGGTGATAAAGAGCAATTCATCACCCTTGAGGATAAAAAAGGAGGAGTTGTTACATTTGGAAACAATGGTAAAGGCCATATTATGGGATTTGGTAAAATTCAAATAACTCCATCCACTTTTATTGAAATATTCTTTATGTAGATGGTTTAAAATATAATTTAATTAGTATTAGCCAATTGTTTGATAAAGGTTTCAAAGTTTCATTTGAAGCTTCTGTCTGCACTGTTTCTAATCCCATTGACAATAGCATTATATTTATTAAAAATAGAAATGGCAATGTGTACTTGATTGATTTAGACAATTTGTCTACTAGTAATCATTGTTTAGTTGCTAATAATGCTAGTGTAAATGAGATTGGATGGTTATGGCGTCGTAGATTAGGTCATGCAAGCACACACTTAATTTCAAAATTAATTAGAATTGATTTAGTTAAAGGACTTCCAAAGTTAGATTTTGAAAATAACAGAATCTGTGATGCATGTCAATTTGAAAAACAAACAAGAAACTCTTTCAAATCTAAAAATGTTATTTCCACTTCTAGGCCACTAGAGCTACTTCACATGGACCTTTTTGGACTGACTAGAACTACTAGTATAGGAGGAAAGAAATATGGTCTTGTGATAGTAGATGATTATCTAGATTTACTTGGGTATTGTTTTTGGCTCATAAGGATGAGACTTTCTCTATATTCATGAAATTCTTCAAGAAAGTCACTAATGAGAAAAATAACACCATAGTGTCTCTTAGAAGTGATCACGGAACATAATTTAAAAATTACTTATTTAAAATTTTTGTATTGAACATGGCATTCATCATAATTTTTCTGCATCTAGGACACCACAGCAAAACGGAGTTGTAGAAAGAAAGAATAGAACTTTAGAAGACATGTCCCGTACCATGCTATGTGAAAGCAACCTTCCAAAATACTTTTGGGCAGAAGCTATAAACATGGCATGTTACATCCTTAATAGAGCTTTAATTAGGCCAATTCTTAAAAAAACTCCTTATGAACTATGAAATGATAGGAAACCTAACATTAGTTATTTTCATGCATTTGATTGTAAATATTTTATTCATAATAATGGTAAAAATAATCATAAAAAATTTAATGCAAAATATGATGAAGGCATATTCTTAGGATATTCAACAACTAGTAAAGCCTATAGAGTATTTAACAAGAGGAACTTAATTGTAGAAGAATCTATTCATATAGTTTTTGATGAGTCTTTAGCATCAAGTTCGGAAAAGATTGATGATGAGAAAGATACAAATTTGCTAGAAAGAGATATTGAAAAATTAAATATAAATGTATCTTCAGATCATGAACAAGAAGCTAAAGATGATGATTCTCGTAGGGTTGATGTTATTGATGCTAATCATAATGAGGTAGATCTTCCTAAAGATTGGAGATATGCCTATAGTCATCCAAGAGAATTGATTATAGGTGATCCATCTCAAGGTGTAAGAACTAGATCATCAATGAGAAATATCAATAATCATCTTGCATTTGTATCTCAAATTGAACCTAAAATAATTGAAGAAGCTGAAAAAGATAGTAATTGAATGTTAGCTATGCAAGAGGAATTAAATCAATTTACTAGGAATAATGTATGGACCCTTGTAGATAGGCCTAAAGGTCATTCTGTTATAGGATCTAAATGGGTATTTAGAAATAAATTAGATAAAAATATCATAGTAATTAGAAATAAAGCTAGATTAGTTGCAAAAGGATATAATCAAGAAGAAGGAATTGATTTTGATAAAACTTTTGCACCTGTAGCTAGATTAGAAGCAATTAGACTATTACTTGCATTTGCATGTCATATGAATATCAATTTATTTCAAATGGATGTCAAAAGTGCATTTTTAAATGGTTTTATAAATGAAGAAGTTTTTATAGAACAACCACCTAGTTTTGAAGATCATGAATTTCCTAATCATATTTTTAAATTACACAAAGCATTTTATGGTTTAAAACAAGCACCTAGAGCTTGGTATGATAGGTTAAGTAAATTTCTAATTGAAAATGATTTTACTAGAGGAAATGTAGATAAAACCCTATTTTTGAAAAGAAAAGATAAAGATTTATTGGTAGTACAAATCTATGTAGATGATATTGTATTCGATGCTACTAACGATCTTCTATGTCAAGAATTTGCTACGTTAATGTAGGGTGAATTTGAGATGAGCATGATGGAAGAACTCAATTTCTTCCTAGGACTTCAAATCAAACAAAGTAAAGAGAGGATTTTCATCAACCAAATAAAGTACACAAAGGAAATTCTCAAAAAGTTTGGAATAGAATCAATCAAATCCCTTGGAACACCTATGAGTCCTTCATGCAAATTGGATAAAGATGAAGATGGTAAGAAAGTAGATCAAAAGCACTATAAAGGTATAATCGGATCTCTACTTTACTTAACTGCTAGTAGACCTGATATCATGTTTGCTGTTTATCTATGTGCTAGATTTCAATATGAACCAAAGAATCTCACTTAATTGCTATAAAAGGAATACTAAGATATCTAAGTGAAACTAAAAATATAGAATTATGGTATTCTAGAGACTCAACACTGAATTTGATTGCTTATTCTGATTCTGATTATGCTGGATGTAAATTAGATAGAAAGAGTACAAGTGGTGCATGTCAATTTTTAGGAAGTAACTTAATCTCTTGGTTTAGCAAAAAGCAAAATTTGGTTGCATTATCTACTACTGAAGTAGAATATGTTGCAGCTGGAAGTTGCTGTGCTCAAATCCTTTGGATTAAGCGACAACTTGAAGATTATGGTATAACACTTGATAAAACTCCTATTAGATGTAATAACACTAGTGCAATAAACTTAACAAAAAAATCCAATCCAACATTCAAGAACTAAGCACATTAAAATTAGATATCATTTTATTAGAGAACATGTAGCTAATGGTAAAATTTGTCTTGATTATGTTTGTACTAAAGAACAATTAGCGGACATATTTACAAAACCTTTGAGTGAAGAAAGATTTTGTTATCTTAGAGGAGAGTTAGGGATTTGTGATCAATTGGAATGATTTTGAAACCCTTAAGATTGATTATCTAGAATTCAATTAATTTCTTAAAAATTCTTTCATGATTCTAAGGACAATTCATCTAGATAACTCAACCATTTGATTCATAACATTCTAAAGATTTTATCAAAAATTTATTAAAATTATTTTTACAAGTTTCGGATCTTTGAAACTCTCATTTATTTTCTGAAACTGTCAGTGGAGTCGACACCCCAATTAGTGGAGTCGATACCCCAATTCGTGGAGTCAACACCCTAGTTAGTGGAGTCGACACCTCATCTGTGTCGCTCACGGACTGAGACCTTGGAGCCGACACCCGCTGTTGAGAAATTTGGGAGATTGTAATTACCCCAACTTTATTTTGATGATTTCCAAAAGCCATAAGTATATTAAAGGAAATAATGAGTTTTCTAATCAAAAACCTTGAGCTTATTTAAAATGAAAGCAATGGACTCTCAATGTTTAAATTCACTAAGTTATGAATCAATTTGAAAAAGAAGTTTCAAGCTCTATATTTAATATTTCAAAAAGGAATATATTTCTTGAAACATGTCTTGAATTCATGCTTAATTCATATTAATTGTATTCAAGTCAAAATTTTAATTAAAATTATTCTGGGACGAATTTCAAAGTCAATCAGAAAAATTTCTGATTTTTGATACGTTCCGGAGCCGACTCTAGAGTTTCAGAGTCGACTCCTGTAAGCCACAGAGATTTCTGATTTTCTCGAGTCGACCCTTGGATTTCAAGAGTCGACCCCTGACTCTGCGCGAGCCGACTCCTGTCTGTGCGAGTCGACTCCGCTCAAACAACAGAAACCATGTTTTTTGAGCACTTCTCGAGTCGACTCCCCATTTTCTTGAGTCGACTCCCGACTATCAGGAGCCGACACTTTGGTCTTTCGCGAGTTGACCCTCTAACGTTTAAAATGTTTCTACTTTTAGTAATCGACTTCGAGCCGACTCTCACAGTGCTCGAGTCGACTCCTAGGAATTCTGGGCGCGATTTTTCACGACGACACGTCAGCCCCAACGGTAAGATTTTTGAATAACGGCTATTTTTCTTTGTCTCTAACGGATATATTCTTGCAGAATCTATAAATAGAGGAGCCTATTTCAAATCAAAGAGAGCAATATAGAGAGATTTTTCATATTAAAGAAAAAGAAGAAAAGAGGGAAAAACAGAGCTTTCTTGAAAAATCTTCCAATTCAAAATAGAGTGATTCAAAAGGAGTGAAATCAAAGAGAAAGTTTCGTCAGCTCCAGATCATCAAATCCACAAGAGTCAAAAGAAAATCCAAAAGCTTTTCAAAGATCAAATCGAAGGATTTTCAACATTCAACAAAAAGGAGAAAAAGTTTCATCTCAACTCAAAAGTTTTCAAACGGTCAAGAATCTTGCTGAGGCCTGATCCAATACTTCAAGAGGAATTAAAGAGGAGAAGGAAGAAAGCCAAAGCTACAACCATCTGCAATCTTATCAGGCTTATCTAACCCTTTGTTATACTTTATTTGTATATTTGCTCAAAGGGAGCATTTCAATATTTAAACTTTGTTTTATTGGTTATTAGCTAATTCAATCAGTGGATTGAATTAGTGGAGGTTATCATACCTCGTTGCAAGCGGAGTGCTTGTGTTGGGTTAGTTGTAAGCCCGTGAAAAACAACGTGTAGGGTTTTGTGTTGGTAAGCCCGTGTAAAACCGGCTGGGTTCGTTGTGATCCCAGAAAAACAATAAGTTTGAGTTGTGAGCTTGGAAAACAACTCGGCTGTAATCGAAGAGATTATAGTGTGGACCCAAGTGAATCTTGGGAGTGGACGTAGGTGTTGGTTGCACCGAACCACTATAAAATTATCTTGTGTTTGCCGTGCTATATTTTCTCTCTCTATCTCTCTTTATTACTTGCTTGTGTATTGATTAAAGTTAGCCTCTCACTTGCACATCTTGCTAACTAATCAATTAAAGTTAAAAAGACTTAAATTTTTAAGAACCCAATTCACCCCCCCCCTCTTGGGTTGCCATCTGGGCCAACAATTGGTATCAGAGCAAGTGCTCATTTAGAATTTGATCTCACGATCAAGGGCTAAAGATCCTTATGGCAACACAAAGTGGTTCATGTTTTGCTGAAGGTCATTCTACGAATCGACCTCCTTTATTTAATGGAACCAACTATTCATATTGGAAAGCAAGAATGAGAATATTCATTCAAGCTTCTGACTATGAATTGTGGGGAGTAATAATCAATGGACCTAGTACACCCACACACTTAATAGATGGCACTATTGTTCCTAAGCCCGAAAGAGATTGGAATGATAATGATAGAAGAATGACTCAATTAAATGCTAAAGCCATTAACATTTTATATTGTTCCTTAGACTCTAATGAATTCAACCGAATCTCAACTTATAATTCCGCAAAAGAAATTTGGGATCGGTTGGAAATAACACATGAAGGAACAAACCAAGTTAAGGAATCAAAAATAAACATTTTGGTTCATAAATATGAATTGTTTACAATGGAACAAACTGAAACCATCACATGCATGTTCACTAGATTCACTGATATTGTGAATGGGTTAAAGAGTCTTGGTAGAATTTATTCTAATGCTGACCTTGTGCGCAAAATTCTTAGGTCACTACCAAGATCGTGGGAAGTGAAAGTCACTGCTATCCAAGAAGCAAAGGACCTCAATGCATTACCTTTAGAGGAGCTTCTAGGATCCCTAATGACCCACGAGCTAACAATGAAGCAGCATGTTGAGTAGAAAACAAAAAGAAAGAAAACACTTGCCCTCAAAACTGCAGAAATGGAAGAGAGCAGCAGTGAAAGTAATGATGAAGATGATGATGAAACTGCTCTCTTGGCCAAGAAATTCAGAAAGTTTATGAGAAAAAGGCCCTTCCATAAAAAGAAATTTGGAGCAAGAATTGATGGAGAAAAAGATAAGAGAAAGGACAAGGAGAAAGAAAAGAGAAAGAGCCCTTAGTATGTTATGAGTGTAAAAAGCCAGGGCACTTTAGATATGATTGTCCTTTGCTGAAAAAGGCCTACAAGAAAAAGAAGAAAGCATACATGGCAACATGGTCTGATGAATCTTCCTCGTCAGAAGAAGAAGAACAAAAGGAAGTTGCCAATATCTGTTTCATGGCCAACAACGACGACAACGACAATGAGGTAAGTACCGAAACCCCCGATGATGAATTTACATTTGATGAAATGTTTGAAGCATTCAATGAATTGATGATTGATTTCAAATCTTTGAAAAAGAAACACAAATCTTTGAAAAACTAAAACTTAAATTTAATCAATGAGAAAAATGAATTAAATCTTGTAGTTAATGATTTAAAAGATAAAATGGAAACACTTCTTAATGAAAAGAATGATTGTGCTCATAAGTTTGAATTGATAAAATCTAAAAATAAAAAACTAATTAAAGAAAAAGAATCAATCTCTAATGAAACTGATTTTCTTAAGAAAGATGTTAAAAAGTATAAAGACATTGTTGAGAAATTTACTCTAAGCTCAACCAAACTAAATATGATTTTAGATAGTCAAAAAGCAGTTTTTAACAAAGCTGGTTTAGGGTATAACATATTTAGAAAACAAAAATCATTGAAAAATATTTTTGTAAAAACAATCAAAGTAATATAACTTGTTTTAAATGCAATGAAAAAGGTCATAAATCATTTGAATGCAAAACATTAAATAATGACAACAAGTTAAATGTTAAAGCAAAGAAAATATGGGTTCCGAAAGGAATAATTTTTGTTGCTACTAACCATGAAGGACCCAAGAAAGCTTGGGTACCTAAACATAAAGTTTGATTATTGCAGGAATGTCTTGTAGCCAAAAGATCAAAGAAAAAGTGGTACCTTGATAGTGGCTGCTCAAGACATATGACGGGTGACAAAGATGAATTCATCACCCTAGAAGAAAAGAAAGGTGGAGTTGTGACGTTTGGCGATAACGGTAAAGGTCAAATTATGGGCCTTGGTAAAGTTCGCATAACTCCATCTATATTTATTGATAATGTACTTTACATTGATGGTTTAAAGCACAATTTAATTAGTATAAGCCAACTATGTGATAAGAACTTTAATGTTTCATTTAAATCTTCTATTTGCATAGTATCTGATTCCATTGATGATAGCATTGTTTTTACTGGTTATAGATATGGCAATATGTACTTAGTTGACTTAGAGAAATTATCTGAAAGTAGTCATTACCTAATTGCTGACAATGCTAACATAAATGATATTGGATGGTTATGGCATCGTAGATTAGGTCATGCAAGCACACACCTTATTTCGAAACTAATTAAAATGGATTTAGTTAAAGGATACCTAAACTAGATTTTGAAAATAACAAAATCTGTGATGCATGTCAATTTGGAAAACAAACTAGAAGTTCTTTCAAATCTAAAAATGTTGTTTCAACTTCTAGGGCACTTGAGCTACTTCACATGGATCTTTTCGGACCAACTAGAACCACAAGTCTAGGAGGAAAGAAATATGGTCTAGTGATTGTAGATGATTATTCTAGATATACTTGGGTAATGTTTTTAGCTCACAAAGATGAGACTTTCTCAATATTCCTGAAATTCTTCAAGAAAGTCACAAATGAGAAAAACACTACCATAGTATCTCTAAGAAGTGATCATGGAACTGAATTTGAAAATCACTTATTTGAAAGTTTTTGTTCTGAAAATGGAATTAATCATAACTTTTCAGCCCCTAGGACTCCACAACAAAATGGTGTAGTTGAAAGAAAAAATAGAACCTTAGAAGACATGGCCCGTACCATGCTATGCGAAAGCAACTTACCAAAGTATTTTTGGGCGGAAGCAATTAACACAGCATGTTACATCTTAAACAGAGCATTAATAAGACCAATATTAAAGAAAACACCTTATGAATTATGGAATGAAGAAAACCAAATATAAAATACTTTCATGCATTTGGATGTAAATGTTTCATTCATAATAATGGTAAAAACAACTTAGGAAAATTTGATGCTAAATCTGATGAAGGAATTTTTCTAGGTTATTCAACGACTAGTAAGGCATATAGAATCTTTAACAAGAAAACCTTAATAGTAGAAGAATCCATATATGTAGTTTTTGATGAATCTTTAGCAACTGGATCTGAAAAGATTGATGATGAGGAAGATACAAACATAATTGAAAAAGATCTTGAAAAACTTAATATTGAAGTATCTTCTGATCATGAACAAGAGGCTAAAGATGATGATTCACATAAGGTCGGTGATGTTAATAATGATCATAATGATATAGATCTTCCAAGAGATTGGAGATATGCTTATAGTCATCCTAAGGAATTGATTATAGGTGATCCCTCTCAAGGAATAAGAACTAGATCATTTATGAGAAATATTAGTAATCATCTTGCATTTGTCTCTCAAATAGAACCTAAAACTATTGAAGAAGCCGAGAAATATAACAATTGGATGAGCAATGCAAGAAGAACTAAATCAATTTACAAGAAATAATGTATGGACTTTAGTTGAAAGACCTAAAAATCATTCAGTAATAGGATCAAAATGGATATATAGAAATAAACTAGATGAAAATGGCATAGTAATTAGAAACAAAGCTAGATTAGTTGCAAAAGGATATAATCAAGAGGAAGGTATTGATTTTGATGAAACCTTTGCACCTGTAGCTAGATTGGAAGCCATTAGATTGTTACTTGCATTTGCATGTCACATGAATTTTAACTTATTTCAAATGGATGTTAAAAGCGCATTTTTAAATGGATTTATTAATGAAGAGGTGTATGTAGAACAACCACCAGGTTTTGAAGATCATGAATTTACAAATCACGTTTTTAAATTGCACAAAGCTTTATATGGTTTGAAACAAGCACCTAGAGCTTGGTATGATAGGCTAAGCAAATTTTTAATTGAAAATGATTTCACAAGAGGAAATGTAGATAAAACATTATTTTTGAAAAGAAAAAGCAAAGATTTACTTGTAGTACAAATATACGTAGATGACATTATTTTTGGTGCTACTAACGATTCTCTTTGTCAAGAATTTGCAAAGTTGATGCAGGGAGAATTCGAGATGAGCATGATGGGAGAACTCAACTTCTTCCTTGGACTCCAAATCAAACAATGCAAGGAGGGAATCTTTATCAACCAAACCAAATACACAAGAGAACTACTCAAAAAGTTTGGTATGGAAACAATGAAACCCCTCGGAACTCCAATGAGTCCTTCATGCAAGCTAGACAAAGATGAAGAAGGTAAAAAGGTTGATCAAAAGTATTATCGAGGTATTATCGGATCCCTTCTTTATTTAACAGCGAGTAGACCAGATATTATGTTTTCAGTATGTTTATGTGCTAGATTTCAATCTGAACCTAAAGAATC
>UESW01003930.1:807636-868907 GCA_900491605.1 Calamus simplicifolius | reverse complement strand
ATTTCTTGTAAATTGATTTAGTTCTTCTTGCATAGCTAACATCCAATTATTATCTTTTTCAGCTTCTTCTATAGTTTTAGGTTCAATTTGTGATACAAATGCAAGATGATTACTAATATTTCTCATTATGATCTAGTTCTTATTCCTTGAGATGGATCGCCTATAATCAATTCCTTGGGATGACTATAGCATATCTCCAGTCTCTTGGAAGATCTACATCATTATGATCAATAACATCATCGTCCTTATGTGAATCATCATCTTTAGCTTCTTGTTCATGATCAGAAGATACTTCAATATTAAGTTTTTCAAGATCTTTTCAATTATGTTTGTATCTTCCTCATCATCAATCTTTTCAGAACAGATGCTAAAGATTCATCAAAAACTACATGAATGGATTCTTCAACTACTAAGGTTTTCTTGTTAAAGACTCTATATGCTTTACTAGTTGTTGAATATCCTAAGAAAAATTCCTTCATCAGATTTAGCATCAAATTTTCCTAAATTGTTTTTACCATTATTATGAATGAAACATTTACATCCAAATGCATGAAAGTATTTTATATTTGGTTTTCTTTCATTCCATAATTCATAAGGTGTTTTCTTTAATATTGGTCTTATTAAAGCTCTATTTAAGATGTAACATGCTGTGTTAATTGCTTCCGCCCAAAATACTTTGGTAAGTTGCTTTCACATAGCATGGTACGGGCCATGTCTTCTAAGTCCTATTTTTCTTTCAACTACACCATTTTGTTGTGGAGTCCTAGGGGCTGAAAAATTATGATTAATTCCATTTTCAGTGCAAAATTTTCAAATAAGTGATTTTCAAATTCTGTTCCATGATCACTTCTTAGAGATACTATAGTAGTGTTTTTCTCATTTGTGACTTTCTTGAAGAATTTCAGGAATATCGAGAAAGTCTCATCTTTGTGAGCTAAAAACATTACCCAAGTATATCTAGAATAATCATCTACAATCACTAGACCATATTTCTTTCCTCCTAGACTTGTGGTTCTAGTTGGTCCAAAAAGATCCATGTGAAGTAGCTCTAGTGCCCTAGAAGTTGAAACAATGTTTTTAGATTTGAAAGAACTTCTAGTTTGTTTTCCAAATTGACATGCATCACATATTTTATTATTTTCAAAATCTAGTTTAGGTAATCCTTTAACTAAATCCATTTTAATTAGTTTTGAAATAAGGTGTGTGCTTGCATGACCTAATCTACGATGCCACAACCAACTAATTCATTTATGTTAGCATTGTCAGCAATTAAGCAATGATCACTTAGATAATTTTTCTAAATCAACAAGTACATTGCCATGTCTATAACCAGTAAAACAATGCTATCATCAATAGAATTAGTTACAGTGCATAAGAAGATTTAAATGAAACATTAAAATTTTTATCACATAATTGACTTATACTAATTAGATTATGCTTCAAACCATTAACATAAAGTACATTATCAATAATGTAGATGGAGTTATGCGAACTTTACCAAGGCCCATAATTTGACCTTTACCGTTATCGCCAAACGTAACAACTCCACCTTTCTTTTCTTCAGGGTGATGAATTCATCTTTGTCACCCGTCATATGTCTTGAGCAGCCACTATCAAGTACCACTTTTCTTTGATCTTTTGGCTACAAGACATTCCTGCAAAAATAATCAAACTTTATTTAGGTACCCAAGCTTTCTTGGGTCCTTCATGGTTAGTAGCATAAAAATTGTTCCTTTCGGAACCCATATTTTCTTCCTTTAATATTTAATTTTTGTTATTTTTTTTGCATTCAAAGGATTTATGACCTTTTTCATTACATTTAAACAGTAATTATTTTTTTGGCTTTTATAAAAATATTTTTTTTTTTTTAATTGTTATATCCTAAACCAGCTTTATCTGCTTTTGATTCTTAACAATAAATTAAGTTTTTGAACTTAAGTTTTCTCTTTTATATTTATCAATTCTTTAATTTATCTTTCTTAGAAATTGATTTTTTCTTTTTTTTTCTTTTTCATTTTAAGTTTTAACTTTAAAGATTCATTTTTCTTTTTAAAATATTTCATTTTTCAAAAACTTATATTTCTTTTTCAAAATTTTAAAATCAATAAGTTCATTGAAAGCTCAAACATTTCATCAAATGTAAAATCATCATTTGGGTTTTCAGAACTTACCTCATCTCGTCGTTTGGCCATGAAGCAAATATTGGCAACTTCTTTTTGTTCTTCTTCCGAAGAAGATTCATCGCTGTCAGTCCAAGTTGCCATAGGCTTTCTTTTTCTTGTAGGCCTTTTCAGTAAAGGACATCATATCTAAAGTGCCCTGGTTTTTACATTCATAACAAATCAAGGGGTCTTTCTCTTTGTCCTTGTCCCTTTCTTTTCTTTTCTCCTTCCATCTTGCTCCAAATTTTTTTTGTGGAAGGGCCTTTCTTCTCATAAATTTTTTGAATTTTCTTGCAAGAGAGAGCTTCTCATCATCATCATCATCATCACTGCTGCTCTCTTCATTTTTGCAGCCTTGAGGGCAATTTTCTTTTTTTGTTTCCTCCTCAACATGCTGCTTCATTGTTAAGCTCATGGGTCATAAGGATCCTAGAAGCTCCTCTAAGGGTAGTGCATTGAGGTCCTTTGGCTTCTTGGATTGCTGTCACCTTTGCTTCCCACGATCTTGGAAGTGACCTAAGAATTTTGCGAACAAGATCAGCATTAGTATAAGTTTTTCCAAGACTTTTCAAACCATTCACAATATCAGTAAATCTAGTGAACATGCATGTGATGGTTTCAGTTTGTTCCATGTAAATAATTCATATTTATGAACCAAAATATTTATTTTGATTCTTTTACTTGGTTTGTTCCTTCATGGGTAATTTCCAACCTATCCCAAATTTCTTTTGCGGAATTACAAGTGAGATTCGGTTGAATTCATTTGATCTAAGGAACAATATAAATATTAATGGCCTTAGCATTAGTTGTGCCATTCTCCTATCATTATCATTCCAATCCCTTTCGGGCTTAGGAACAATAGTGCCATCAATAAGGTGTGTGGGTGTACTAGGTCCATTAATTATAACACCCCACAATTCATAATCAGAAGCTTGAATGAATATCCTCATTCTAGCTTTCCAATATGAATAGTTGAACCATTAAAAAGGAGGTCTATTCGTAGAATGACCTTCAAAATGAACCAATTTGTGTTGCCATTTGGATCTTTAGCTCTTGATCGTGAGATCAAATTCTAAATGAGCACTTGCTCTGATACCAATTGTTGGCCCAGATGGCAACCCAAGAGGGGGGGGTGAATTGGGTTCTTTAAAAATTTAAGACTTTTTAAAAAATTATTGCTTAAGCAAATGAAGATTGCAATGCAAATATAAAGCAAAAAAGAGAGATAGAGATAGAGAAATAAGCACGGCAAACACAAAGATTTTATAGTGGTTCGGTGTATCCAACACCTACGTCCACTCCCAAGATTCACTTGGGTCCACACTATAATCTCTCTAGATTACAGCCGAGTTGTTTTACAAGCTCACAACTCAAACTTGTTGTTTTTCCGGGATCACAACGAACCCAGCCGGTTTTTCGGGCTTACCAGCACAAAACCCTAAACTCAAGCTAACTAGCTTGACCCGAGGTTAACAACCTCCACTAGTTCAATCCCTGATTGAACTAGCACAAACAAATATAAGAATGTTTTACAATGAACAGCTCCTTATGAGCAAATATTCAAAATAAAGTAAAAAGTTTAGAAAAGCCTGTTTGGAGATGATTGGCTTTGAGCTTTTCTTCTTTTCTTCTTCTCCCTTTGGAATGTTGAATCAAGCCTCAGCTTTAATTCCTCACAGTCGTTGCAGTTGAGAAGATTGGAAAAAGAAATGAGCTTTTTCTTCAATTTGAAAATCCTCCGATTTTTGATTTGGGCGCCTTGGATTCCTCTTTGAGCTTTTGGTGTGGAAGGATTTGAGTTTGAATGCTTTTCTCTTGAGATTCAGGCTCAGGCTTTCTAGGATTTTGATTTGAAATTTTCTATTTCTCCATAGTCCCTTTTCAAACGGGTGTTTTCCCCTTTTTATAGATTTCTTTTAATCCGTTTTGGGAAGGAAACTAGCCGTTGGAGTGTACCTATAGACAAAATATATCCGTTAGAAATTAGGTAAAAAGAAAATATTACCGTTAGAGCTGATCTGGCAATTTAAATTTTTGTTCCAGTTAGGTTGGAGTCGGCTCTAGCTTTCAGGTGTCGGCTCCAGATCATTTTTCCAAAAATAGAAATTTTCGAGTTCGTTGAGAAGTCGGCTCCGAAAAAGTAAGTGTCGGCTCGCCATCGCCAGGTGTCGGCTCCCGAATACTGTGTGTGTCGGCTCCAGGATGCTCAAAAAATCAACGTTCTGTCCCCGCATCGGAGTCGGCTCCAGACACTGTAAGTGTCGACTCCGAAACTCTGGGTGTCGGCTCCGAAACTTGGGTGTTGGCTCTGGACCGTATCAAAAATCAGAATAAAATTTGAATGGCTATGGGGTCGGCTCCAGGGATTTAAGTGTCGACTCCATGTTTTGAAACTTTGAAATTGAAGTTTTGCAGTTGATTCAAAACACGTTTCTTAATTAATTTAAATTGATCAAATAATTTTAACTCCTGAAACACTTCTCAAATCCATTAGTAATCAAATAAATATACTCAATTCCTTTATTAATCATCAAAATCAATAATTGGGTTAACACATCTGGATTCTTTGATATAAGAAGACTAAATGAATTCATCAGTACTCAATTTTTATAGTTGTCTTATTTCTCTCATAAACAAGAAGAGAGATGGAGAGATATAGGTGATTAGAGATCCAGTAAATGAGAATTTGAATGTCTAGTGGGAAGTTTTCCTCCAAAATTTAGTAAAAGATTGTAGCCATACATGGATCAAAATCCTTTCCCAAAGCCACCTACCTAATATAACTTCAAACTACGGTCTACCTTTCTTTTAATTTAGGAGAACAGGCCACTGTCATGGCCAACTTGTTATTGTTATCATTATCTTGTGAGGGCCTTGGGTCAAGAAAATGACGCATGAACTTTTTTAAGCTAGTCTTCAATAGAAGCCTGATGCTTTGAACAATAATAAATGGCAAAGTTGAACTAAAAATCATATTTACATATACATCCTTACCACAAGGAAGCCTAGCTATGATTTGTTGAGAAGAGTTCTTAATTACTACTCCATGATATCAATGGGCTCCATGGCAATTGAGTGCCTTTTGTCTTCTTTTGACACAAATTCCTTCTCTCTAACTTTTTGATGAGAAATCGTCCTGCCATGCTTTGCCTCCACATGCATGCCCATGCTGATCACCACCGAGTTTTGATTGTGCAAGGACAAGAATGGGACCACCATCTGAAAGGTGTGTTCATGCATTTGGGTAGCTGGGAAGTTTCATTCAAGTTCACTGTTTGGTTAGCGGTGCATACATTCGCACTCTAATTAGACCAAGTTCACTGGCTTTAAAACTGAATTATATGGTGCGTGGGCTGGCATATTCTATGCTATCCGCAGTTTGGGCGTTTGTAGACTTATTATCGAGGGGGACTCTATTACTGTTGTTCACTGGCTCCGGCAGGACTCGTGCGACCCTTTGCCTACCAACTCTTTGATATGCAATATTAGGTCTATGCTTCATCAGGCTTATAGTGCCCAGATTCAACATATTTACTGGAAAGCTAACTCAGCGGCTAACTGGGTAGCTGCCCAGGTTGCCCACCAATCTGGTCCTTGGTCCTGGAGGCTGGGTGACTTATGCCCCATAGTTCTTACTCAGATTTTGTACTTTGATATATCGGGCTTGACTCATCCTAGATTGGTGTGATCACCTGCCTGTAACGAAAAAAAAAAAAAAATTGAGCTAGCGCACATCATTAAGCAAGTTTTCCCATTTCATACTTTGATTGAATCAGAGAAATTATACTAGCTAGAGAAAGCTTTCTAATCTCATCACCTCTGAGATGTCAACAAAGGCTGCACTGTGTGTACCTACCATAAGCGTTCAACATTAGCTCAACGACGTGCTTGACCAATGGCACTGCAAGCTAGAGTGGAAATTTTCATGAACTTCTAGGGACTGATCAATGTAAGATAACGCAAGACTTCTTGGTTATGGTCATTATCATTTGAGAGATTCATCCCCCAGTCAAAGAATGATATATATATATATCTTGATTCCATGTTAGGATAAGGTGCCAGTGATTGAAGAAAAAAGTTTTCCTTTAGAAAATAAATTTCATGGAAAGAATCATGATGTGGTGGCAAGCAATATAACCAAAAAAAAGAATGGAAACAATTCATTTCTTGTCAATACTCACAGAAGGACTTGCTGGCGAATCCAGTCTATGCTAGTCAAGCTCAACCAAGTTGATAAGAAAAAACAACCTTCAAAGCTATATAAAATAAAGCAAAAACCTGTCCTCTGATTTGTTTTATCTGATGAAACTCCACAAAACCTCTGCATTGTTTTATCTTTTTCCTTGATCTTCTTCTCTTTCTTTTTTTTTTTTTTTTTTTTTTTTTTTTCTTTACTTGGTTCTGTGAGAGCGGGGGCCTTAAGCTAAAATAAGATCATGATCTTCAGTCAACCATTACACTTACATTTGCAGACAATCAACAACACAGCATCCAACTGGCATTCCAATCAACTATGCCTTTAATTTAGTACTACCCCCTTTCTTTTGGTGAATTGGGAGAGATATTCGCATTGTCATAATTGGGTCAAGCCAACTTTATTGACATTGGATTTTGTCAGAGTTTATAAGCTCTTCTCGAAAAGTAGGTATTATCAAATGCCAACCTTTTTAAAACCACTAGATACCACCGCAAAAAAAAAAAAAAAAAAAAAGTTCCAACTAAGTGTCACTTATGTTCAACATAAAAACAGCTGTCGGCATTGCTGATTTCAACCTTTTATTGTAATGCCACTACCAATATTCCCTTTCAATGGTGGGCACCATGTCAAGGTTGAGCAGTACTTTATGTGGAACCATGGTCCAAATTTCAAAAGTAGGAGGATATCAGATGGAGACAAGGAAATACAAGAAAAATCCACTTAAATACTTGACAGTTGACAAACACTGACCATGCTTGGCATCTTCTCTCTCCATTCCCACCTCTATCTGCCTACCATTATGGGTCTTTCCTTCTCCTCCCTCCTCCAATTGGACCTTCCTCCAATGCCCATCACATCTTAAGTGCCCAACAAACTAAAGCCGTTCTTGGCAGCTGCCCTTGCCATTTGAAATATGCAGAACATCTGAACATGTCCCTTTCAAATTGTGTTTGAAATTTCAGCTCCTTTTCTCCTTCTCCTCTCCTTTTTCTTTGCTTTTATAATTCCTTTTTCTGTTATCACAAGTTAGTAGGCCAAACATTTCCTAGTTTTCAACACTAGAGTATATTTTTTAACTCATATGATAGATAGCAAAGATTGAGGGACCTTTGAAATGTTGAGTCAAGAAGTCATCACATCAATCAACTCAAAATTCCAGCTAAATATATCACATACCCATGTGCCTCCTATCAAGGGCTTGCAAATTCTCATCACATTGTTGCTTCCTTGAGAAGGAAAAGCTATGCTATTCCAATTGCTTGTTGGCTTTTCTAACAACAAACGGATAGGGCCTATCGCCGTATCAAATAAAAGCTTATTCTTGGTGGCTAAGAGAGGTTGATGTTGATAGCTACCAGATGGCTAGGCTTCCACATCAAGATATTGGGATCTTTATAGAAGAAGAGAAAGAATCACATAAGTCTGAAGGAAAAAGAAACAAGAGTGAAGAAGGATTAGGCAAAGCCTAAACAAACAAATGGTGAAGAATAATACATCAAGCAACAACTGCTCCTAATATATGATTAACTTTACAGAAACATAAGAGCTGTTTTGGTTGCACAAGATTAACAGTCCTTCCAAAGGTTCAGCCAATGACATAATATTCTATCATCTGAAGTAGTTGTACTCATAAAATTCCTTGTGTATCTTTGTTTCAAGCTACCCAAACTCAAAAAACCATAGAAGCAATTATGAGATGAGATGTATTGTCACTCCTGTATAGCACTGTATCTATATGTCTATATGACTTATGTGTGAGGGAAACTTTCATAAAGAGCAGCATAAATATGATTATGGAATGGAAAGCACAATGGGAAGAAGGGGCTTGCCAAATTGGGTGGATCAGTAAACTAAAATTTTCAAGAGATATCAACCAGAAAATGATCATAAACGAAAATTCTCCTCTGTTCACAGTCCAAAACCACATCTTTCTCTAAGCAAGAATGACAAAGGAAGAAAAACTCATCAATCTCTCATCTTTGTTCCCATTCATGTTTGTAAGTACACTCATTCTTAGAACAGGAGGGAAAAAATAGTTTACAGGGTGATTTCTGATAGTTCCAAAAACTAGCTCAGTAACTCCTTTGGGTTTGACCCATAGGGTTTGGATTCAAATTGCGCAAGCCCAACATGAGTGCCCAATTAAAACCTAACATCTTCCACTTGCACATGATAAGCTTAACTCAATCCAATCAAATTGTTCTCATCTTACATTAATTTTTAGAAGACATTCATATTGGTAAATAAACTGTGCAACCAGCAAGCACATAAACACTTAAAAAGTACCAAGTTTGGGAGCTTTATACAAGCTACTATTAAGGATAATATAGTGACTTCTATCATTTTTAAACGTCCTACTATATCCCAGATCCATTTTGTTATATTAGTGCAAGTAACTCTACTCCCTCTTAATAGAGCAATATTTAACCTTCTCATCTTTTCATGTATTTATAATTATGGTAATGCTACTATAAAAGTGACATAACTAATCAACCAATAAACACATACTTATATGTAAACAAAATGATTTTCCTTTTCTCGCTGTATCACTTAGAAATAGACCAACTTCTTTTATATATATATATATATATATATATATATGATAAGAACAAATCGCTCATTATTTCTCAATAACATGCTAAAATAGTAGTCATTGATCAACCTTTTTATGATACAATTAAGTTTACTTACGACATCATGTCAAGCTATATTTTACCTCAAGGGTCTCATTCAACAAGAAGTAGGGATCAATTCACTCATTTCTTTTTTATAGGTCATGCTAGCATACATGGTATGAATTATGTGCTATGATGTAATTTCTCCTTCGTGGAGTATCTCTACATCATACAGATTTTAGTTCAATTTGCTATCTAGTGCCAAAATTGAGTCTTTCATGTGCTTGCTATCTTTTATCACCAATCGAGATCTCACATTTGGCTTTAAATAGGTCATATAAACAATAGAACATCCGCATTCAATCTTTATATTAATATTTTATCAAGGCCAAATCTTGATCATCCATCCAGGTGACTTATTGATCAAGCTATGCAATCTTGATCATTTATCTAAATAACTTATTAGTCAAGCTATGCATACTCTTATAGTGTCATAACTTTAAATTGTGTCATCTTTGCTCACTTAATATTTCTACCTTATTGAATTCCAACTAATTTATGTGTGTGCATGTGTACTAATTCTTACATACATTGCATTATCGACATTAATAAGAAGCACTTATCCAATGAAATAAATATTCATTGATGAGCATCAAAACAAATATAATTTGCAAGCTCAAATGTACTTTGTAATAATATTTTATCATAATCTATGCAATCCTAAAAATCTTATATATGCCAAATACATATCCCTATGGATAGATTTAGTAAAGATGGTCAACAACTATCCTATGCATCGAGATATATTGTAAAGCCACTTTATTTCTTGCTATCATGTTTCTCACAAAATTATACTTGGCATCAAAATGCTAGGTATCAATATATTTGGATCCTTTGCATAAGCAATAGCTACCTGACTATCACAATAAATAATAACAAGTCTTGAGCAATCAATTAGAACTTTTAGATGTTATAAGAATCTTTATACTCAAACAACTTTTTGCACTATAAGTGAAGAAGCTATAAAATTTTTTCCCCATGATAAATAATGCTTTATAGAATTTCTTCTTGCTACTTCAAAAAATGGCATCATTATTGAGCTAGAACGCATAACTTGAAATTGAAGAGTAAGAACCTCAAATCAAAGAATAAGATCTAATTCTGAAAATATTTTTATATTTCTTGATTATTTTCACTGACAATAGCTATTTTATGAAAGTTATAATCTCTTTTAACTAGAAGAAAATTTTGACTTTGATTTTCATATCTAGAACTCATTAATATGAGAAAAAGGATTGTGATTGGTTTTATTGATAAGTTACTAAAAGAAAAAATCGAAGACTTAGAATCCTACTTTTACAAATTCTCTTATTTTCTATGTTTCTTTTTGAGATGTTTGGGTTTGAGAGGGTTGAAAAAAATTCTTCTTTTCCCTAATTTAATTATAATGTGTTGTGATTTGATCAAGTAGCACAACTACTTCTTTATTTTTTTTTCATTTTTTTATACTAGTTGATAATAGCCATTGTCACTATGAACTATGAACAGTCCTAGTGGTCACACCCTCTCTGTTTTGCAATTAGATATTTTAGGTTGATTCTTGATATACATCACCAAAAGTCTAAATTTAACTAATTATATTAAGATGGGTCTCCCTCCCTCTCTCTTAAAAGATGAAAGAAAGGCCACCATGCTTATCATAGTTTATTTACAAATAAATTCACTCTTGGAGCATTTTAATTACAATAGAAATTTTTATTTTTATTATGAAATAAAGGTTTTTAAGGAATTAAATATTTGGCGCTATTAATGTCATTATAGAGGATAATTGCTTGTATTAGAAGCATATGAAAAGTCCTTCACAATTTCAAATGTTGCAATAATAAGAACTATTTGCTTGTAGTGGTTATCTTATTAATTTAAAACATATCCAATTAGAGATGGCAGAAACCTCACTGACCTACGAATCTGACCCAAACCTACCCAAAAAAATGATTAAGTTTTTTCTTTTTTTTGATCTATACTCGAAATGATCCAAAAATTTTAGGATTGGAGTGGGTTAGGTTGTGTCAAGTCATAAGTAACCTGAAATGACTCAAAAAATGGTATTTTCCTAAAATGCATAAGCTTTGATTACCCCTCATAATTGATTATTTGGATGGCTAAGGTATATTTTTAATTTGATTTGCTTTAAATTTTAAAATGTTATTAAGATGGCATTGAATAGTTTTTTGAATTACCAATTAGATTATTTACATGATTAACTTTTAATATTTTATATTCTTTGATATATAATATAGTTAATATTAATGTCACTCAATAAATGATAGAATTAAAAGTGTACTTTTTAAGTTGAGTACTATTGAAGAATCAAGATCAACATCTTCAAATATACTTGAGAAGGAGTTAAAAGGGTAGAATTAGGTATGGCTTTATTGTTTTTTTAAATTTGTGAGATTAAGCACATTTCTAACATTAACTTCTTTTATTTAATAATCTTTAATAATTTGACATCAATATTTATTTAGTTTTAAAATTATATTTTTATAATTATTGTTTAAGTATATTATTTTATATTTTATAAGCTTATAATTATTATTTCTATTAGTGCCTAATCATGTTATAATTTTGTATCTATCTATTCCAATATTTAAAATAACAAATAAATAAAAGAAGATTGATCATTAATATTGCTTAAAAAGAATAAGAAAAAAGTCCATAGTAAATTCTTAAAAAAAAAACCAAAGCTAACCCAAAATAACCCATGGGCTAATCCTAATTTGGTCATTTAGGGTTAGGGTTTAGCTTCAGTGACCAAAACCCAAAAGCAATTTAAACCTAAAAATGATCCAAACCCAAATTAATTTAATCCAACCTGATTGCCATCTCTACATACAATGTTGTGGCCATTTATGTAGATAAAGTAAAGAAGAAAGAAACAAAGAATATTAGTATTTATTAAATCTTAATAATGAAAAGAAAACTAAACATAATATGCATCATATTGCTGTTAAAGAAAGGAGATAGATAAAGATCTCACCCTTTGAAAAGTGAATAACTTTTTATAAATACATCTAAATACTTTTCTATATGATAAATCTAAATATTAAAAAGTATGAATTCCAAATTGATGATAAATAAGAAGAACAGGGAAATGATTTAAAGTGAATTGAGTTAATGAATTTAGAATAATTCTTCACCTTTTGCATCATAATTTTGGGCATCAAACATTTTATAGAATATGCATCTAAATATTAAGGATAGAGAGTGGTTGACATGACAATCAAAATATTGAGCTTTAGGCATCAAGTGTCAATCATAAAAAATTCAAATTTCAAAAATAATTTGATGGAGCAAAACAATACCTAAAAACAAACAAACAAACTAAATGTCAATTAAAGGAAATAAATTTTATAAAATTAATTATTCAAGCAAACGTCGCTCTAGCTATGGATGGCAATATGGTGTCGATTGGATATGACATGAAGCACATGAAGGTGGTGTTTGATCAAGATAGGATTCGTCTTCCTTGATAGAAAGGGTTATATCCCATGGCCACTTGATGGATTAAATTGACTGTTAAATTCTTGCAAGGTTGAGCTGGAATTTGAAATGGTTTTGAAGTTCTAATTCATATGAGTCAATTTTTCTGAGATCAAGTAAACAAAGATCAATTACATGGTTGACACATTCCATACCACTAATTGATCTGGGATATGTGACGAAGGGATTGAATCGTACGGTAACCGTTTATGGACAGGTGTTGATGACCACGTCAACAAACCCTTAACACTTGGGTGGTCATGATGCTTTACTAGAGGCCGCTCATGATCTATAATCATGGATTCTTTGATTTAATCAAAGAGTTGATTTGGTTAAAGAATTGACTTGGACAAGGTATTGATCAAGTCATCCTTAGGGTCAATATTAAGGACATGATTATTACCAACGTGTCAAGGGACCTAATGGGTCACACGCATTAAGAAGATTTTGGATGAAGTTAAATGAGAATTAAGTTGGATTTAATTCAAATTAGATGACCAATTAATTAGGATTGGGTTTGACTCAATCTTAATGAGAGAACCTGAAATTAATGAATAGGATTCATCATAGAAAAAAGAATTTTTGTGTTAAAGAGAGAGACCTTTTTGTCCATATGATGTACATATGAAATCCATTAATTAGGCTTGATCCATATGATGGATGGCTTAGATTAATTGAGATTAATAATTTAGTATTTAATTGGGTCCATATGATGGCATGATTTGATTCATGGAAATCCAATTAAATCGTGGGCTGAAATCATGCCACGTGGAGGATGGATCCATGCCAATGAGATGGACATGACCCATCTCCCCATCATGGAGGAGGGAACCCCATAATTTGGGGTGTCATTATGAAGCCAAATACAAGGTTGCGACGTTGATTTCATGGGATAACCAATTTTTAATTTTTAGGGATATGGTTTGGTGGTTGTAATCCTAACATTATCATGATAACAAATATCCTAAATTTGTTAGGATAATTTGTTATAACAAATATCCTAAATTTGTTAGGATAATTTGTTATTAACTTGATATGATTGAATGGTTAGGTGGTTGAAACGAAATCCCCCTTTTTAAGGAACCACACAACTTCCTTATCCTTTTCATAAAAAGGGAAGAGATACCTCCTTTGAGAGACACGCTTAACTCCTCCCTTCTCTCTCTTATATGCCTAACACCTACTTTCTCTCTCTAAAATGTCCTTTCTCTCTCTAGAATGTCCCTTTCTCTCTCTTTATTGATCAAGATTTGATCTTGATCAAGATTTGATCTTGATCAAGAAATATTTCTTGATTTGGGAAATCAATTGAAAAGAAAAGAGGTGCTAGCACCCCTCGCAAGAAGGTTATCATCCAATCCTGAGAGGACATCATCCAAAGATCTTTGCATGGATCACCATTAGAGGCCGGACGCATGGACGGCTAGTGGTAAATTATTTACTGGCTTCATCGGGCTTCATCCCCAATAAAGAACACATGTATGATCTATTATTAAATCATATATTATTTCTTATTATCTGAATTTGTTCCCTGGGGATCTTGGGCTTTGGAAATTAAATTTGTATTTATTTTTTTCTTCCGCTACATATTATATGAATTTGATTCATATATAACATACGTAATTTTCAATAGTGGTATCAGAGCCAGTTGACCTGTACGGTCAGGAAAAGCATCAATGGGAACTCTCACTGGTGACCGTTTTATCAAAGCCAGGCTCTCCGCCCATTGGTATCGACGGACCGGTAGATCTGATCGTCGGCTGGTCTGATAGGTACCATTGTCGGATGACATGGGTCCAGGGCCCATGACCGTGCGACAATGGAGGCTTGGGGCTAAAGCTTGTTAGGAAATAGGGTTTCCCAACAAGTGGTATCAGAGCCACCTCAGGCTTCAAATTCAGTTAATTTGATAGATTACCTGAGTTCTAGTTTTTATATACATAGATCTAAATTTTACATGCGATGTAAAATATAAATATTGCCATATGATAATCAAGATTAAAATTAAAATTTTAAATTTTGACATGTTATCATGTTAGGGGTGTTATGATAGAGACCAATTAGGATTTTAATGTGATAAAAATAAATTTATCATAACAGATACTGATAAGACAAATATTTAAAATAAATTGTTATAAAATATTTGATACTTATCATAAATCCCTAAAGATCATTATCTTATCATAACGTGTAATAGATGATAAGGTTTAGAAAAAATTAGATTTTTAACATATCATTGTTTGATCCTATGATCCCATAATTGATCAAATCAATTGGGCTTAACTACATTGGTGTCTAGAAAGGTGCGATCATGGTTTTTAATTGCTCCATTCACTGCCTGGGAAAACCCATACAATGGGATCGAAGGATATGCTAAATAGGACCCCATTGATCAGCTGATCTGGTCATTATTAAGGAAAGCTCTTAATTGATTAGATCAATTAGGGTTAATCAAGATGGTAGTAATTGATTTGGTCACATCATTAGGGTTCCTAAATTAGATAGTGATCAGGATCCTAATTTAATTAGGAGTCCCAATCATAAGATTGGATCTTATGAAATTTAGGTTAATTAAAATTAATCTAAAATTCACATATAGGATATGTAACCTAGCATGATACAAATGTTGTACATGCATGATGGGACCTAGATGCGCTAAATCCCTCCATGAATATTAAGTCATTAACCTTCCATTGTTCACATGATACAAAATCATTAGGTTATGAGATTTCTTGTGCCATAGCCAAGATCAAATGAACCCATGAGGAGTTGATTGGGGAACAATGGGTTGACTTAACTAGGTTAGCTGGCATAATTGGCCATAGTCAGGGTCAATCTAATCTAGAGGTAATGTTTAGGGTGATCACATTGGATGTGATTGACAAGGCAATGTCTCCTAAATGCTCTAGAAGTCACATTTGATGTGATTGATTCAAATCTACCTAATTTGGCTTACTAAGATTTGTTGTGCCATAGCCAAGGTCAAGGTAAGTCAATTTGAGGGTCCTAGCCCACTAGAAAATTATTTGATAATTTTTCAAGATTAATAGAGAGGGCTATTGAGCTCGATAAAATAGTGGGAGAAATCGATTTAATTAAAATTTTTAAAATTACCATATTAAATCGATGATTTGCATTCATAATAATTGACTCTTCTATTTTCTTCTCAGTTATTAGAGACACCATGAGTGTGAACATCAATCTCAGAGGTATCCTAGAATCCAACAAGCTAACTGGACCTAATTTTCCTGATTGGCTAAAGAATATCAAGATCGTTCTACGATCTGAGAAAATCCTATATGTCTTGATGAGGCAGCACCAGAGGTCCCACCTGCGGATGCTTCAACTGAAATTCTTCTGGCATACAATCGGCATAGAGATGCTAAAGAGATGGCCACATGCTTGATGTTGGCATCTATGTCACTAGATCTTCAAAAATAGCATGAGCATTTAAATGCTAATGAGATTTTGTTGCACCTGCAAGAGTTGTTTGGTGCACAATCTCTCTATTAGAGGTTTCAGACCTCCAAAGAGTTGTTTCAGTGCAAAATGACTGAGGGTTCATCAGTGGGCGAACACGTGCTGAAAATGATCAATTTGATTGAGAAGTTAGCACGATTGAGTTTCCTAATGGACCATGAACTGAGTATTGACTTGATTTTACAGTCATTACCTCCTAGCTATTCGCATTTTGTGTTGAATTACAACATGAATAGGCTTGAGGCTACATTGCCAGAGCTTGCAAATATGCTGACTAATGCTGAGCCTAGCATCAAAAAGCATAAAGGGCAATTGATGGTTGTAGAATCTTCGAGCACTCAGAAGAAGCATCTGAAGAAGAATAAGGCCTAAAAGGCCAAGACAACCAAGCGAATAAAAGGCATTAAAAAGAATATAGCCAAGAAGGATGTAGCCAAAGGAAAATGTCACTTCTATGGCAAGGATGGGCACTGAAAGCATAACTGCAGGGTTTATCAGGTCAGCCTGAAAGATAAGAAGCATAAGGATGCTTCTACATCATGTGCATATATAATTGAGATGTTTTCTTCTATTACTTCTTATTCCACTTGGGTTTTGGATACCGGTTGTGGGTCTCATTTTGTATTAATATAGATATGATAAGAAATAGTAGAAGATTGGGAAAAGATGAAGTGATCCTACGAATGGGAAATGGAGCAAAGGTTGTTGTATTAGCCATAGGAATTTGTTCTTTATCTTTGCTCACAAGGCTTGTAATTGAACTTACTAATTGTTACTATGTTCCAAATATAACAAAGAATATTATTTCCGTTTCATGTTTAGTAACGAATGGGTATTCATTTGAAATTGGAAATAAAGGTATTTCTATTTTTTGAAATGAAATGTTCTTTGGTTCTCTGAATTGTTCAATGGAATTTATGTTCTTAATCTTCAAGCCCCTATTCTCAATATTGAATCAAAAGATTAAAATCAAATAATTCTAGGGATTCATACCTATGTCATTGTCGTTTAAGCCATGTAAATGAAACTCGTTTAATGAAGTTACATAAAGATGGATACTTGGGCTCATTCGATTGGGAATCGTTTGAGGAATGTGAGTCATGTTTACTTGGCAAGATGATCAAGTCACCTTTTACCAAAAAAGGCGAGCGAGCAACTAAATGTTTGGGTTTAGTACATTCTGATGTATGTGGACCCATCAACATTCAAGCCATAGGAGGTTTTTCTTGTTTCATCACGTTCATAGATGACCATAGTAGATATGGTTATGTATATCTGATGAAGCACAAATCTGAAGCCTTTGAAAAGTTCAAAGAATTTAGATGTGAAGTAGAAAAACAAACTATTAAGATACTTCGATCAGATCGAGGTGGTGAATACTTGAGCCATGAGTTCATAAATTATTTGAAGGAGAATAGGATTCTTTCTCAATGGACTCCTCCTGGTACACTATGGCATAATGGTGTGTCAGAAAGGAGAAATCGTATACTATTAGATATGGTACATTCATGTTGAGCCTTGCAGATCTTCCAAAAATATTTTGGGGTTATACGCTAGAAACTGCCGAATATACCTTAAACCGAGTTCCATCTAAATCAGTCAACTCCACTCCCTATGAGATATGGTATGGAAAGAAACCATCCCTTAATCATTTAAGGGTTTGGGACTGTTACGCTTATATGAAGCATAATGAATCAGACAAGCTTGAAGCTAGATCTGATAAATGCAATTTTGTGGGATATTCAAAATAAACAAAAGGATATTACTTCTACCACCCACTTGAGAAAAGGGTGTTTGTCTCAAGACATGCCATATTTCTAGAGAATGAGATTCTCACAATGGGTAGTGAAAGTAAGATTGAACTTAGTAAAGCTCAAGAACCACAAATTAATATAGACCCATTATATGGAATGGAGCACATGACGAATGCAGTGGGAGTTGAGCTAGAGGAGACTCAACCCACATTCAAGCAGCTGTTGCATGAGTCTCTATTAGGAGAGGTAAAGCAACAAGTGACTCCAAGTACACACCAGCTACTAGATCTAGTAGGACAATTCACATCCCTAAGAGATATGCATTTCTTATAGAGGATGATGAGCCTACCAACTACAAGGAGGCAATGTCTGACATTAACTCCAAGAGATGGCTTGAGGCCATGAAATCTGAAATGGACTCCATGTATGACAACCAGGTATGGACCTTGGTTGATCCACCTGAAGGGGTAAAACCCATTGGGTGCAAATGTGTTTTCAAGAAGAAGACCGACATGGATGGTAATGTGATTACCTATAAGGCAAGGCTAGTTGCAAAAGGTTACAAGCAAACACAAGGTGTTGACTTTGATGAAACATTTTCACCTATAGCTATGCATAAGTCCATAAGAATTTTGCTTGCAATAGCAGCATATTTTGATATGAGATCTGGCAGATGGATGTCAAGACTACCTTCCTAAATAAAAATTTAGAGGAGGATGTGTATATGACACAACTAGAGGGTTTTGAATCCATAGATCCTAAGAAAGTGTGCAAGCTACAAAGGTCTATTTATGGACTTAAGCAAGCCTCTAGAAGTTGGAACATTCGATTTGATGTGACAATCAAAGAGTTTGATTTCATCAAAAATGATGATGCTCCATGTGTGTACAAGAAGGTTAGTGGGAGTGATATTATTTTTTTGATATTATATGGATGACATATTATTAATAAGAAACAATGTATCCTTCCTTAAAGAAGTGAAGGATTGGTTGTCAGGTAAATTCTCCATGAAGGATTTGGAAGAAGCAGCCTATATACTTGGTATAAAGATCTAAAGAGATAGATCTAGAAGGTTGCTTGGATTGACCCAATCACGTACATAGATAAGATGCTAAAGTGGTTTAGCATGGAGGAATCCAAGAAGGGATTCCTGCCAATGTCGCATGGTGTACATCTCTCCAAAGACATGAGTCCTAAGACCCAAGAAGAAAGAGAGTACATGGATAGGATACCATAGGCATCAGCAATTGGATCTATTATGTATGTGATGCTATGTACGAGGCCTTATGTTTCTTATGCCTTGAGTATCACGAGTAGATATCAAGCAAATCCAGGAGAGAAATATTGGATGGAAGTCAAGAATATCCTTAAGTACTTGCGAAGAACTAAGGATATGTTCTTGATTTATGGAGGACCCGACCTTATAGTTCGGGGTTACACGGATTCTAGTTTTCAGTGTGATGGAGATGATTATAAATCATAATCAGGCTATGTATTCACACTCAATGGTGGTGCAGTCAGCTAGAAGAGTTCCATGCAGGAGATAACTGCTGACTCTACAACTAAGTCAAGTACATCGCAACATCAGATGCAGCTAAATATATAGTTTGGATCAAAAAGTTTATCACTGAACTTGGAGTGGTTCTAAGCATTGCTAATCCAATACTCTCATCAGAGGTCCAAACATGTACTCAGAAAATATCATGTGATTAGAAAATCAGTGGGAGGAATGATATAAAATAGAACGAGTCCCCACAGGCAACAATATTGCCGATCTGTTCACTAAAGTTCTGCCATAGCAGAAGCATGATGATCATGCTTAGTCACTTGGTATTAGATACATGGGTGATTGGCTCTAGTGCAAGTGGGAGATTGTTAGTGTGTACCCTAGATCCAATCGAATTAGATGCTAGTTTGTACACATTTCTTTATGAATGCAAATCAAATTTATTGGTTTATTTATCTATTGGATGTAATTTATATATATATTAGATATATTTAACCTGTGAGATAAAGTTCAAAAGAATGCGAACTATGCATATGGAATTTGTAATAGAGATTACAAATTGTGAGATCCAAAATTGCACATTATGGTTCGATTCTTTAAACTTTCCTAGTCGATGCGTAGATAGGATTGGACACTATCGAATGCCGTTGAGACTAGCACATATTACATATCTTTACCCTTGTGGTGAGCAGCTGATCTTGCAAGCTGAAGTATGAAGATGCTTGGATATGGTGTGTAGATGTTCGTTATTGTAACGATGTATTGGATGACCCGCATAGAGATCCCATATGGATATTCTATATAGTGTCAATGGTTGATCTTTGATGACGGTGGTGCGAGTGATCCTTTGACTTGAGATCTTCATTGCACCTCATGTGTGGAATATCATGCTTTGATGACATGTAAACATCGCTCTAGCTGTGGGTGGCAAATATGGTGTCAATTGGGTATGACATGAAGCACATGAAGGTGGTGTTTGATCAAGATAGGATTCATCTCCTTGATAGAAAGGGTTATATCCCATGGCCACTTGATGGATTAAATTGACTGTTAAATCCTTGCAAGGTTGAGTTGGAATTCGAAATGGTTTCGAAGTTCTAATTCATATGAGTCAATTTTTCTGAGATCAAGTAAACAAAGATCAATTACATGGTTGACACATTCCATACCACTAATTGATCTGGGATATGTAACGAAGGGATTGAATTGTACGGTAACAGTTCATGGACAGGCGTTGATGACCATGTCAACAACCCTTAACACTTGGGTGGTCATGATGCTTTGCTAGATGCCGCTCATGATCTATAATCATGGATTCTTTGACTTAATCAAAGAGTTGATTTGGTTAAAGAATTGACTTGGATAAGGTGTTGACCAAGTTATCCTTAGGGTCAATATTAAGGATATGATTATTACCAATGTGTCAAGGGACCTAATGGGTCACACGCATTAAGAAGATTTTGGATGAAGTTAAAATGAGAATTAAGTTGGACTTAATTCAAATTAGATAACCAATTAATTAGGATTGGGTTTGACTCAATCTTAATGAGAGAACCTGAAATTGATGAATAGGATTCATCGTAGAGAAAAGAATTTTTGTGTTAAAGAGAGAGACCTTTTGTACATATGATGTACATATGAAATCCATTAATTAGGCTTGATCCATATGATGGATGGCTTAGATTAATTGAGATTAATAATGTGGTATTTAATTGGGTCCATATGATGGCATGATTTGATTCATGGAAATCCAATTAAACCGAGGGCTGAAATCGTGCCACATGGAGGATGGATCCATGCCCATGAGATGGACATGACCAATCTCCACGTCATGGAGGAGGGAACCCCATGATTTGGGGTGTCATTATGAAGCCAAATACAAGGTTGCGACGTTGGTTTCATGGGATAACCAATTTCCTAATTATTAGGGATATGGTTTGATGGTTGTAATCCTAACATTATCATGATAACAAATATCCTAAATTTGTTAGGATAGTTTGTTATAACAAATATCCTAAATTTGTTAGGATAATTTGTTATTAACTTGATATGATTGAATGGTTAGGTGGTTGAAACGAAATCCCCCTTTTTAAGGAACCACACAACTTCCTTTTCCTTTTCATAAAAAGGAAGAGATACCCCCTTCGAGAGACACGCTTAACTCCTCTCTTCTCTCTCTTATGCCTAACACCTACTTCTCTCTCTAAAATATACTTTCTCTCTCTAGGACATCCCTTTCTCTCTCTTTATTGATCAAAATTTGATCTTGATCAAGAAATCTTTTTTGATTTGAAAATCAATTGAAAAGAAAAGAGGCGCTAGCACCCTCGCAAGAAGGTTATCATCCAATCCTGAGAGGACATCATCCAAAGATCTTCGCATGGATCACCATTAGAGGCCGGACGTGTGGACGGCTAGTGGTAAATCGTTTACCGGCTTCATCGGACTTCATCCCCAATAAAGAACACAGGTATGATCTATTATTAAATTATATATTTCTTGTTAACTAAATTTGTTCCCTAAGGATCTTGGGCTTTGGGAATTAAATTCATATTTATTTTTTCTTCCATTACATATTATATGAATTTGATTCATATATAACATACGTAATTCCCAACAGTGGTATCAGAGCCAGTTGACATGTGCAGAGCATCAATGGGAACTCTCATTGGTGATCGTTTCATCGAAGCCAGGCTCTCCACCCATTGGTGTCGACGGACCGGCAGATCCGATCGTCAGCTGGTCTGATAGGTACCATTGTCGGGTGACATGGGTCCAGGGCCCATGACCGTGCGACAATGGAGGCTTGGGGCCAAAGCTTGTTAGGAAAAAGGGTTTTCCAATAATATTTGTGGTTATAAGCTTATAATATTTAGAAAAATTCTTAACGTGTTGATGGTACTTGATAAACTCCTTGACTCTTCATCGTTCTAGTGGAGAACTGAAGTTCTTGCCATCAAATCTCAGAGTCTTAGAATCAATTTATCTTATCTAATGCAACATGCAATCACAAACGGCCGTGCCAATGAGAAAATTCAGACGCAAGTGGTGGTGCTTGTAAAAAGATCTCTCAATTAGTTGGGAAAACTATATATTTGTATTAAAAATTGCTTCTTAAGTGATGTTATTAGCATTTAATTAGGAATTCCAAAACAGAACAACAAAACAGAACAATAGAGCTCCCTAAGGTCATATAAGTAATACAAAATTAGCATTGAAGTGATGTTATTAGCATTTAATTAGTGTAGAACATATAGTAATACAAAATTGCTTCTTAAGTGATGTTATTAGCATTTAATTAGGAATACCAAAACAGAACAACAGAGCTCCATAAAGTCATATAAGTTAATTGGTGGTTTCAAAAAGGCAATGTACGTAGGGTGAACTAGGCTTCTACAAAGAATTTTCAATCTGATCTATTGAGTTTTTGTTTTAAATTTGTATTATTATTATTATTATTATATTCTTTAATTTATTTTTAGAGTTGGTTGATGAGTTTGTAAGGCAATTTTAAACTGGACAACGTGTGAGGTAGCCTTAAAAATGACAAGCCCAAACAAACAAAGATATACTTAACGAGTAGTCTCTCATCCAGCATGGTTTCTCCTAAACTGGCCCTAAGGAACATGGTGAAGAGCAAAATGATTATGAGAGGGGATAAAGGACTAACAATTAAACTCAAAACATTTTGAGTTCTGGACTTTTCGATATGACATAGAAGCAAATTGAGGTATAAATTGTTTATCTAGTTAGTCTTGATATTTTCTCCTTTTGTATTACTCATTCTGCTAGAGTTTTCAATTTTCTTAGCAAGGATGCAACTGATACCAATAATACTGCTCTCTCTCTCTCTCCCCCCCCCCCCCCCCCCCCCCCACCTTTTCTTGCGTTCCTCCTCTTTCATCATATTTTTCTTCCTTTCTCTTCTTATGTTGTCTCTGCACGCAAATCTGAAAGCTGGTTTGACCTCCTCTGCATCTCCACCTCCATTCTTCATATATTTATTCTTGTTTTCTTGTTTTCTCCTCTGCATTACTCCTTTCCTCGTTGCATCTTTGTTTATGTCAGATCTGACAGCAGATCTGAATATTATTCAGGTTGCCAAATTTCTCTTTGAACTGAACTTTCACAACATAAATGGCCATGCTACAACATGTTTGGAGTTTTCTTTTGCATTAAAAGGTAATTATCTTGTACACAGTGTTTTCTTTTGTGTATTTCTGTAATCCTGCTGATATATGGACAGGGGCTTACAGCTACAGGTGTGAAGATAGATCAAGTATTTATTGGTGATATAAGAACACAATATAAAAGTGGGAAGACAACTATTGATGTCAAAGTTGATACCAATTCCAATGTGAGTGAAGGATCTTGGATCATTCAATCCTTTTAAGCTTATGTCATTTTCAGATGTCATGCCTACTTTAATGGGTCTGCTATCGTGATTGGATAAATGTTATATTTTCCAGTGGGGTTTCATGCATGATTTTTTTTTACTCTATTCATTGTATATGCTCAAATTAACATTGATTAAACTGACATATTTCTTCAATTACTTATGCTTATGAACATGAGAAATTGAGCCTCAGAAGTATAATCTTACATGTTACAGGTCTCAAGTACAGTTACTGTTAATGAATTAGTTGCTGGTGTCAAGACTTCATTCAGCTTCAAAATACCTGATCAAAAGTCCGGCAAGGTTAGTAAACGACCAATTTGCTAGGAAAATAGAGCGCTTGTTTAGTTGTAGTACATGTATGCATTTATTCAGTAGAGCTCCTGATTGTTCTAATATGATAAAAAAATACATCCCCGCAAGTCCAAATGATTATTTTTGGACATCTTTTTGAAATGTGCTTCCATAACCTTAAATGGAAATTTGACAGTAGAAAAGAACTTCTGTTTCTTTATCCATCAAAGTGATAATTTTGGCTCCACTTGAGACATGAAAGCTGATGAGATGGGTAGACATTGATATAAGTTGAACTGATCCTGATTTGGTTCTAATGCAAACCAAAATCTCGACTAGAGTTCTGGATCTAGGTCCAACTCCCTCACCAAGTTGGGTTCGGGCAAGCATCTTTAATTAAGGGGATAAGTAAGAGCTCCTATTATCACTTGGAAAAGGTACTAATCATATATCAAAAAGCTCTGTAAGATGAGGAATGTGGAAATAATATTCATATTTCAGTTGCTTTTGGAACCCTATTTGAAAAGACATCTGAATCTTAAATTCAGTCTTATTGGGTTTATGAGCTATTGAACATCAATCCAGAAGGTTCCAAACCCTTACATTATGAGAAAGTATAAAACTGAATTATCTTCATATGCATGGATTTCTGGTACAACTTGAAATTGTATGGGAACTTATCCCAATTTTATAGTCTTCATGATACATTTTGTTGTTTGTTTTTTCAAAAAGATTCATACCTAAGTGATGCAACGTTGTGGGTCTATAACGATTTTGAGAATAGTTGGTTAAACATCTCAACTTTATATAATTAAAATGGAAATATACTCTTTTATTTCTTACATATGTATACACAGACTCAAAAAATCTGTTATTAATGGTCATCCAAGTCCTTATTTATATCCTCATTTTCCCCAAGGGTAACATAAGTCTTTTTTCGATGTAATTTAACTTCTTAAAGTGATTTCTTCATTAAGTATTGCTACAATTTTGCTCAGTTGCATATAATTTTCATAGTCAGCTGTCCTCGTTATAAAAGCTTACTCCCCATTTAGACCCACTTCTTTTGAGCCTCACATACATGCTATGGGCATTGGAGCTAATCGAAATGATGGTAGGGAAGAGTATGAAATAAGGCGCCAACCAACTCTTTCAATATTCAGTCAGTTTGGCCACCCATCTGGTCAATGTAGAACACGATATTTGATGATGCAGAGCTTACTGTTGCAACATTACATATATTATTAAATTGTGATGAAGTGAAGCCATATCTGGAGTAAGTGTCACATCCTCCTTAACTCCATAAAAACTTTATACTCAGTCAATGAATCCAATAAAACTAATATTTTATGGTATTTTAGTATGTTTGTGCAGTATGTGCGTGATTCCACACCTGAATGTCTTAGTGATTCTCAGATAGATGCACTGATTGAGGCTTCATTTGTATCATGGTTCAAAGATTATGTAAGCTTTAAATTGTTATGCAAATTGAAATTATTTGTTCATATGAAACATAAGTCTAATACATTGTTTTTGTAATTTATGATTAGGTGCACAATCCATGTAGTATGATACAAAATCAACACTTGAATGACTTAGCCTGGGGTCCTATGAAAGTAGTAAAAACATGGCCCATGTATTTCATTGGTGGATTCAAATTCCACACACACGCATATAGTGAGGGCAAAAAAACAATCAATAGTGGAGTATGTGTTAAGAGCAGAGGACATGGTGATAATGAAAGTGACTTCTATGGTATTCTTAAGGAAGTAGTGGAGTTACAGTACACAGGACAAGGTGATAAAATAATGATGCTATTTTATTGTGAATGGTTTGATCCTATCATAAATCGGAGGATGGAAGTGCACAAACAATATGATATTATTGAGATTCGACATCATAGAAGGTATGCAAAGTTTGATCCATTCATTCTTCCCCAACATGTGGTGCAAGTATATTATGTACCTTATCCTAGAAGGATAAGAGATAAGGTAGAGTGGTGGGTGGTGATCAAGACAAGACCGAGAGGTCAAGTAGATAATGACCACACTTTGGAGCCTGCTTTTCAAGACGAGGAAATGTCTCGAGTCAGTGCAATAGATGATAATGAGGCCATTGAAAATTTACGAGATAGTGAAGGATTATTTGAGGAGGTTGATGCATATCTTGAAGGCACCATTGATAATGAAGAAAAAGAAGATGAAGAAGAAGTTGAAGGAGAGGAAAAGAGGAAGAAGAAGAATATTTGACTAATGAAGATGATTCAGATTGAGAATAGATGATAACTTATTTTGTCAATAGCTTCTACGTAATTTATTTACTTTTTTTTGTCAATAGATGATAACTTGTTTATATATATGTTTATTTAATATCTTAAAATGTGTTTTATTTTATATTTATATTATTGTGCATCTATAGATGTCATCTTCAGATCGAGTTGGGAAGGGGAAAGGAAAGTTATCTATTACTCGGTTAAAGAAGACTCGTGCAACCACCACAATCACCACAAATTTAATAGTACCCTCAACCACCATGGTCCCCCAGATGCTTCACTTGCCACCTTCTGTTACTGTCACACCATCTTCCTCTCCCATTACACCACCCTCTTCAACCATGCCAACTCCTTTCCCTCCTATTCCACCACATTTCTCTACTATGCCATCTCCTTCTCTTCTATTCCACCACATCTCCCTACTATGATCTCAGAGACTTTTACTACTCAACCACCTGGTTCCATTCCACCTTTCATTCCCACCACTTTCACTGCCCCACCCTCTTCCTCTACTATGCCAGCATCACTTTATTTTTCATACCCAAATACCATACCACACACACCTAGCCCTACTTACAGCCCTTCCTCTTCTCATACTGTGGTGCCACCTGGGCAATCACCACCAGTCCAACCTATGCATACTTCTACCACAACTTCTAGCCAGGAGGGCTTGCACACACAAACATCAGAGAGGGCATCATTAATTCCAAGTGGCTATGGGTAAAACTATATAGCATTTAGATCATTACACTATTTTATTCTATTAAAATGAATATATGTGATTGTTTGATTATTTTTAATATGTACAGTTTCAATGACGACCACATGGTGACCCATGCTTTGGTTGAAATCCTTAAGAGCAAGTATGACGGTCCTTACTCTTCATGGAAGAAGATTCCAAAAAGGACACGAGACATGTGGTTTCGTGAGTTTGAGGTAACAATATTTTTAAGTTTATCAAGTATTTTAATATATTTTTACTTGATTTAAAGTATCTATGCATTTTGTTGATATTGATTTTTTTTCCTTTTTTTAGAAAAAAATTCAATGGAATCCAGAGGATGAGCACTATATTCGAAGGAATTGAGAACGTCGTGGTTCAAGTTGTCTTGCAGACATTTTTAACGAAGCTCGTGAAAATTGTGACCGCAAGCCAGATTGGGTTGGAGAGGGTGTATAGCACGAGCTATGGAAATATTGGGATAGTGATGAGTTCAAAGCCAGAAGTTAGAAGAGCAAGAAGAATCATGCATCTGATTGCAGTGGATTGGGCTTCCCACTTCACACTGGTGGTTCTATTAGCATTAATGACCATGCGACAAGATTGGTATGCATAATAATTTATTTTTCCTTCATTTTTTCAACTTATGAATCTGTTCCCATGTTTTTTTATTGACACTCCGAAACTTTAAATCTATTGACATCATTGAAACATCTGAAATGAACCTTCACAAGCCTTTATTAATTTAGCTTTATTAGCTAAGTATAAGTTGCATGTTTTGACTCCAAGGTAAACCTTCTTAGTTACAGATTCATGTTTAGGATGAGAACTGGTACAATTTCTAATGCAAAAATATGATACAATGTATTTTTATAATGTTATGTGAATTTATGCTTCCCACATTAAAGCACACCACATAGCAATAAAAAGACTTAAACACCAAATAGGAATATCGGAGCAGTTACATAAATATGTTTACCATATTTGCACACTTGTGTGTTAGAATAGCAGAATGTTGCAAAGGCAAAAAGAATTTGAAGGCTAAAATAGGATGTGCAAGGGTGTACCAGCCTCTGTCTAAGCTGTTTCAGCTAATAGACTGTATCAGTATGGGTTGCATTTCAATGCATATTGTACTAATGAGGGATCTGTGTATTCCATGTATATTTCATAACTTGTAATTAGATGCAAGCTGACCTGATCTGAATTAGATACGTCAGAATTCAGATCTGGATCCAAATATTGTTCCTCAAGATTTAATACCATAGAATTAGATGGGTCACAATTTTGATCTAGTTTGTATCTGGTTAATTAACTGGGTTTGGATTGTTTTTGTCACCCTTATGTTTGATGTTATTTGATCTTAGCTTACATGTTTCAGATCTATTACATAATATTCCGCGGGCTTGTTAAACTTGGCTGAGTAGTATAAATGTGTTCTAATTTTATCATAACACCAAAGGAAATTCGGGTAACATTTTGCGTCACTGAGTTGCCAAGTGATTGGCAATGAGTAGTATCATTTCACTTGTTAATAATGATTTTGTAATGAAGTAGAGAGAACATAACCTGAGCTTTTAATACCATAAAGTGATAGAGTCTTGACAAGTTTGGATTAATAGTAGTATAGGTTATGGTAGAGGGATTTTGTGCTGCATAAACAAGTTTAAAGTTGTGCACGAAAGTCAGTTTACCTGCAATTTGGGCTCATTTTGCATGTGAATCAACTCTCTCTTTAGTCACATCAAAATATAAGATCAAAGCTCAGAAACTTAGAAGAAATGAAAGCATCAAAACATTTTAAACCTTAAACTACTCACCATTCTTTCTAGATCTAGATGATGTATAACATTACTAGAGTCATATTTAGGCCTGCGATTTCCAAATGAATTTCATTGCACTTTATTTGCTACCTGGACATTTCCTCCTAATTTCTTGACAAGAACAAGTTTTGAAGTTGTGCACGGAAGATAGTTTACTAGCAATTTGGGCTCATTCTACATGTGAATCAACTTTCCCTTTAGTCACATCAAAATATAAGACCAAAACTCAGAAACTCAGAAAAAATGAAAGCATCAAAACGTTTCAGACCTGAAACTAGTCACCATTCTTTCCAGATCTAGATGATGTAACATTACTAGAGTCATATTTAGGCCAGCGAATTCCAAATGAATTTCATTGCACTTGATTTGGTACCTTGATATTTCCTCCTAATTTCTTGACAAGTAGAGCAGGGTGAAGTCCAAGAAACCATGCAGGAATTTTCTCTTGTAAATAATGAATGAAGGTAGAAGGAAGCGGCAGTGATCAAAAATAATTGTGCCGGTACACATGCATTTTCTTATAGCTCTTCTGTTGAATAGAGCAGATCTTCATTAAGCCAGTTTAGAAGTATTGTGGGTCTAAGTTCTACACCATGCAGTGAATATTCAACACTAATCTGAAGCAGGTGCAGTTTTTTTAATGATTTTGGGGAAAGCAGGCAGAATGGAGCTGGATGGACTCCATTAGCCATATGAAATTTCTATAGCCTCATAGGTCTACCCATTCAGTTAGATATGCATGTTCCTATGAGAAAAGATCAAGGAAAAGATCACTTCAGCTAAAAGATGAGAAAATGGTCAGCCAAGAGCCAAATTCTAAACTGCAAAAGTGCTCTGCCAACAGAAACAAGAATTCCAACATGACGGCAGAGATAATGGCTGCCCAACAACTCATGCTTAAGTTTGTATGTACATGCACAATAATTCATATTTGCAATGCAAGTTTCAACACACTTAAGCATGCATCTTGTAAACAAAAGTCTGCATAAGAAAAATTGTCAAAGGGGTTGCTGACACATATTTAAACATGATTCAATTAAAGAGAAGAAAAAGTATCCAGTAAAAGATATACTTGTATTAATATCTTGGAATTCCTGATGCAGAAGCAATTAGACCTTTCTTTTGGTGCCCCCACTGACCCCAGTAACTTTTTCTTTTCCCTGTCAGGTGCAAGCCATCATCAGAAATTGAGAGTGATACACTATAATCAATGCTTGTACCAATGCCATTTGCACGTATGGGAAGAGATGTCGTCACTACTAGAGGCTGGAGTTTTGGGGCAGAAGAAATCGGGCAACCGCTTGAGGGCGGTCGCGGAAGGCGGTCATGGAAGGTAGAAGAAATCGGGCGACCGCTTGTGGGCGGTCGCGGAAGGCACCTTTAGCGACCGCTTGAGGGCGGTCTCCGTGGCGGTCGCAAATGCCCATTAACAATCGGCCCCATCTTCCCCTTTTCCCTATTTCGCTGGGATCAGACGTTTTTTCCTCCCTGCCCCTAGTGCCGCCGTCTCTGATCTTCTCCCTCCGTCGTCTCTTCTTCTCCCTCCGTGCTCCTCTCTCTCTCTAAAGGTACGTCTCGCTGTCGCCCCCCTTGGTTGTTAAATTATTTCTCCTATTCTAGGGCTTGTGAGATTGCGCGGCTCGCGAAACCCTAGTTGTCCCTGGAGGAAGAGGGAGATAAAATAATAATTAGCGCTCCAAACTACAAGAGAGAGTCGGTCCGGTCATTGGCATGGAATCCAAGCTCTGCTTCTTTCCCTCTCTTTCTCTCTCCATCTCTCTCTATTAGCCGAGCTGAATCGAAGAAAGCATCGGAGGTTCCATCTCTAGCGTTTGGATTTGAAACAATCATGAGGTTAGCGTTGTTAAAGAAAGTTTGGTTTTGTGTAATTTATACATATACCTGTTCTCATGAATAAGAATGCCATACTATTTTGCAATCTTTAATGTGGTTACATGGTAGGAAAAAAATGCACTTTAGTTCACTATCTTTTGTAAATAATAGCATTACTGGAAGTCCTACAAATCTGTGGAGCTGGTATGTTGAGGGTTATTGGGCTGAAACTATATTCCATGCCCAACGATGACCTCCAGGGAAAATTTGGATGGGTAAGTCCTGGTTGGACTTCTTGGCAGTTTCATTTTACTTTAGATTTGATGTAGCATATAACCTTTCATGATTAACCACTAAGATTCATCAACATGTCCATTCATGTTAAGCATATGTCATCTCTATAGCTGTCTCAGGTGTTCATTTCATGGAGGAATATCTGGCAAGCTAAGCTAATATTATTATCAACTTCATTTTGAGGGATAATCTCTACTTCATGAAGTAGTTAGATCATTATAAAAGACTATAATTTTCTTCCTCTAACTTTTTACAATAACTCTCACAAATCTTTACGAATTTAATAAAAGTTTCCTTCTGAGGAAGTGCTCTTCCTTGTGCTATCTCCGAATCTTCAGGGTCCACATAGGCCTTAACATTGCTTTTAGTTTTTATTTTTCATTTTCAAAATCTAAGAAGGAAATTAAACTGGATTAGATACAATTATATTCTTAATTTTGAATTTAATCCCTCTTTTTTCAGAACACAGGAGGTCAAGTGAAGCTAGTGAGGCAGACTCTAACCGGTGAAAGTTTTTACTCTTTTTTCTTTTAAGGTAATCTTCATTTTTTAATTTATTTATCCGTGCATTGCCTAGCAAGTTATTTGTCCGTGCATTGCCTAGCAAGTTTACGGCTAGGTAAATTGTTACGTTTTCCCCATCTCTTAGGATTATTATATTTACTCTTATTCATACTTTCACAGAAATACTTATAGACATGGATAAGAGTTGGATTGATTTGCCAAATAGGATGTCTAGGGAATATATAGAGGGGATTAAGCAGTTCATTGCCTTCACCAATGGGTTTGATAGTGAGCACATCAGTTGTCCCTGTAGAAAATGTGTGAACCGTTATTACTACACACGAGATATTGTACGAGAGCATTTGATTCTAAATGGGTTTTTGAAGAATTACAAGAATTGGATTAGACATGGGGAAGATTATGTTCCTTGTTGCAGAGAGGAAAGAGTTGAGATGGAGGTCGATGTTACGACAGTTGATTCGATGATCGTGATGCTAAATGATATTGCATGCAGGTTAGCATCCAAAGATAGTTGCTGTGAGACTGATAGGGTGGGTGGGAGTAATCCTCGCTCGGGTGCATATGAAGAAGCATTAAGGTATTTTGAAATTCTGGATGATGCACAGACCGAATTGTATCCTGGATGTACGAATTTTAGTAAATTATCTTTTATTGTCGAGCTGTTACACTTGAAGGCTTTGAATCAGTGGACAAACACGTCCTTCGATATGCTGCTCCAGCTATTGCACAAAGTGCTCCCATTCGGTGCAAAGCTAGTTGAGTCCTACTACCATGCTCGCAAGTTAACTGAAAACTTAGGCTTCACATATGAGACTTTCGATGCATGCCCAAACAATTGTATGTTGTTTAGAAATGAGAATGCCGACCTCTATACGTGTATTGTGTGTAAAACTTCAAGGTGGAAGGACGATGGGGTTGGTCAGAATCGTCAGAGTAATTCGCGAAGTGTTTCGAATCGTGGGAAGCTTGTCGCTGTAAAGCAAGTGCGATATTTTCCACTCAAGCCAAGGCTAAAGAGGCTTTTTATGTTATCTAAAATTTCTAAATTGATGCGATGGCATGCAGAGCATGGTAGGGAGGATGAAAAGTTAACCCACCCAGTGGACTCCCCGGCATGGAAGGATTTCGACAAGAAACACCCCGACTTTGCCTTGGATAGTCGTAGTGTGCGGCTTGGGTTGGCTGCAGATGGTTTTAGCCCATTCAGGTCCATGACCGGGGCAACTCATAGTACATGGCCAGTGGTGTTGGTTCCGTCAATCTTCCTCCTTGATTATGTATGAAGCAACCTTTTCTGATCCTATCCACTCTTATTGATGGACCAAGGGGCCCTGGGGATAAAATTGACATATATGCAGCCTTTAATTGACGAGTTGAATGAATTATGGGCCGAAGGTGTGATGACTTTTTATTCTGAAGGAAATGAAATGTTCAAACTTCGCTCTACATTATTATGGATAATCAATGACTTCCCGGCATATGCGAATTTGTCCGATTGGAGCACGAAGGGGGAATTTGCCTGTCCTTGTTGCAATCAGAGTAAAAAGTCAACCTGGCTAAAACATGGCAAAAAGTGGGCTTATACAGGTCACAGACATTTTTTTACCTCCATTGCATAGGATCAGAAGGGATAAAGTGTCATTCGATGGCACTCAAGAATATGGTCCAATACCATAAATAATGACTGGGGTTGATTTGTTATCACAACTTGAACAAGAGCAAATACGCACAGTATATGATTTCCAAGATTTGTTAGCCCCTCCATTGCCTGCTATTCCTGGTGCAAATAGAAGGCACAGTCATAACTGAAGAAGAAAAGTATTTTTTACGAGTTACTGTACTGGAAAGATAATTTACTGAGGCACAATTTGGATGTTATGCACATTGAGAAAAATGTGTGTGATAATATATTATGGACCCTTCTCGGTGTTAAGGGAAAGTCCAAAGACAGTGCCAATACACGTCGTGATTTGCAGAAATGGGCTTGCAGAAATCACTACAATTACAGTTGACAGAGTCTAACAAGGCATACATGCCTCCTGCACAGTACACGATGAGTAAAGATGAGAAGGAGGCATTTCTTTCCATTTTGAAAGGGGTCAAGGTGCCTGACAGCTATTGTTCTAATATTTCTAAGCGTGTGAATATGAAAGAAAGGACTTTACAAGGTTTGAAGAGTCATGACAATCACATTCTCATTCAACAATTAATTCCTATTGCAATCCGAAATTGTTTACCTAAGAATGTTGTTGAGCCCTTGATTGAGGTGAGTAACTTCTTCAGACAACTGTGTTCAAGAGTCATCGAACAAATGATTTGAAAAGTCTCCAGGATAGGATGCGCTAACACTGTGTCATCTGGAGAAACTCTTTCCACCTTCATTCTTCGATGTAATGGTCCACTTGACCATACATTTAACAGGTGAAGCCTTGCTTGGTGGCCCTGTCCAATATCGGTGGATGTATCCTATTGAGAGGTACCTGAATACGTTAAAAAGGTATGTGCGTAACAGAGCTCGTCCAGAGGCATCAATAGCCAAGGGTTATTTGATGGAAGAGTGTACTAATTTCTGTGCTGCATATCTTAATGATGTTGAAACCAAACTTGATAGGCCCTTACGAATTAATGATGGTCCTATTGGGGAGGGAACACAATTTGGTCTAGATAACATCGACTGGATTCAAGCTCATCGATACGTGTTGTTCAACACTCCATCAGTTGTGGTGTTGATTCAGTAAGTGAATGCTCATTCATATATTTAACTTGTTCGTATTATGTCTAACTCATTCAAGCTTGTCATTAACACATGTTTTTCTGCATTACAGGACACACATTGATGGGCTCAAACGGGACACGCCTCGTGCGACAGATAATCAAATTCGGCAGTCCCATTTTCAATCATTTCACGATTGGTTCAAGAATTATGTATGTATAGATATGGTTGTATGTGTACATATGGTTGTATGTGCTTCAATTTGTTCTTATCATATTAGTTTTACATAGCTTTATTCAATGATTACGTGAATTCTGTAGGTGTACAATTTACGACGAACGAGTGAAGGTACTTTGACTGATGAAATGAACCAACTGGCTGATGGTCCATTTACAACGGCATGACGTTACACAACTTGTGATGTCAATGGGTTTCGATTTTGCATCAAAGAAGTAGATGAGAAACGAGCAATACAAAATAGTGGTCTAGGGTGTCCTTCTATCGATGCAGGTTATTATTATGGCCAGTTGAAAGATATCATTGAAGTTATATAGTCATGGATTAAAATTTTTGTTATTCAAGTGTGACTAGGTCGATCCAATCCGTCGGACTAAAGTTGACAAGTATCAATTTACGTTGGTAAATTTAAACAATTTGTTATATCCAGATGAGCGAGTAAGTAATGAACCCTACATATTGGCCAGGCAAGCTGAGCAAGTTTACTATGTTAGAGATCCCATGAATCCTAACTGGCAAGTTGCAGTTAAAATGTCAAGGAGGGGGTGTATCAAATTGAAGATAATGAGCTAGATATTGATGCATTTGCTTAGCAAGTTCTTGACCAAAATGTAATATTTCAACGTGATGAGGATGTCAACTGGGTTAGAGAGACCATTGAAGGAGATACTATCGACTTGCATGACCGTTGAAGGAGATCCTAAATGGTTTTAGTTATTACGTGCAATTTATTTATCTTATGAACATATAAACAGATATTCGGACGTAAGAGGAGAGAGCGTCCACACACGATGCACGAGTTTTTACGTCATAGGCAGGCTCGTACGCTGACGAGGGAACCTAGTCGATGGATCCTACGGACCATGATCCACAGACACCCTTAGTGGGTCCCCCCATATCGACACCTGCACCGGCATGATTTAGATCTCCCCAGTCCATGCCAGTAGGGCCTTCTCCATCTACAGTTGGTGCATCGACCTCCACACATACTGGTATAATTTCATTTTTATGTTTAACAATTATATAAAATAATTTCAGTTTTATTTAACTAATAAGTTTATTATTTATAGCTTCTACTACGACGAGTTCATCTTCAGTAGGGGTAGGGGCCAGCTAGAGGGATTCCTTCATGGAATGCTGGTACCCGTTATGATGTGCAATTTGACGACACATTTCACCTAGTTGGAGAAGGGGTTCGCCTGTTTATCAGCCAGTTGGGGCATATGGTTCGAGACCCACATAGATTTTCTCTGACTATGCTTGATTGGACTGCTTTTCCTAAGGATACGATAGATCGACTCTGGGGGGAGGTTAAGGTAAGCCGCTGAGTTCTATCTTAGCTTCAAGGTTATTATACGATGTGTCAATTTAGTACACACCATGACTACTAAAATTTCTTGTCCTACGCAGGACAATTTGAGGTCATGTCTGATGATTTTCGTCCAGTTTGCTTGGCAAAGTGTCGAAAGTTATGAAAGACCAAGAGCAAAGTAAAGAAAGAGCATTGGGAGAAGAATGTGGACGACCCAGACCTTCTTCAGCGAGTCCCGAGGGGTGTTCTCCCCGCACAGTGGACTGAGTTGGTTCGGTACCGGTCGAGTGAGAAGGCAAGGGTGAGTAGTTCAACCTATTTTTTGTTAAATTCATATGAAACATTCGGTGTAAACTTATAAACACGACCCAAAATGAATGCAGGAAGAGGCAGAGCGAAATTCTCAAAATTGCTCGATGCAGGGCCCTACTCACAAGCTTGGGACTCGACACGTTACGCAGATCCGGCATGAGGTAAACTGTCACGTTAGACCATACGTGTTTTGATTGTTGACGTAGTTTGTATTCATATATATAGATGACATGATTTATCCTTCGACAGTTACGTGAGCTGGGTGCACCCACCGACCGGATGTCTGTGTGGATGGCGAGTCACAGGCTCGACCATCCTGAGGTTGCAGCTCTTGTAGTAAGTATTTATCTTTATGCAATACTTTTTTTAACCTATTATGAGATTTATTGATTTACTATTCTAATTTGGTTACTTTCTTGCACACAGGCCCAGTTTGAGGCTCGATTGGCCAAGCTGCCAGAGGAGGAGCGACAGGTAGTTGCTAGGCGGGATGAGATATTCCACACCATCATTGGCCAGGATGGGCACAGATACACACTTACATACGGCATGGGCATACCACGTTCGACTATCATGCGAGCGGAGTCATCCGGATGTAGTTCATCCCAGGGCTCATGCCTGCGAACTAACGAGGAGGTGGCTGAGCTGATCCAGTCTCTTCACCAGTAGATGGATGCACGTGTCGAGGATCTTCGGGCAAGGATGGAGGTTGCGATGCAGGATGAGGTGCAGGCTCAGGTGCAGGCATTTAAGGCGGAGCTACTACAGCGACTAGCTCAGAGTGGTCTTCCTATAGCTGATGATTCAGATCCACCAATTCATACTCAGGTTCATAATTACAGACATCTGTATTTAAATTTAATTTAATTACTTTTAAAATATATATTATTTATTTTATTGTTAATCATATACTGTAATATTGTAGGCCCCAGACGCTGGCAGTGGTCACCAGGTGAGACATGAGTTAGTTGATGAGGGCATGCCTGATCTAGTAGGCTCAAATGAACAGAATCGGGTATGAGTTTATGAATATGTTTTAAGTTTATTAATTTCTAAATAATCTAAGTATATGTGGAAGAATGTATCGTACTTCATTTTCAACTATATCTATAAATTCCTTGTTATTATTTATGCACATTAAAATAAAGATACTTAGTGACCTGTAGGAACAAACGGAGCGTGATTCGGACACTCGAGGGGCCCGGAATAGGACAATGTATGTTTAAGTTGAAACTTAAAACTTAGAAAACCAAACTTGGCCTCTAACGGCCCAAACAGAACATATGAGGTCCAATGATCGTCAAACTTGAGGAGCACGACCTCTAGGCCATTAGTGACCTGTAGGAATAAACGACGCGTGAATCGACACTCGAGGGGCCCGAAATAGGACAATGTACGTTTAAGTTGAAACTTAAAACTTAGAAAACCGAACTTGGCCTCTAACGGCCCAAACACAGCATACGAGATCCGATGCTCGTCAAACTTGAGGAGCACGACCTCTAGGCCATTACTGACTTGTAGGAACAAACGGCACATGAATCGGACTCTCGAGGGGCCCAGAATAGGATAATATACGTTTAAGTTGAAACTTAAAACTTAGAAAACCGAACTTGGCCTCTAACGGCCGAAACGCAGCATACGAGGTCTGATGCTCGTTAAACTACTTGAGGAGCACGATCTCTAGGCCATTAGTGACCTGTGGGAACAAACGATGCATGAATCGGACACTTGAGGCGTATAGAATCGTACAAAATGATTTTATTTTCAAATTTTTGAATTGTATAACTTTTAATATTTATTTTACATAATTATATTTAATTATATTTATGTTTTATTGACTAATAAATTTAATTTTTTGTTTCAGGTTGATTGACTGGTGCTGCATTGGGACTACTATCTTCTTTATGTTTTTTTCTAGGAAATTGTATTAGATTTTATTATTATTATTTTGGATTGGAAATCAAAGACATTGCATATTTATATTAGCTTATACTTTTATTGTGTGTGTATATTTTAATTTTAATATTTAGTTTATATAATTTTGTAAAATATGTACAGGTACCCAAAAAATCCAATAACCAAAAATAAAATGGATTAAAAAATAACAAAATCCAGTATTAGCGACCGCCTAGGCGGTCGCAAATGGCTGTCGCTAATGATGCATCAGACCAGAAAATAGAAAACAAAAAAAAAATAGTAGTAGCGACCATCTAGGCGGTCGCTAAGGTAGTCGCTAATACTCTAGCGACCTCCATTGGCGGTCGCTAAAAGTCTTTAGCGACGAGCCTCTGGCGGCCGCCATGTGGCGGTCGCTAAAAACTATTAGCGACCGCTTTTTAACCTTTAGTGACTGCCATTGGCGGTTGCTACAAGTGCTTTTTCTACTAGTGTGTACTAGATCCATTTAGTTCCTGCATGACATGAGAATGCTTTCTATAAATCCTGATAGCGATAATGATGATCCCAATGGCCACACCAACAAGATCCCAATGGCCACACCAACAAACTACCCAATAATAATGATCTTATGCTTACCTTACTGTTGCTTGGTTTGGTATTAGAAGACTGATATATATCAGCTTTATAGCTAGATTTATCATTGAAAGAGATTTTGGCATGGTTATAAAGCGGCTTGGTAACTCATCCCTTTATCTTCATCTTCCTTTATGATTTATCAAGCATATTGATATGATTATATATAGCAATGGATTCTTCCTGATTTGTAGTTCATCTCTTGTATCTAAATTCTTATACTATTGTACATTTTACTGTTATTTATGTTATTAAATTCTAATTTGGTAATATCTTTTTCTTTACAATATATTGTTCTTATTTCATATAATTTTTTTAAAAAAATTGATAATGCTGTTTAAATTATGAAATTCAGACACAGAAGATGAATCGAGCACCTACATTAGATGAGCTCTTCAACACACCCATCAAAAGAAAAAGGATGGTAATCAATGGGTAAATAAAAAGGCAGAGACATCACATGTAAGTATTTAAAAAACTCTACTTTAATTCATATATTTATACTATTTGTATGTTTAACTAATTGTATCTAATATTTTTTATAGACTAATTTTATATAGAAGTGGCAAGAGGTGGAATCAAGTCAAAGCTTAACTGGAGAGGATGGTGCGGAATCATCACAGCAGCAGCCTCAGCCCTTTATGATGCATGTATGGAAAGAGACATTGGAGTAAATAAGGGACAAATTTATGGACTTGGATCCCAGGCTAGTTTGCTGACAGGCTCCTCATCTTCTAGCTGTACATCCTCACAAGTTTCTGAGTGGATTCAGGAGCGAGAGAGGATTTATAATATGTTTGAGACTGTATCAGCCCGAAATGAGGAGTTAGCTGCCCAAAATGAGGAGTTAGCTTCTCAAAACAATGAGCTATCTACCCGGATTTCTCGTACCGAGAAGTTTATGCATCTTATGATGGAAAAGATGCAAGTTAGTCCATCTACAGTTTCAGCACCATCTCCAGCTGCTACCTCTGCAAATGATGGTGATTGTGATAATGCCGATGATGATGATGATGATCACGAGGAGGATTTATAATTTTTTTTCTATAATTGGAATGATACTTGTTTGTGATACTTTTTTTTGGTTATAAAACTTTGGATATGATACACTCATACAACTTTGTTGAACTATTTGTTATGAACTTGGATATGATGATGAACTTGCTATAAACTTTTTTGAGCTTGTTATGAGTTTGTTATGAACCCTTGGATATGATGAAACTTGTAGATAATTTGTATATATATAATTAGGTTTATTTAAAAAAAAGTTATTTTGCGAGGAATTTTTCTTTCGAATATTTATTTAGTGAGGGATAATTTTCTCAAAAATAAAGAAAAGCTATTTAAAAAATTTAAAATATCCCTCGCAAAATCCCTCAGAAAATCCCTTGAAAAATCCCTCACAAAATTCCTCAAAAAATCCCTCGAAAATGTTCCCTCAGAAAATCCCTCGGTAATAACCCTTGAAAAATCCCTCAGTAAATTGACCTTGAAACATTCCTTGGAAAATCCCTCGATAAATTTTTCTTGAAAATTATCCCTTGAAAAATCCCTTGGAATTTTTTCCTCAGTAAATCCCTCAGAATTTTCCCTTAGAAAACCCGAAATATCCCTCAAAAAATCCCTAAGAAAAGTTTCCTTAAAAAATCCCTCAGAAAATCCCTTGGAAAATTTCCTCGGAAAATCCATTGAAAATTTCCAAGGGATAAATTCCATCAAAAAATCTCTCGGAAATAAATTCCCTTAGAAAAATTCTTAGGAAAAATTTTTCGATGAGGGTTTTTTCCGACGACCATTTATCCGTCGAAAATCCATCGAAAATATAAATTTTCAACGGATTTTTTCTTTTTTCCTCGTAAAATCCCTCGCAAATGACCCTTTTTCTTGTAGTGAAAGAGAGAAAAATATTCAGAGAAAGAGATAAATATTTTTGAAAAATCAAAAAGTTTTGAGAAAGAAAAAGAGAGAAATCAAAGAGGAAAGACTTGGAGCTTAAGTCATCAATCCCAGAGAGTTCAAAGAGAAATCCAAAAGCTTCTCAAGATCAAATCCAAGAGATTTCCAATATTTGAAGAGAGAAAGCAAAAGCCCCAAATCCTCAACTTCTCAACTGTGATTTTCAGTGAAGAATTTGAGTTAAGGCCTGATTCAATCTTTCAAAGGAGAAGAGGAAAGAAGAAAAGAAGAAAAGCTCACATCAAATCTGCTTCAATCAGGCTTTTCTAACCTTTGTTTATTTAAATTGAATATTTGCTCATTTGAGGAGCTATTTTGTATTGTAAACATTGTTTCAAATTATTGTTTGCTAATTCAATCAGGGGAATTGAATTAGTGGAGGTAGTGTACCTTGGGACAAGCTAAGGATAGCTTGTGGTTTGGGTTTTGTGCGGGTGAGCCTGTGAAAACCTGCTGGGTTCGTTGTGATCCCGGGAAAACAACAAGTTTTGAGTTGTGAGCTTGTAAAACAACTCGGCTGTAATCAAGTGTATTATAGTGTGGGCCTAAGTGCTACTTGGGAGTGGACGTAGGTGTTGGATACACCGAACCACTATAAAATCTTTGTGTTTGCCGTGCTTTATCTCTCTCTCTATCTCATTATTTGTGCTTAGTATTTATCTATACATTGCACTCAATCTCTTTTATATCAAAGCATATAGTTTTAAAGAGTTAAAATTTTTTAAAGAACCCAATTCATCCCCCCTCTTGGGTTGCCATCTGGGCCAATAATATTGATTTTAAGTTAAGTGGGCATGTTGTAGGTATCAATGGGTGACACCACTTGTATACTTCGTATGCTACTGAACTCTACTGTCCTCACAAATTTTGGTGCAAAAAGAAAATCGTCCTGTGCGCGTGTAATTGGCTTTACAAGCTTTCTAAGCCTAGCTTGCTGCATTATGTTTCAGTATTGCCATTAGCATGCTACCAAGCACAAACGTTAACCATCTCAACTACTATCAAGAAAACGTGGCAATCTTCTTCCTCTCAGGAAGGCAACTCATCATCCACAAACATGCTGCGTTATGGGCATGCCTCACCCCATCACCATTGTCATTCATACACCAAACAACATAAGATTTTGTCTCGTATCATAATTTATTGTTAACAACAACAATTTAGCAACTTCAAGGTCATGGATTATACCTAGCTTAACTCAAGGGACCACATCCCAAAACTCTCTCTCTCTCTCTCTCTCGCTCGCTCTCTCTCTCTCAGATATGGAAGGCGGCTCCATCCTTCTCTCAAGAGACTCAGACCTATTAAATCATGAGTCCACCGCAGTAAATTTTGACCCAACCATGCTCCAGCTCTACATGGTCCCCGGATTTCCCAGGAGGCTCATCAGCCTCTCTTTTCCTCTTCCTAGAGAAAGATGCAAGTAAGAGATTATCATTTTTCTAAAGATGTATCGAGGTAAAGTATTCTCAATTTTTTTATATCAAGAATATATGGGCATAGTCATTATTTGATCCCTGCTAGTGATGCTTGCCCTAGGGCTAAAGTTAATATTACCACGGTCGACTAGATGGTCCATGACACGGTGGCATATCTCTATATCATGCAGACCATCAGTCTTTTAGCTCCGTCTTGTAGCTTGCTTTTAGTTTTAGCATAGAAGGTTAGTGACGGCTATGTGCTATGGCTTAGACTTAGTTTACCTTTGTTGGGCCCATGGCCCAATTTGCTTAGCCCATTAGGGCAAAAGTGAGCGTCGCTCCTTTTTTGGTCACGACCTTTTTTCTCTCTTTAAAGGGAGCAGCCGCCAGGAAGAAAAAGGAAAGGTGGTGAACATCCATCTTTTTCTTTTTTTTTCTTTCCGTAGCAGCCACCAGTTTTGTATGGGAGAAAATGGCTAGAAGAACGAGGCATTGGAGGATCCATGGGATTTCTTGAGGGCTCTTTTGTGACTTCGTGAGCCGTAAGCATGGAGAGAAGGCTTCAGTTAACGTAAAGATGGAAAAAGAAAAACAAGAGAAGAAGAAGAAGATAAGAAAAGAAAATAAGGAGGTAACGCAGGAGACCATATTTTTCGGTGATGTAATCCTTATATCCCTATTATTCTCTTGTGATTGTTTCTCAAGTTCAGGTAAGGGACTTTGAGACTTGGATATTTATTATTTTATATGGATCTTCTTCTCTGACTTGCCCATTGTTTTTTTTCCTTTATCTTGGAGGGATTTTTCACATAAATTTTGATGTTTATGTGATTATGTGGTTTTGTGCATTTTATTTATTATTTCGCTGTGTATTACGGTCTACTAGTATTTGCTCATACACAGATTCTTTTTCATCAACTAGTATCAGAGCCTGTAAATTTTTGTGTGTGAGCATGGAGGCCGGTAATGTTTCCCGCATAAACAGTCTGAACGGAAACAATTGAATAATATGGAAACCGAAGATGGAAGATCTCTTGTATTGTAAGGATCTATGTGGACCTTTGGAAGGGGTCAAAGCAAAGCCCGTTACAATGATAGATGATGCTTGGATCATGTTAGATCAAAAAACAGTTGGTTTTATTCGGCAGTGGTTGGATGAAGTGTCTTTCACCATGTTTCCACTGAGACTTCTGTAAACTCTCTTTGGAAAAAGTTAAAAAGTCTCTATGAGAGAAAAATAGTTGGCAACAAGGCTTTCTTGATCAGAAAACTAGTGAATCTGAAATATAAAGAGGGTGCTTCTATTGCTGAGCAATTGAATGAAATGCAGAGTATTCATAACCAGTTATCCTTTATGAAAATGTCTCTTAATGATGAGTTGCAGGCATTGTTACTTCTCAGTTCATTGCCAGAAAGTTGAAAGAAACTGATGGTTTTCCTCAGTAATTCTGCACCAGACGGTGTTGTCACCATGAGTCAAGTAACAGGCAGTTTGTTGAATGAGGAGTTGAGGAGAAAGAATTCAGCAACTTCTTAGATTGATTCATAGGCACTTGTCTCAGAGAATAAAGGACGGTCAAAGTCTAGAAATAGAGATAATTCATACAAGGATAGAAACAAATCAAGGTCAAGAAAGATATTACTTGTTACAACTGTGGTGAGAAAGGGCACTACAAGAATCAATGTAAGAAGCCTAAGAAGAGCAAGAAAAAGTCAAAAGAAGTGGAGGACACAGAGTCAAGGGAGAATATCATAGCTACAGTGCAGAGTGATGATTATTTGATTTTATCTACTTCTGATGGTATCTTCTTATGTGAGTATCAAAATCATGAGTGGATGATTGACACAGGTGCTTCTTATCATGCTACACCACAGAGGGAGTTTTTTTTCTACCTATAGGACTAAAAATTTTGGTGTTGTTAAGATGAAAAATCAAGGTACAGTAGACATCATTGGCATGGGTGACATCCACATGAAGACCAACCTTGGTTGTAAGTTGGTGCTCAAGGATGTAAGGCATATGGCTAACTTGAGGCTAAATTTAATCTCAGTTGAAAGACTTGATGATGAGACTTTGATAGCAGATTTCATAAAGGGCAATGGAGGCTCAGTAAAGGTTTACTTGTTGTAGCCAGTGGAATGAAATGTCACACTTTGTACAGGTTGTAGGCTAAAGCTTATGGTGAATAGTTGAATGCTATAGAGAAAGAATTCAACATGGAGTTGTGGCATAAATGACTGGGACACATGAGTGAGAAGGGGCTACAAGTTCTTTTCAATGAAGAAGTTCTACAAGACTTCAAAGGGATACATCTGAACCCATGTGTTGATTATTTGGTTGGCAAGCAACATAAAGTTTCTTTTGCTAGTCCTGCTTTGTCTAGAAAAATGCATGTCTTGGATTGTATCTATACAGATGTTTGTGGTCCTTTGAGGATAAAAACTCCTGATGGATCTGTTAATGTTCCAGGTATTAGTGGTGCACTTTATTTTGTCACTTTTATAGATGATTTTTCTAGAAAAGTTTGGGTCTATGGTTTGAAGACCAAAGATCAGGTTATTAATGTCTTCATAGAGTTTTATGCCAGAGTTGAAAGAGAGATAGGAAAGAAATTGAAATACATAAGGTCAGATAATGGTGGTGAGTACATAGGGTTATTTGATAATTATTGTAGATCACATGGCATTCAGTATGAGATGACAGTACCTGGTACTCCTCAACATAATGCAATTGCAGAGAGGATGAATTGCACCATCATGGAAAAGATCAGATGTATGCTTTCACAGTACAAGTTACCTAAAAGATTTTGGGATGAGGCATTGAAGACAGCAGTTGATGTAATAAACTTGTCATAATGTACAGCTCTAAATGGTGATGTTGCAGAACGTGTATGATCATGGAAAGATGTCTCTTACAAGCACTTGAGAGTATTTGGTTGCCATGCATTTGCACATGTTTCAGATATTGACAGGTTTAAGCTGGATGGTAAGACAAAAGAATGTGATTTGCTTGGTTACTCACTTGATGAGTTTGGTTATAGACTTTGGGATCCAGAAAGGTAGAAGGTGTTCAGAAGCAGAGATGTGGTATTTTTTGAAGATCAACCCTTCAAGACTTCAAGAAGGAGGTGTCAGTCAAGTCTTCTGTAGGAGGATTAATAGACTATGTTCCAGTTACTGCTCCAGTATATCAGGGTGATGGGAGAGTGTGTAAGAAAATAGTGCAGGAGCATATGTTAACTTACCTGTAGGACATGTTGAGTAGGAAGGAGATCAAGAGCAACCTCCTACAAAGCCTCAGCTGAGAAGATCTATCAGACAACGTTAACATTTCAAAAGATATTCTACAGATGAATATATAATGCTTACTGATGCAGGTGAACCAGAATGTTACCAGGAGATAGTTGAAAGTGAGCAAAAAAAGGAGTGGTTAGTAGGTATGCAGGAAGAAATCGATGCCTTACAGAAGAACCACACATATGATTTAGTGGAACTACCAAAAGGAAGGAAGGCTTTAAAGAACAAGTTGGTTTTCAGGTTAAAGACTCAACAACAGTGTTCTCAACCAAAGTACAAGGCCAGATTGGTTGTGAAAGGCTTTGGTCAAGAGAAAGGTATTGACTTTGAAGAGATTGTTTTTTTCTGTTGTTAACATTTCTTCATTTTGTGTTTTCTAGGTATTGCTACTAGTTTAAACTTGGAGGTTGAGCAGTTAGATGTGAAGACAGCTTTTCTTCATGGTGATTTGGAGGAGAAAATCTATATGGAGCAACCGGAAGGCTTCAAAGTCAAAGGTAAAGAAAATCTTGTCTCCAGATTAAAAAAAAGCTTGTATGGGTTGAAGCAAGCTCCAAAGCAGCGATACAAGAAATTTGATTCATTTATAGCTAAAAATGGATACAAAAGAATGGCTTCAGATCATTGTGTGTATATCAAATGATTTAGTGAGGATTTTGTCATACTCCTACTTTATGTTGATAACATGCTTATTCTTGGGAAAGATATGTCTATGATTGATAGGTTGAAGAAGGAGCTGAGCAATTCATTTGCAATGAAGGATATGGGATCAGTAAAGCAATACTGAGCATGCAGATTTCCCATGATAGAAAAACCAAAAAAATATGGTTGTCACAGGAAAAGTACATTGAGAAGGTATTTGATGGGGACATCAACAAAAAGAAAAGGTTGCAGACTGACACTCTTTGGTTTTGTAGTTAATCCACTTTCCGCAGGTTCCACTTGCTCGAGCCAAGAGTTTCAATTTCTCAAGTGGCAACTCATGCTGCAAAATTTTAACTTCTGCCAAGTCTCAAAGTATCGACACTTCCTGCCTTGAGTCAACATTGCTATCAAGACATCAAGTCTTCTCTTTGGAAGTCAAATCTTGGAGGACACGTAGAGGTATCTGATGATGACACATGGCAACTTAGAAGTCAAATCTTGGAGGACACATGGAGGTATTTGATGATGACATATGGCAAACTAAGGAGGTGCCACATGGAAGCTTGTGCAACCAAATTTGTTAGGGATTGATTGTAATTAGTTAGCTATATCATAACTAATCCTTAGATTGTTATGATCTTTTAGTTTTTTGGGTTGAAATTTCTGGAAGTCCTATGGCCTATAAATAGGCCAAGCTTTCCCTCTTGTAGATATGAAGTTTGAGAAATAAAATCAAGTTTATTTGATTTCTTTTGCCAAGTGCGTTGTTCATCTTTGAGTATGAAGAGGGTGAGATGCTCTTAGTTTGAGTTGAGGCTCGTGTTTCCCTAGTCTTAGATCTAGGTCACTCCTTGAGGGAGAGGGTGAGAGGCCCAATTTGCTACTCTAAGCCATTCTACCAAGGTTCCATAATAGTTTCAGGAAGAAGGACAAGTTTTCTTGAGGATGTTAGAGTTGAGGATGATGGCTCCACGTCAAGGATCAAGTGCCAAGGTGAGTTCTTAAGTAAGGAGTGTAGATCTTGTTAACCAACCCTCAATTCTTTGAGTGTTGAGTGCATCCCTTCCACTTTAAGATCTTACTTCATTGTTAAAAAAAAAAAAATCGTCTTGGTCCTTTAGATCTGAAGTTTTAAAGGTGGCTTAACTTAGTTTGAAGGTTTCCATACCTTTAGATCCTAATCTTTTTTTATTTCTTTGAAAGAAGCTTGCACAAGGGTGTTTAGATTTCTGCTTCCGATTTGATGTTCTTCATTTCTCCCATGCATGAATTCAGCCATAGCTTGGGCTCAAATGTTCATTAATGGTGGTAATCACTTAGAACACATCACCATCCCCTCATTCTACCAATTTTTTTTCGTGCCCCATCAGCTTTGGTATCAGAGCTTTGGTCTCTAAGTTAAGCTTGTAAGTTGCTGGATTTCTGTTCTAGTTTTAGTCCATGAATTTTTTTTGTAATTTTTTTAAGGGTTAAAAAATAAATAAAAATTTATTTGCTGCACTTTAGGACTTTAGGTTCCGAAATCTAAAATTAAAAAAATATATATTTTAGAGTTTTGGAATAAAAAAAATTAAGTTCTTAGGTTGTTTTCTGGAAGACTATTTTGGTTCCCTCCATTAAATTTGATTTTAAAAATATAAAAATAATAATAATAATAATTTTTAATTTGAGATCTGAGACTTAGACATCAAATTCTGTTATTTTTCACTTAAAGTTTAAATTTAGAGGAGTTTTTAAATTTAAAATTTAAATTTTGAAATAGGTAGTAGAGAGTTTGTTAAGCTGCTAGAATCTTCTAGCAACTACTATCATAACAACTTCCTCAACCAAATTAAAAAAAAAAATTGAATTCAAATTTCAAAATCTAGGATTTTCACTCTGAGATCTAACTAATTCAATTTTCATTTTGAATTTTTAAAAATTTAAAACTTTAAATTTTAAATTTTCAAAACCGGGTAAGTTGAAGGTTAGTTAGAAGCTGCAAATTTTATTTAACCACTTTTACCTCCAAGAATGAAATTTTAATCTAAATTTTAAAATTAAAAAAAAATTAGCCTCTGAAATCTAGACTTCAAGATTTGAATTTCTTAATTTAATTTTGCATTTGCTAAATTTTAAAATTAGATTAAATTTTACTTAATTGTACTAAGTCTAGTCGATTGTGCTAGTTAATTGCTGAAATTGTGTGCATCCATATATATAAACCATCTTAAGGGCATTCAATATAACATAAGGGGAGGAGTTAATAACCTTTCCTTAGCCCACAATAACCATCCTCATTATTTATTGACCGAAGCCTTAATTAAAATCAAGTATGCACCTAAATTAAGGACACCAACAAGTCGGGTTCAAGTGCAAGAGGAGACAAAGCACTATTTGAGTTTGTAATTATTCTTAGAAACTGGTGTCTAAGACTAGAGGTCTAATGGCAAATGCCTTAAGTGGACTTGCAGTTCTTTAATTGGGTCCTTGCAAAAGAAAGGGGGGCCTCCCGCATTCCCACCTTTTACCTGGCCAGTGACAAAGGTAATTGCATCCTTAACTAGTACCTAGTCAAGTCCTGTATTTTGAACTTCTAGGTTTAGGAGCCCTAGAAGCTAGGTTTGTACTTCTTGTCTTATAGGTCAAAAGTTCTATCTTTCTTGGTTTGTACCTATGGATCCTAATCTTGAACTCTTTATGAGGACCCTGACTGAAAAGTTAGACACTGTAACTAGCAATTAGGGCAAATCAACAAAGAATTAGGTCAAGTAAAAGATAGAGTTGAGACCCTTGAAGAGCCTCAAAGGATCCCCATCGAACCTGAATCATCTAGGTCAATTCCTCGAGGTCCAAGAGCCCAATATCATGTGCAAATCCCTAAATACAATCCAAGGAGACTTGATCCTGATTTCAGGGAAGAAGCCCGTCAAGTCCATCGGCCTGACTTTACTCCTGATCGTATCCCTAGGTGACCTTACCAGGATTACTTAGATCAAGATGAAAGAGCCATGAGGAACATTTGATTAGAGGCTCCTATCTTTGATGGAAGCCTAGACCCTAAACCTTATGTTGACTAGGAGGCAGAAATGGATCAATATTTTGAATGGTATGAGATGACCGAGGAGAGAAAGTATAAGTTTGTCAAACTGAGGTTAGTCCGCCAGGTTAGGTTATACTCGGGCGAATACTTAGGCAAAGAGGAGACATGCCCATAACCACTTGGAGAGCTATGAAAATCAAGCTTAGGGAAAAGTATGTCCCTATGTCCTATCACCAAAGACTATTAGATCAGTGGCAAAGATTATACCAGGGCAATAAGACTGTGTCTAAATATATTACCAAGTTTGATGAGTTTGCGATGAGGTGTAACATTGATGAATCAGAAGCTGTAACATTGTCTAGGTTTAGAGCCGGTTTGCAGGAAAGAAATTCAAAAGGAATTATTTCTAAGAGAAATCACTGACCTAGACCAAGCCTATCAAATAGCCAGAGATTGTGAAAGGTTTCAAAGGGGACCGATAGTCAGAAGACCCGAACTAAGTAAGATTAGTACCCCTACTCAGAAACCAGGATTCAACCAAATGCGACCAAATCACCCCACTCCTACTATCTCATCCGGTCAAACAAGTGACAAGGGTAAGGCCCCTGTAGTTCAAAAGAGTAACAACCCGAATGTCCATTGTTTTAAATGTAACAGGAAGGGACACTATGCCAACCAATGCCCTGCCCGTTCTCTACACATAGGAGAACTAGCTGAAGAGGACCCTGAAGATACTAAAGAGTTTGAAAAAGAGGTATATGAGGCTGAATCCAATCTGATCAATGAATATAATGAAGAGGAAGAAGAGATTGATTATGATGAGACTTTGGGTGTTGTTAGAATTTTGACCCAAACAAAAGAAAATGAGGATTGGAGAAGAACTAATATACTCCAAACATTTGTTAAGATAGGGGAGAAGGTTTATAAAATCATTATAGACAATATGAGTTGTGTGAATGCTATTTCCACTAAAGCCATTAAGAATTTAAACTTGACCCCTATTCCCCATCCCAATCCATACAAAGTTTCTTGGATAGATTCAACATCCATTCCCATTTAATCCAGATGTCAAGTTCCCATTCAAATCCAATCATATCATGAACAAGTCTGGTGCGATGTACTACCCATGGGAGTAAGTAGCATCATTTTGGGTAGACCTTGGTTGTATGATCATGATGCAACTTTATATGGTCAATCCAATTCTTGTGCTTTCAACCATCTAGGGAAAAAGCTTATCATTAACTCGATCCCACCTAAGGACAATATGAAGAAAGGGTCTAGTGATTTGAAAGAGAAGAAACAAGATCTGAATTTGATCAGTGTCAAGGAAATAGAGAAAGAAATCAATGAAGGATCACCTATGTGGATTTTGGCACTTAAAGAAAGTCGGAATGAAGATCCTAAGGAACCACCTCAAGAAGTCATAAAGATCTTAGAAGACTTTAAGGATGTATTCCCAGAAGATTTACCCAATCACCTTCCCCCACTTAGGGATATTCAACATACAATTGATCTAGTCCCAGGAGCCACCTTGCCTAACCTACCTCACTATAGAATGAATCCTACTGAGCACGCTGAGCTACAAAGACAAGTTGGAGATCTCCTATAGAAAAAGTTTATTAGGGAGAGTTTAAGTCCTTGTGCAGTACCTGCCCTACTGACCCCGAAGAAGGATGGCACTTGGAGAATGTGCATCGATAGTCATGCCATCAACAAAATTATGGTCAAGTATCGATTTCCTATCCCTCGCCTTGATGATATGCTTGACATGATGATCGGAGCCACTATATTTTCCAAGATTGATCTTAAGAGTGGTTATCACCAGGTTAGGATCAAACCTGGAGATGAGTGAAAAACTGCATTCAAAACTAAGGATGGTCTTTATGAGTGGTTGGTTATGCCCTTTGGTCTATCAAATGCCCCTAGTACATTTATGAGGATCATGACTCAAGTTTTAAGACCTTTCATGGGAAAATTTGTTGTAGTATATTTTGATGACATCCTCATCTATAGTAAGACTAGGGAAGACCATTTAGATCATCTTAGACAAGTCTGTTACACCCTTAGAAAGGAAAATCTATATGCCAATCTAAAGAAGTGCGAATTCATGACTAACAGAGTAACCTTTCTAGGGTTCATTGTTACTACTAATGGTGTTTCTACTGATCCGAGAAAATTAAGTCCATAGTCGAGTGGCCCGAACCCAAGAACATACATGACGTCCGTAGCTTCCACGGTCTTGCCACCTTCTATAGGAGATTCATCCAAGGGTTTAGCACCATTGTTGCTCCAATCACGGATTGTCTTAAGAAAGGAAATTTTGAATGGACCAAACAAGCCAATAAAGCCTTCCTTGAGATTAAAGGAAGAATGACACAAGCACCAATCTTAAGGTTGCCTGACTTCTCTAAAGTTTTTGAGGTTGCTTGTGATGCCTCTGGGATTGGAATTGGTGGAGTTTTAAGTCAAGAGAACCATCGGTAGCTTTTTTTAGCGAGAAACTAAATGGTGCAAAGTTGAGATATTCCACCTATGACAAGGAGTTATATGCGGTAGTTCAGGCTTTGAAATATTGGAGACATTACTTGTTACCACAGGAGTTTGTTCTATTTTCCGATCATGAAGCCCTCCGATTCCTTAGCTCCCAAAAGAAGTTAAACCCTAGGCATGAAAATGGGTAGAGTACATCCAAGCTTACACCTTTGTTCTAAAACACCGTGCTGGTTCTGACAATAAGGTTGCCGATGCTTTAAGTCGACGTTCTATGCTCTTGACGTCCGTAAGTACTGAAGTCACAGGATTTGATAAGTTGAAGGAAGAGTATAAAAGTTGCCCTGACTTTAGTGAGATTTTTGAATCTGTCAGTCTAAGGCCTTCTAGAGAATACAAAGACTTTACTCTTCATGATGGGTTCCTTTTTAAAGGAGATAAGTTGTGTATTCCCCGAACCTCAATTAGGGAATTCTTGATTTGGGAAATCCATGCCGAAGGTTTAGCGGCCATTTCGGAAGGAATAAAACTATTCTAGCTTTGGAGGAACAATTCTTTTGGCCCAGCTTAAAACGAAATGTTGCCCAAGTCGTAGCCCAGTGTAGGACATGTGCTGTTGCTAAAATGCAAAAACAAAACACTGGACTATACACCCTTTACCCGTCCCTGATCGACCTTGGCAAGACATCAGTATGGACTTTGTGTTGGGACTACCAAAAACCTTAAGGAGACACGATTCCATCTTTGTGGTAGTCGATAGATTTTCTAAAATGGCACATTTTCTGCCTTGTTCCCAAACCTTCGATGCATCAAAAGTGGCCAAGTTATTTCTAGATGAAGTGGTTAGATTACACGGGTTACCTAAAACCATCGTGTCTGATAGGGATGTTAAGTTCACCAGTTACTTTTGGAAAACCCTATGGCACCTGCTAGGAACCAAGTTAAACTTTTCTACCACTTATCACCCCCAAACTGATGGTCAAACAGAAGTTGTAAATAGAAGTCTTGGAAATATGTTGAGATGTTTAGTGGGAAAACATACTGAAATTGGGACCTTTTACTGCCACGTATAGAGTTTGCCTATAATAGTTCAGTTAACAGATCCACTGGAAAAAGTCCTTTTGAGATTATTCATGGGTACAAACCAAGAAAGCCAATAGACCTCATTCCATTGCCCATGCATGTACGAACATCAGAGTCTGCTGAGTCATATGCACAACACATTAGGGATTTACACAAAGAAATTAGCGAGAAAATCCATATAAGCAATGAGAGTTACAAGCATATGGCTAATTCCCATAGAAGAGCAAAAGAATTTCATGTAGGAGACTTTGTCATGATAAGGCTCAGACCTGAACAGTTTCCAAAGGGAACTATGAAGAAACTACATGCCCGTGGTGCAGGTCCTTTCAAAATAATAAAAAGAATTGGACCTAATGCTTATATACTGGACCTACCTTCTGACTTTGGTATTAGTTCCACCTTTAATATTTCAGATCTGGTAGAATACAAGGAACCAACAATGAATCCCAGTGAGTTTTTAGGACCTGATCCATCCTTTGAGAGTGAACCAATCCCAGAGTGTCCACCAGCCACAAAGCGAGAAAGAATTGAACGGATATTAGATGACAAGATTGTCACTACCCGAAATAAAGACTATCAACGCTACTTGGTCCATTGGCAAGGTAGACCTGATTCTGAAGACTCATGGATCACTCAAGAAGAACTACAAAGGATCGATCCAGATCTGCTTGAATATTACCAAAGCCAAAATGATCCATACTCGTTAGGGATGAGTTTTTTTCACTCGGAAGAATTGATGGGGACATCAGCAAGAAGAAAAGGTTGCAGACTGACACTCTTTGGTTTTGTAGTTAATCCACTTTCTGCAGGTTCCACTTACTCGAGCCAAGAGTTTCAATTTCTCAAGTGGCAACTCATGCTGCAAAATTTTAACTTCTGCCAAGTCTCAAAGTATCGACACTTCCTACCTTGAGTCAACACTGCAATCAAGACATCAAGTCTTCTCTTTGGAAGTCAAATCTTGGAGGACACATAGAGGTATCTGATGATGACACATGGCAACTTAGAAGTCAAATCTTGGAGGACACATGGAGGTATCTGATGATGACACATGGCAAACTAAGGAGGTGCCATATGGAAGCTTGTGCAACCAAATTTGTTAGGGATTGATTGTAATTAGTTATCTATATCATAACTAATCCTTAGATTGTTATGATCTTTTAGTTTTTTGGGCTGAAATTTTTGGAAGTCCTATGGCCTATAAATAGGCCAAGCTTTCCCTCTTGTAGATATGAAGTTTGAGAAATAAAATCAAGTTTATTTGATTTCTTTTGCCAAGTGCCTTGTTCATCTTTGAGTATGAAGAGGGTGAGATACTCTTAGTTTGAGTTGAGGCTCGTGTTTCCCTATTCTTAGATATAGGTCACTCCTTGAGGGAGAGGGTGAGAGGCCCAATTTGTTACTCTAAGCCATTCTACCAAGGTTCATAATAGTTTCAGAAAGAAGGACAAGTTTTCTTGAGGATGTTAGAGTTAAGGATGATGGCTCCATGTCAAGGATCAAGTGCCAAGGTGAGTTCTTAAGTAAGGAGTGTAGATCTTGTCAACCAACCCTCAATTCTTTGAGTGTTGAGTGCATCTCTTCCACTTTAAGATCTTACTTCATTGTTGAAAAAAAAAAAAAATATAAAAAAACCTCTTGGTCCTTTAGATCTGAAGTTTTAAAGGTGGCTTAACTTAGTTTGAAGGTTTCCATACCTTTAGATCCTAATCTTTTTTATTTCTTTGAAAGAAGTTTACACAAGGGTGTTTAGATTTCTACTTCCGGTTTGATGTTCTTCATTTCTCCCATGCATGAATTCAGCCATAGCTTGGGCTCAAATGTTCATTAAGGGTGGTAATCACTTAGAACACATCACCATCCCCTCATTCCACCAATTTTTTTTCGTGCCCCATCAGTATTGGATAGGTTCGATATGAGAAATGCAAAGCCAATTGGTTCTCCTCTGTAGGGAGAAACAATCTCTGAGGCATGCATATTTTAAAATTTGATAACAATTATCAATGCGTAAATTAAAATATTATATATTAATCTATCTAACATGCATCAAGATCATATCTTTGCCTTTTACTATAAGATCATTTGATCTAAATTATGCATATAAATTATATGATCAAGATCATATCTTGATCTTCAAGATGAGAAGTCATACTACTTGTCTTGAAGCATGCCTTAAGTTCTAGGGATCAAATCACTTACCTTAAGAACAGTAGGTAAATCCTTTGTGCTCTTTAGTCGTTTAATCGTCTGACCTCTAGTATCGTCCACACGAAGCCCCCGAATGATCGGATTCCCGGGAGTGCTAGCTCATGGAAAAACAACTTTGCTGATCTTGAATCCTCCCATTTGAATCTTTCTCCAAGATCCACCAAACTTTTGCTAACACCATAATCACACGATGATTTTGTGTTCTAACTCTTTAGAATTTTAATCCATGACATATCGTGTGTTGTTCGATAATCTGGTGAAGAATGTCCTCTAATTTATAGGCTCAATTCAGCCTTTAGCCTATTGAATTATAACACTTAGAATTCTACCGTTCGGTGAAAACCAAAGAGACGCAATGTTTGGTTAATTCTGATGTTCGGTGAAAACCTGTGAATTCTAACACTTAGAATTCCAACGTCTTATTAATTATAACATTCGATGAAAACCAAAGAGATGTGTATTCTAACACTTAGAATTTTATCGTTGGTTAATTCAAAGAGGCACATTTATTCCATATAAATTCTAACAATTAGAATTCCAAAGGAAATGGTTTGGAGAAGATTAAATTAATATATTAAATTCTATATGAGAATTTAATCAAGTTATCTTATCATGTGAGATCCTTATGCGAGGGGTTTGGGTTCAGATTTTGGTTTAAGCTGATTTGAATTTATTGGACTGAACCTACATAGATCATGGTCCTAGCCCAAATTAAATTTATGTAGTCCTGAATCTATTTAAATCCAAATTAAGTCTAATTTCAAATCAATATTTGAAATTGATTAGTCCTTCTAATATACTTTAAACCAAATTGAATCTTATTCAATTGTACTTAACCCAATTGAGATAATTCAATCAACCGCATTGATTAATTAAATCATATACAATTCTCAATCGTTGATCAGTAAATAGATCATCCTAGGAAACTTCTATACGTGTGACTCTCTAGGTTCGAACCTAAGCCAGTAGCATAGGAACAACTTTCTATACTAATCGATGTGCCCATCTAGCAATGGAACCCAACGTCCGAATAGGTCGAAGAGTTGCCGAGCAAACTCCAATAACCCTAAGAAATAGTTACCATATAATTCATCCTTTTGACCACAAATGCTAAGGATGGCTTAAGAGCCTATCACTCTAAACAACAAATCCATAAAGTGATTTCAACTTTAGTGATTATGTGACCTTCACATGAATTGCCTTGGCCAAGGTCTTGCTAAATTAAAACACAAGCATTTCTCCTTTTAACGGGATAGGTCAAATTCCATCTTGATCCACAACTGACTACCATAAGTACTTGACTGCACCCAGTAACCTTTCATAGCTGGATTAGAAATCCAGGTGGTCTGGCACCTAAGTACAATGAGTTGCTTGCAAGTCACCGATTATGATCCTCAGGTCTAAAGGATACTTATACCCATATCTTCTCAGATTAAATCTTGACAGCAGAGTGTCCGAAAATGAGTCACGTTCGGTGAAATGTACTCCTACACTTTCACCTGTATGTCAACACTCTTTGGTTAAGAGGACAATCAATAAATATGATATACAACGTCCTATAATTGATAGTACTATGACCTATTCATAGTTTATCATTTGGTCGCGAACTCTTTTTTGGACCTTCAAAGATAAATCCTCCTTTATCATAAAAGAAGATCCGAAGGGCTTCATTACTATTAAGAGTTTAAGAAGATGTTCTTGTAATAAATAAACTGCCAAATAACTTTTTGTTGGCCCAGATGGCAACCCAAGAGGGGGGGGGGGGTGAATTGGGTTTTTAAAAATTTAAGACTTTTTGAAATGTTTTAAACAGATTTGCTCAAGATGTGCAAGTGAGTGAAATTAACTAAGAAGCAATGCACAAGCAAATAATAAAGAGAGATAGAGAGAGAGAAAATATAGCACGGCAAACACAAGATAATTTTATAGTGGTTCGGTGCAACCAACACCTACGTCCACTCCCAAGATTCACTTGGGTCCACACTATAATCTCCTCAGATTACAGTTGAGTTGTTTTCCAAGCTCACAACTCAAACTTGTTATTTTTCCGGGCACACAACGAACCCAGCTGGTTTTACTCGGGCTTACCAGCACAAAACCCTACACGTTGTTTTTCACGGGCTCACAACTAACCCAACACAAGCACTCCGGCTTGTAACGAGGTATATCAACCTCCACTGATTCAATCCACTGATTGAATCAGCAACCAATCAAAATATTCAGAGTTTAAGTATTGAAAGCTCCCTTGAGCAAATATACAAATTGAGTATAAAAGAATAAAAGGTTAGAAAAGCCTGATAAGATAGCAGATGGAATGTGGCTTTGGCTTTCTTCTTCTCCTCTCTAACTCCTCTTGAAGTGTCGAATCAAGCCTCAGCAAGATCCTTGACCGTTGAAGACTTTGGAGTTGAGATGAAGCTTTTTCTCCTTTTTGTTGAATGTGAAAATCCTTCGATTTGATCTTTGAAAAGCTCTTGGATTTTCTTTTGACTTTTGTGGATTGGAGATCTGGAGCAGACGAAACTTCCTCTTGGATTTCACTCCTTTTGAATCACTCTACTTTGAGCTAGAAGATTTTTTCAATATGCTCTGTTTTTCCCTCTTTTTGAAAGATATTCTTTTCTCTCTTTTTGATATTTCTTGTGTGATATGAAAAGAGCTCCTCTATTTATAGATTCTGCAAAAATATATCCGTTAGAGACAAGGAAAAATAGCCGTTATTCAAAAATCTTACCGTTGGAGTGACGTGTCATCGTGAAAAAATATCGTCCAGATTTGCTGGAGTCGACTCATGCTTTTCCCGAGTCGGCTCGAGCTCGTCTTACCAAATATAGAAATGTTTATAAAGGTTAGGGGTCGACTCGCAGAAATAAAGTGTCGACTCCTGATAGTCGGGAGTCGACTCGAGAAAGGCTTGGGGTCGACTCGCGAAGTGCTCAGAAAAACACTCTTCTGGTGTCTGAGCGGAGTCGACTCGCACAGTCAGGGAGTCGGCTCGACAGAATCAGGGGTCGACTCGACAAATTTCGTGGGTCGACTCGACACAGATGCACATTTCTGTACACTGAGCGGAGTCGACTCTGAAACTCAGGAGTCGGCTCCGGAACGTATCAAAAATCAGAAACTTTTCTGATTGACATTAAAATCGTTCCAGATTCATTTTAATTCATTGTTTTGACTTGAATACAATAAAATTGACATTTAGATTGATTCAAGAACTATTCCAAAAACTCATTGATTAAAACATGAATTATAACATTTCTTTTCGAAAGTTTGAATATTGAGCTTAAAGTCACTTTCAAAATTGATTAAAGTTAAACTTGAGCATGTTCATTGATAGTTCAAAATAAATTTGTTGCTCATTTACATAAACTCATTACATCTTTAATAAACTCAATGGCTTTTAGTAATCATCAAAATCAAAAGGATTGGATCATATAATTTTTCTATAATCTTCCAACAATCTCCCCCTTTTTGATGATGACAAAAACATTGAGTTTGTTCATGATTGATTAGTGAATTTATTTTGTTTTCATAGTTAGGCTTAGGCTCCCCCTTAATGAGGTAGCTCCCCCTATGAAACTTAATTAAATATCTCATTGTTTATCTCATTGTATCACAATCATAGAACTATAAAATTCTCCCCCTTTTTTGTTATCAACAAAAAGATAGAGAATCATAAACATTCATTCAAATTTCATTCATTCATTGAAATAAGGAAATAGAGAATTCATTTCATTAAAGGTCTAATACATCAAAATGTTCAGTACATTGATTTCAAAATGAAAGCATAATAAAAACTTCAGTACAAAACAAGGATTGAAATTCTAAAACTCAAAAATGAGTTCTTACAATTCTAGTTAAATGATCTACTATATTTTTCATTCCTTCAGATTGAATTTTTACATAATCCTTGAGTCTTCATCAACAAAGGTGCACGCACTCTGAATCTTGTCTTGAAGCTCCGCGTTGCACTTGGCATATGTCTCTCCATCTCCGCATATATCCTTAAGTTCTTCAAAAATATTTTTGAGATCACCACTTAAGGATGCCGAAGAAGAGCTGAGAGTGGACTCTATCTTAGAGATACGATCATCAAGTGAATAAAGAGTCTCTCTCAAATTCATAAATTTATTCTCAAAATCAGTTTTAAGTTTATCAGACTGATCATCAAATAAAGCTTTGAGTTGCATAAGTTGTTGATCTGAAACTGGCAGAAGATGATGAGGCTTGATCAAAGATGGAACTGGGGCTGGAGCAGAGGCAGAAATCAAAGGCTCGGAGGTGCAGGTGAAGGATGTCTAACAGAGGGTCCTGCAGCCTCAGCATCTGTAGCTCTATCTTCTGTCACTCCTTTCCTTTCCCATTTACCATTCTTTTTGATAAATCCCATCCGATGAATTGTTGCCAGGCTATAAAAATCAGTGTGTCTTAGATTCTTCATAGGCTCATTATCAGAAATCACTACACCTTGGCTTCGAAAAATCTTTGTAAGGATCATCCCATAAGGCAGACTAGATTTTCTTTTCCCTCCACAGTCTGCTATGTACCATAGAATCATGCTGGGAAGATTGATAGGCTTGCCTGTCACTATGGCATCCATTACAAAGACATCTCTCTCCGAAACATAGTCAAATCTACCAGTTTTAGGAAAGAGTATCCTACTGCAAATATTGTGTAGTAATCTCAATTCTAAAGAAAGCTGATTAGCAAAAACCTCTTCAAATCCAACCACATCCCGGTTTAATAATCTCGATAAAGCTGGGGCGCGGTCATCAGAAGAAAAGGTGGAAGTGCCAGATAAGGGTAATTCCAACAATCTAGATAGAATCTCAGCAGTAACAGATAGCCTGACTCCTCTCACATTGCTAATAAGCCATGATCTCCTCTAGACAAATTCTTGTAAAATTCCTTTACCAAAGAGGGATAAGTCGGGCACTCTAGAGAACAAATTTTCTCCAACCCATCTCGATCAGCTGTCTCCCAACAAGAAAGCCCTCAGCCTCAAATAATTCAAAATCCACCTTCCTACCCGTGGTAATGATCCTATCCGCTAGACGATCTACCTGGGAAGAAGTGGCAGCAGGAGAAGCAGTCGGAGTAGAAGCAGATGAAGTGGAGTCCTCGGAGAAGGCTCACGCACCGGACGCTTCACGTTTTCCTCACGGCACGCTTCCGCTTGATGCCGCCCGCCACAAGACTAGATCCTCTAGTTTTGGGTGCCATTGATGATTGGAGTGATAATCAGGGATTTTTGGAAGTTTGGAAGGTTTGGAAAGTTTTGGAGAGAGTATTTTGAAGATTTGGGTCGAATGAAATGAGCGGCGAGTCGACTCTGCCCTAGATAAATCAACTTGGGACCACCTCGAGTCGGCTCGCGCAAACCCAGGTGTCGACTCGGCACAGACACAGAAAGGCCATCCCGACATGGAGTCGACTCGCGCCTAAGAGGGGTCGACTCGAGAGTTTCAGTTGAAACCGGGAGTCGACTCCGATACGCATCGAGTCGGCTCCGAGACCATTTCAGACCAAAAACATGAAATTTCTGAAATGTGTCCGGAATATGATCATAAAAATTGATAAATAATCATTGGATATGAGTGAATCAATTAGATATGAATTCTAGATAAGATTTCCTTAAAGATTGAGGATTTGAAAGAATCTTAGATAAAATTTCCTTAGGGGTTTCAAATTCATTCTAAAGGATCACAAATACCTAACTCTCCTCTAAGATAACAGAATCTCTCTTCATTTAAAGGTTTAGTGAATATGTCAGCTAATTGTTCTTCAGTGTTAACATAATCAAGACATATTTCATTATTTGCTACATGTTCTCTTATAAAATGATATCTGATTTCTATGTGTTTAGTTCTTGAATGTTGAATTGGATTTTTGTTAGATTGATTGCGCTAGTGTTATCACATCTTATGGGTGTTTTATCAAGTGTGATACCATAGTCTTCAAGTTGTCGCTTAATCCATAGGATTTGCGCACAGCAACTTCCAGCTGCTACATATTCAGCTTCAGTAGTTGATAATGCAACTGAATTTTGCTTTTTGCTAAACCATGTGATTAAGTTACTTCCTAAGAAATGGCATGCACCACTTGTGCTTTTTCTATCTATTTACATCCAGCATAATCAGAATCTGAATATGCAATTAGATTTAATGTGGAGTCTCTAGAATACCATAAACCTACATTTTTTGTTCCACTTACATATCTTAGTATTCTTTTAACAGCTATTAAATGTGATTCTTTAGGTTCAGATTGAAATCTAGCACATAAACATACTGAAAACATAATATCTGGTCTACTTGCTGTTAAATAAAGAAGGGATCCGATTATACCTCGATAATACTTTGGTCAACCTTTTTACCTTCTTCATCTTTGTCCAGCTTGCATGAAGGACTCATTGGAGTTCCGAGGGGTTTCATTGATTCCATACCAAACTTTTTGAGTAGTTCTCTTGTGTATTTTGTTTGGTTGATAAAGATTCCCTCTTTGCTTTGTTTGATCTGGAGTCCAAGGAAGAAGTTGAGTTCTCCCATCATGCTCATCTCGAATTCTCCCTGCATCAACTTTGCAAATTCTTGACAAAGAGAATCGTTAGTAGCACCAAAAATAAT
>UESW01003930.1:759593-805873 GCA_900491605.1 Calamus simplicifolius | reverse complement strand
ACTTTCTTGAAGAATTTCAGGAATATCGAGAAAGTCTCATCTTTGTGAGCTAAAAACATTACCCAAGTATATCTAGAATAATCATCTACAATCACTAGACCATATTTCTTTCCTCCTAGACTTGTGGTTCTAGTTGGTCCGAAAAGATCCATGTGAAGTAGCTCTAGTGCCCTAGAAGTTGAAACAATGTTTTTAGATTTGAAAGAACTTCTAGTTTGTTTTCCAAATTGACATGCATCACATATTTTGTTATTTTCAAAATCTAGTTTAGGTAATCCTTTAACTAAATCCATTTTAATTAGTTTTGAAATAAGGTGTGTGCTTGCATGACCTAATCTACGATGCCATAACCATCCAATATCATTTATGTTAGCATTGTCAGCAATTAGGCAATGATCACTTTCAGATAATTTGTCTAAGTCAACTAAGTACACATTGCCATGTCTATAACCAGTAAAACAATGCTATCATTAATGGAATCAGATACTATGCAAATAGAAGATTTAAATGAAACATTAAAGTTCTTATCACATAGTTGGCTTATACTAATTAAATTGCTTTAAACCATCAACATAAAGTACATTATCAATAAATGTAGATGGAGTTATGCGAACTTTACCAAGGCCCATAATTTGACCTTTACCGTTATCGCCAAACGTCACAACTCCACCTTTCTTTTCTTCTAGGGTGATGAATTCATCTTTGTCACCCGTCATATGTCTTGAGCAGCCACTATCAAGGTACCACTTTTTCTTTGATCTTTTGGCTACAAGACATTCCTGCAACATAATTTAAACTTTATGTTTAGGTACCCAAGCTTTCTTGGGTCCTTCATGGTTAGTAGCAACAAAAATTGTTCCTTTCGGAACCCATATTTTCTTTGCTTTAACATTTAACTTGTTGTTATTATTTAATGTTTTGCATTCAAATGATTTATGACCTTTTTCATTGCATTTAAAACAAGTTATATTACTTTGGTTGGCTTTTACAAAAATATTCTTTAAAGATTTTTGTTTCCTTAATGTGTTATAACCTAAACCTGCTTTGTCAAAACAGCTTTTTGACTATCTAAATCATGTTTAGTTTAGTTGAACTTAAGGTGAATTTCTCAACAATGTCTTTATATTTTTTAACATCTTTCTTAAGAAGTCATTTTCTTTAACTTGCTGTTCTTTTTCTAAAGCTAAGTTTCTAATTGATCTTTTAAATCTTTTGTTGAGTTTTTAGTTTCAGATTTCAACAAATCTATTTCTTGATTAAGATTATCTCTTTCTTTGCTAAGTTCTTCTTTTTCATTAGTTAAGTTCTTAACTTCTAAAGCTAATTCATTTTTACTTTTAGCTAAGCTAATATTGTCATTTTTCAAAAACTATACTTCTTTTTCAAAGATTTAAAATCAATCATAAGTTCATTGAAAGCCTCAAACATTTCATCAAATGTAAATTCATCATTTGAGTTTTCAGAACTTACCTCATTGTCGTTGTCGTCGTTGTTGGCCATGAAGCAGATATTGGCAACTTCCTTTTGTTCTTCTTCTTCGGAAGGAAGATTCATCAGACCATGTTGCCATGTATGCTTTCTTCTTTTTCTTGTAGGCCTTTTAAGCAAAGGACAATCATATCTAAAGTGCCCTGGCTTTTTACACTCATAACATACTAAGGGCTCTTTCTCTTTTCCTTTTCCTTTTTCTTATCTTTCTTTTTCTCCATCATTTTGCTCCAAATTTCTTTTTATGGAAGGGCCTTTCTTCTCATAAACTTCTTGAATTTTTTGGCCAAGAGAGCAGTTCATCATCATCATCCTCTTCATCATCGCTGCTGCTCTTTCCATTTCTGCAGTTTGAGGGCAAGGTTTTCTTCTTTTTGTTCCTCCTCAACATGCTGCTTCATTGTCAGCTCGTGGGTCATTAGGATCCTAGAAGCTCCTCTAAAGGTAATGTTGAGGTCCTTTGCTTCTTGGATGGCGGTGACTTGGCTTCCCACGTCCTTGGTAGTGACCTAAGAATTTTGCGCACAAGGTCAGCATTAGAATAAATTTTCCAAGACTTTTTAAACCATTCACAATATCAGTGAATCTAGTGAACATGCATGTGATGGTTTCAGTTTGTTCCATTGTAAACAATTCATATTTATGAACCAAAATATTTATCTTTGATTCTTTAACTTGGTTTGTTCCTTCATGTGTTATTTCCAACCTATCCCAAATTTCTTTTGCGGAATTACATGTTGAGATTCGGTTGAATTCATTTGAGTCTAAGGAACAATATAAAATATTAATGGCTTTAGCATTTAGTTGTGCCATTCTCCTATCATTATCATTCCAATCCCTTTCGGGTTTAGGAACAATAGTGCCATCAATAAGGTGTGTGGGTGTACTAGGTCCATTTATTATTACTCCCCACAATTCATAGTCAGAAGCTTGAATGAATATTCTCATTCTAGCTTTCCAATATGAATAGTTGGTTCCATTAAATAAAGGAGGTCGATTCGTAGAATGACCTTCAGCAAAACATGAACCACTTTGTGTTGCCATAAGGATCTTTAGCCCTTGATCGTGAGATCAAATTCTAAATGAGCACTTGCTCTGATACCAATTGTTGGCCCAGATGGCAACCCAAGAGGGGGGGGGTGAATTGGGTTCTTAAAAATTTAAGACTTTTTAAATTTTTAAACAGATTTGCTCAAGATGTGCAAGTGAGTGAAATTAACTAAGAAGCAATGCACAAGCAAATAATAAAGAGAGATAGAGAGACAATATAGCACGGCAAACACAAGATAATTTTATAGTGGTTCGGTGCAACCAACACCTACGTCCACTCCCAAGATTCACTTGGGTCCACACTATAATCTCTCAGATTACAGCCGAGTTGTTTTCCAAGCTCACAACTCAAACTTGTTGTTTTTCCGGGCGCACAACGAACCCAGCTGGTTTTACTCGGGCTTACCAGCACAAAACCCTACACGTTGTTTTTCACGGGCTCACAACTAACCCAACACAAGCACTCCGGCTTGTAACGAGGTATATCAACCTCCACTGATTCAATCCACTGATTGAATCAGCAACCAATCAAAATATTCAGAGTTTAAGTATTGAACAGCTCCCTTTGAGCAAATATACAAATTGAGTATAAAAGAATAAAAGGTTAGAAAAGCCTGATAAGATAGCAGATGGTGTGGCTTTGGCTTTCTTCCTTCTCTCTCTAACTCCTCTTGAAGTGTCGAATCAAGCCTCAGCAAGATCCTTGACCGTTGAAGACTTTGGAGTTGAGATGAAGCTTTTTCTCCTTTTTGTTGAATGTAGAAAATCCTTCGATTTGATCTTTGAAAAGCTCTTGAATTTTCTTTTGACTTTTGTGGATTGGAGATCTGGAGCAGACGAAACTTCCTCTTGGATTTCACTCCTTTTGAATCACTCTACTTTGAGCTAGAAGATTTTTTCAATATGCTCTATTTTTCCCTCTTTTTGAAAGATATTCTTTTCTCTCTTTTTGATATTTAAAAACTTGTGTGATATGAAAAGAGCTCCTCTATTTATAGATTCTGCAAAAATATATCCGTTAGAGACAAGGAAAAATAGCCGTTATTCAAAAATCTTACCGTTGGAGTGACGTGTCATCGTGAAAAATATCGTCCAGATTTGCTGGAGTCGACTCATGCTTTTCCGAGTCGGCTCGAGCTCATCTTCCAAATATAGAAATGTTTATAAAGGTTAGGGGTCAACTCGCCAAAAAAAGTGTCGACTCCTGATAGTCGGGAGTCGACTCGAGAAAGGCTTGGGGTCGACTCGCGAAGTGCTCAGAAAAACACTCTTCTGGTGTCTGAGCGGAGTCGACTCGCACAGTCAGGGAGTCGGCTCGACAGAATCAGGGGTCGACTCGATAAATTTCGTGGGTCGACTCGACACAGATGCACATTTCTGTACACTGAGCGGAGTCGACTCTGAAACTCAGGAGTCGGCTCCGAATGTATCAAAAATCAGAAACTTTTCTGATTGACATTAAAATCGTTCCAGATTCATTTTAATTCATTGTTTTGACTTGAATACAATAAAATTGACATTTAGAGTTGATTCAAGAACTATTCCAAAAACTCATTGATTAAAACATGAATTATAACATTTCTTTTCGAAAGTTTGAATATTGAGCTTAAAGTCACTTTCAAAATTGATTAAAGTTAAACTTGAGCATGTTCATTGATAGTTCAAAATAAATTTGTTGCTCATTTACATAAACTCATTACATCCTTAATAAACTCAATGGCTTTTAGTAATCATCAAAATCAAAAGGATTGGATCATATAATTTTTCTATAATCTTCCAACACTTTTATTAATATATCAATTTATATGCAATTTACATTAGCACAATCATCAAATGATTGACTTTAGGATACAATTCCTAATAAACTACCACTTAGCCTAAAGCCACTCATTACAGTATCTAATACCCACCTTCAACTTGTAGTCGTCAAACTCCTTGATGCTGAGTGCTTTAGTAAATGGGTCACTTAGGTTTTCCTTTCCATCAATCTTCTGAAGATTTATGTCACCTCGTTATACAATCTCTCGAATAAGATGAAACCAATGCAGTATGTTCTTGGTGCGCTGATGTGCTCGTGGTTCCTTTGCTTGAGCTATGGCACCAGTGTTGTCATTGTATAACAGGACTAGTCCATCTATGGAAGGTGCCACTCCAAGCTCGGAAATAAACTTTCGCAGCCACACAGCTTCTTTCGTGGCATCTGATGCAACGATGTACTCTGCCTCGCACACTAAATCTGCCACTGTATGTTGCTTGGAACTTTTCCAGCAAACAGTTCCACCATTTAGGATAAACATGAAACCTGACACACTTTTGCTATCATCATGATCTGATTGAAAATTGGAATCAGTATATCCAACAAGTTTCAAATCAGACTCTCCATAGACTAACCACTGGTCCTTAGTATTTCTCAATACTTAAGGATTGTCTTAACAACTTGCCAGTGTTTTTCTTCTAGATCAGATTGGTATCTACTCACTACTCCTAGTGAGTATGCCACGTTTGGTCTTGTACATGTCATGGTATACATAATCGATCCCACTACCGAAGCATATGGAATTCGATTCATACGTTCTCTTTCATTAGGAGTTGTCGGACAATCATGCTTAGAAAGATAAATTCCATGGCCTATCGGAGGATAGCCTTTCTTGGAATTTCCATGCTAAACCTCTTTAGCACTATGTCAATGTATGTAGATTGGGATAGACCAAGCATCCTCTTAGATCTATCTCTATAGATCTTCATCCATAGGATGTAGGATGCTTCTCCCAGATCTTTCATGGAGAATTGTGATGATAACCATATCTTTATTCCTTGTAATGTAGGGATATCATTTCTGATTAAGAGAATATCATCCACATATAATATAAGAAATACAATAACGGAACCGTTAGCCCATTTATAAATGCAAGGTTCTTCTTTGTTCTTAACGAAGCCATAAGATTTGATCACATTATCAAATCGTATGTTCCAACTCCTAGATGCTTGCTTAAGTCCATAAATGGACTTCTGTAGCCAGCACACTTTAGATTCGTCTTTAGATATAAAATCTTCAGGCTGTATCATATACACATGTTCTTCTAAATTACCATTTAGAAAAGTAGTTTTAACATTAATCTGCCAAATCTCATAATCTAAGTGTGCTGCTATAGCTAGCATAATCCGAATGGATTTCAGCATTGCCATAGGAGAAAACATCTCGTCATAGTCAATACAATAACGTTGATGATACCCTTTGGTAACCAGACGTGCTTTGTAAGTCTCTACCTTTCCGTATGTGCCTCTTTTCCTCTTGAAAACCCACTTATACCCTATGGGTTTTATCCCTTCGAGTGGGTCAACTAATGTCCAGACATTATTGTCCTTCATGGAATTAAGTTTGGATTTCATGGCATCAAGCCATTTATCAGAGTCTGTCCTTTGCATAGCATCCATATAGATGATCGGATCCTTGTTGTTCTCATCGAGCTCAATAGGATCCTCATTCTGGACCAAGAAACCTAAGTATCTATCCAATTGATGTGGTACTGTACCATATCGCCTTAATGGTGCATCTAAAATGGGTTTTGAGTTTGATCTAATCAACTCAGATTTTAAGGGTTCAAAGGTTTGTATTGTTCCTTCTACTTGATGAACTTCCTCAAGTTCAACATTAGAGCCATTTGTTCCTTCCCTAAGGAACTCCTTTTCAAGAAAAACTGCTCTATTACTAATGAACAACTTTTGTTCTTTAGTATTGTAGAAATAATATCCTTTGGTTTCTTTTGGATATTCGATAAAAAATATTTATCATATTTGGGTTCAAGTTTATCTGATTTTGCACATTTACATAAGCCGAACACACCCATTATGCTGCGGTGTTCTCGAGGAAGTCCATTGGAAGAGAATCTCATTCTCCCTTAAATATGTCACAAAGTCATTTGAAAGGTATTCGCCTCCTTGATCTGATCGAAGAGTCTTAATACATTTTTTTTGTTTATTTTTCTACTTCTTTATGATATAGTTTGAACATTTCAAACGACTCAGATTTATGCCTCATAAGATAGACATAACCGAACCTAGAAAGGTCATCTATAAAAGTAATGAAGTAGTAATATTCACCTTTGCATAATGCTTATTGGTCCACATACATCAGTATGTACTAGACCCAATAGCTCTTTGGCTCTTTCACCTTTTCCAGTAAAAGATGACTTGTCATTTTACCAAGAAGATAGGATTCATAGATAGTTAATGATTCACAATCATCAACTCGAAGGATGCCCTCCTAGGTTAACATGTTTAATCTGTTCTTGTTGATATGACCCAGCCGATGGTGCCAAAGATAAATATCTGTGACATCAGTTATTTTAGAGCACTTACTTGATTTGTACACTACATTCACAGGCTGTGATAATATATAAATGCCATTAGATAAATGCCCAGTCATTACAGTGACTCCATTCATAATAATATTCAAAGTAACATCCTTTATTGAAATTTCATAATGACTTTTGGCCAGAAGGCCTACAAAATTACGTTCAACAAGAACGTTGGACAAAAATGACAATCATTTAGTACAATGACATTTCTATTGAAAACCATTTCAAGAACTCCTAATGCCAGAACTGGAACTAATCTTCCATCTCCAAGTTTAGATACAATTTTAGCATCATCATAACATTTAGGTTCAATTTTAGATACAAATGCTAAATTATTACAAGCATCTCTAAATGATGATTTAGTTCTCACTCCTTAAGAAGGATCACCAATAATTTAATCTTTAGGGTGACTAAGAACATACCTCCATCCTCTTTCTAATTCATCATTACCTTGTGAGGCTTCAGGTAGGTCAGCGTTCCCTTCTTCACTTACCTCTTGTGTATCGTTCTTGTCCTTTAATGTGATGTCCTTGAATTGATCTTCAATGTCATCTGCATCATTTATACCTTTTCCCTTCCTTGATGGAAGATCATTAGATTCATTAAAGATAACATGAATTGATTCTTCAACTACTAAAGTCTTTTTGTTGAATATTCTAAAAGCTCTACTATGTAAAGAATATCCAAGAAAAATTTCTTCATTAGACTTAGCATCAAATTTATCAAGGTTTGATTTTTTATTATTTAATACAAAACATCGACATCCAAAGACATGAAAATAACTTATATTAGCTTTCTTCCTTTCCAAAGTTCATACGGAGTCTTTTTTAAAACAGGTCTGATTAATGCACGATTTAAAACTTAGCATGCAGTGTTAATAGCTTCTGTCCAAAATATTTAGGAATATTGCTTTCACACAACATGGTACACACCATTTCCTCTAATGTTCTATTCTTTCTTTCAACTACTCCATTTGTTGTGGTGTTCTTGGTGCAGAAAAATTATGTTCAATTCAATTTTCATTACAAAATTCTTCAAAAGATTTATTTTCAAATTTTTTTCCATGATCACTTCGTATTGACAAAACAGAAGAATTCTTTTCGTTTGTAATTCTTTTAAATAATTTTTGAAATGACGGAAATGCTTCATCTTTACTAGCTAGAAACAAAACCCATGAAAAGCAAGAGAAATCATTAATAATAACAAAACCGTATCTTTTACCTCCTAGACTAGTGGTTCTTGTAGGACCGAATAAATCTATATGCAAGAGCTCCAACGGTCTAGTGGTTGAAACAAAATTCTTTGATTTAAAAGAAACTCGGGTTTGTTTTCCAAATTGACAAGCATTGCAAATCTTATCTTTTTCAAAAACAAGTTTTGGCAAACCATGTACTAAATCCTTTTTAATTAATTTAGATAGTAAATCCATGCTTGCATGAGCTAGCTTACGATGCCATAACCAACTATTATCAGTTTTATTATTAGTAGCAACTAGGCAATCAATATTTTGATCATGCAAATCATTTAAATTAACAATGTATACATTACCATGCCTTTGACTAACAAATCTCATGTTTTCATTAGCAGGATTTCTAACAATGCATAAGGATGATTCAAATGTAACATTAAATCCTTTGTCACATAATTGACTAATGCTAAGTAAATTGTGTTTCAAACCTTTTACAAGCAGAATATTATCAATATAAGCATAAGGTGTGATACCTATTTTTTCAATGCCAATTATTTTTCCTTGGCCATTATCACCGAAAGTAACAACACCTCCATCTTTTGCTTCCAAAGTGATGAATTGTGATTCATCACCGGTCATGTGTCTTGAGCACCCGCTGTCCAAGTACCATTGTATTTTAATTGCTCGGGTTGCAAGACACACCTACATACACAATTTCAATTTTTATTCTTAGGTACCCAAGCTTTCTTGGGTCCTTTAGGGTTAGTCAAAATGGTTCCTTTTGGGATCCATATTTTTCTTATCTTTGTGTTTGACAAATATAAGCTTTGTGTCCAATTTTTCCACATTTAAAACAAGTAAGTTTGGTAGAATCATTAGCATACTCATAAATATGTTTCAAAATTTTTGTCTTTCAAGAGGATTGAATCCAAGACCAGCTCTATTGTAAACAGCTCTTTGATTATTTAAAATTATTTCTAATTTTTCTGAGCTTAATGTAAATCTATCAACAATTGATTTTAATTCATTCACTTCATTTTTCAAATCTTGGTTTTGTTTTGATAATGATTCATTATCCTTTAAAAATCTTTCCTTTTCAATGGTAAGATTTTTGATTTCATTTTTCAAATACATATTCTTTGAACTTAAATTTGCGAAATCATCAATCAGTTCATAAAATGCACCATGCAGCTCATCAAAAGTAAAATCATCTAAAAAGTTAGGGCTTACCTCATCATTATCGCTATGAAGCAAACATTGGCAACTTTAGTTTTCTCTTCATTTTCTGAACTTATAGCTTCACTGTCGCTCCAAGTGGCCATCATTGCCTTTTTCTTTATTCTTTTAGATGCCTTCTTTAATAGTGGACAATCTGGTCTGATGTGTCCAGGCTTCTTACACTCATAGCATGTAGGAGATTCACTCTTTTTCTTATCTTTGCTATGATCTCCTTTGACAAAATGCTTTCTTTTTCCAAATCTTTTTTTCTTTATGAACTTTTTAAATTTTCTTGAAATAATTGCAATATCATCATCTTTCTCACTGTCACTTATGGTTTCTTCACTCTTATCTTCTTGAGTTGTACTCTTCAATACCATGGTCCTTCTCTTCTTTGAATCATCTTCATCAATATGTTGTCATTGCTGAAGCTCGTGAGTCATCAAAGAACCGACCAACTCTTCAAGTGATAAAGTGTTGAGATCTTTTGCTTCTTGAATTGCTGTGACTTTTTCTTCCCATGTTCTAGGTAAAGATCTTAAAATTTTTCTAACAAGATCACTGTTAGCATAAGATTTTCCAAGACTCTTCAATCCATTAATAATGTCAGTAAATCTTGTAAATATATCAGTAATATTTTTAGCTGAATCCATCTTAAATAATTCATACTTATGAACAAGCATATTTATTTTGGATTCCTTGACTTGATTTGTACCCTCATGGGTGACTTCAAGTCTATCCCATATTTCCTTAGCAGACATGCAAGTTGATAGGCGATTAAATTCATTTGCGTCAAGAGAACAATAAAGAACATTCATAGCCTTTGCATTTAATTGAGCTAATTTCTTGTCTTGCTCATCCCATTCAGATTCAGGTTTTGCAATATTAACATTTTCAATCATAATAGTGGGTGTGTAGGTCCATTAATTATGATTCCCCATAAATCATAATCTAGTGCTTGAATGAAGATTTTCATTCGTGCTTTCCAATATATGTAGTTTGTTCCATTGAACAAAGGTGGTCTATTAGTTGATTATCCCTCAATCAACATGGAATTCATTGGGATTACTATTGATCTTTGGCTCCGAGCTAATCAAAGCTATAGAAATCAAGAGCACGCTGCTCTGATACCACTTGTTGCCCAGATGTAGTAACTCAAGAGGGGGGTGAATTGGGTTATTTAAAAAAATTTAATAGCTATGCAGATATATGTGCTTTTAATCCTAATTTGATTTGTAGCGGTGAAGTGGGGTGCACATAATAATAACAGAAAAGCAAACAACCACAAACACATAGAAGTTTATAGTGGTTCGGTACCAAACTCAGCACCTACATCCACTCCCCAACACCTTTGGGAATTCCACTAATCGTATCACAATGATTACAACCTCTAGCCAAACCAGGCTAGCCCTCTTGTTTATACGGAACAAGGCAGTCAAAAACCCCTAGACAAACCTAGGCTAGTCTTCTTGTTTCATGGCACAAGGAAGCCAAAAACCCCTAGCCAAACCTAGGCTAGTCCTCTTGTTTCAATGGCACAAGGAAGCCAATAACAAACCAGGGTTCACTAACCCTTTTACAAGATAATCCGAGTATGTAAAGGAGAAGCTCCTACAATGAGCAAATATTCTGAATATACTTTACAACTTTTGAAGCAATAAACTCAGCAATAAATGAACTAGGTTGAAGCAGCTGAAGTCTTGAACGCTTGAAAAGCTTCAATAATTCAGATGACCTTTCGGAGCAAGGAATGAACTTGAATGCCCAGCAACCACTCAACAAATATTCAATGAAGGCTCTTTTCTTGGATTTTTCTCTCTTTGAACTTTCTTTTTCAAAAATCGTCTAGGTGTGCTTCTAATCCCAGCTATTTATATCCATCTAACTGGAAGATATCCGTTAGATACATAAGAAATAAATGGAAATAATAACGGGAAGAAAATATAACCGTTAAACATGTTTCCTTTAAGCATTGAATGCAGATCTCCATTTGAGGAAGGATGAGCACTGTAAAAATTCAAAAATCAAAAGTTAAATATAGCTTGAAATAGCAATAGAGAGAGAGAGAAAAAGAAAGAGCACTTTTAAATGCTTAGGCGGTGGTGGATTAAAAAAAGAGGCTCCAGGGAGCTGAGGATATGAATGCCATCGTCCAAGAATGAAGCAAGAAACCTCAGCTAGCTAATCAGTTAGCTAACTAGAGAGGTCACAGCAAAAGAATCGTCCAGAGGCAGCACTTCAGTCAGCTTGGCAGCTAACTAAACGAAAGTCAGTTAGCTCTTTAGCTAACTAACAGAGAAAAAGTAACGGCAGAGAGAAAAATTCATGCTATCATAGTTAGCTCTCCAGCTAACTTAATTTGAAATCCACTCAGCTGTAGGAGAGGAACAAGACAGCTAGTTAGCTGAATAGCTAACTGAAGAATGGCCAGTTAGCTCACGAGCTAACTTGAAGCAAAAGCAATATGTTGTCCATCCAGCTTAGTTAGCTCTCCAACTAACTTAGCAAAAGGCAGCCATCTGTTCTGATATAGTAGTTAACTCTCCAGCTAACTAACCAACAGTCAGCTAGCTCTTTAGTTAACTGAATTTTGAATCCCCACGGCTGAGACGTTCCCTGTGAAAATCAGTTAGCTAAGTAGTTAGCTCCAGGATGAAATAGTTAGCTAAGCAGTTAACTAAAAGAAACGTCAGCTAGCTAGAAGGAGTTTCAGTTAGCTAACAAGACATCCAGCCAGCTAGCTAAAATTGGAGGGTGTTCGGCTAATGCATTATGACGAGCAAATCAGTTAGCTGAAGGAATTCCAGCTAGCTAACAAGCTAACTCACCAGTTGACTAAAAAAAGAGGACGTTCGGCCAGGCACCTGAGACAAGTTTCTTAGTTAGCTGAAAGGGCTCCAGCTAGCTAATAAACTAACTCACCAGCTAGCTAAAAAAGGAGGACGTTCGGCCCAAGCACTGTGGCGAGAATTTTAGTTAGCTGAAGGGCATGCCAGCTAGCTAATTGAAAGAACAAGCTAGCTAACTAGTTAACTCCAAACAAAATAAAAATATCTAAAGCAAAGTAAAATAAAGTACTTTCTTACCAGTCAATTTTGCATGAAGATACTTACTTGCAAGGCGACTGAACTTCTCTGTATCAATCTTAGAATTGCTTAATTGTTTTGTCATCAAAATCAATCTGGGGGTCAACAATATCTATTTTGCTATAGCAGAAGTTATTTGTTAGTTACAGTGGCACAAGATTACGCTGCTAAGTAAGTCCGAAAAGGAGTTCAGGCTTGTATCCTTCACGTTGCTAGTTTGCTGGCTCGCATCAATTTACATCCATTTACATCTTGAATTACTAGTTTTCTTTTTGGATATGTCTTGAATTCTGAAGTTTCACTCTGGTGGCTAATGTTGTTCAGAGGCGCATTGGAGATGTTTGGTCCGGCATTAGAGTGTACTGGCTGTGGAGAAAGGCATTTTTTCAATTCTTTCATTAAAGCTGATTCTCCCTTTTTAGGCCTAGCTTGTGAGCTTAAGTTGGTTTGCATGTACGTGGTATTCTTCTAACATCTTCTGATATATTTTTGGATATCATTGGGTGTCAGCTCTTTCTGGCCAATCAAGCAAAGTTTTAAGGTGAGGCGGACAAGAATTACTGGAAGGCAATTGCAGAGCTTGTTCCTCGTGAGGTTCAAGCACTAGACAAGAAAAAAGGAAAGAAAGAGGAGAAGAAACATCAAATCGTTGTGATACATGGCCCAAAGCCTGGGAAATCCACTAGTCCTTCACGAATGCACCAGATACTGCTGAAAATGAGGCTATTGGTATTGCTTCTCCCAGTGAGGCTGTAGCTGTTGCTTGAGTCTCTGCTCATGGTTGCTAGTGACGCCCTGGTGAATTTTTTGTAGAAGACATCTAAATTGCAGCCATGCTTGTTGGTTTTCTTCCCTCGACTGTCCCAATGATAATGTTTTGTGCCATGGTTTGTTTTGTCAAGTGGTCTTTATGGGGAAAAAGGATTGCTCATCTTTATCTTGTAGTATGCTATTTTCATATCAATATTATATTTAGCCTTATGCTGGTCTTGTTTTTCATATGGTTGATTACCACGTAGCATAGCACAAAAAGCAGAGAGAATATTATACGCGCATTGATGCTTTTAGAAATGATCTTTTGTAGCGTGCTGGGAATAATTTTGCTTTACCAATGGATTCAGCAATCCTGATTCTCTCATAGGTTGTCTTTTTTATACATGAAATTATCTTGTGCACTCTCATTTCAATGGTGCTCTAATTCATTTAGTCCAAAGTTTTGTTTAACGAATGGCCTTTGTGGCAGACCAAATTGATTTCTGAATTTGGTTAAGTCCCACGCCAAAAGAGATATGATAATTCATTAAGTACCATTAAGTAAGGTTATCGAAGAAAAACACAAATTAGCAACAACTACTGAATCAATCTCGTTTCCACGTTCTTCGCATACCATGGCTAATGGACAAGATGCATCTAATTAAAATGTTCTGGTGCCAATAACTTTGTTTCTTGCTGGAGTGATATTAGCAACAACTACTGAATCAATCTCCTTTCCACATTCTTTCCCGCATTGATTGGATTCAGATCTTATTCCTATGACAACGTAGACAGACATAACACCAATACATCATAACATCGTGACCATGATAGAGTTCATATGGTTTAACAGAAATAACACTTCCCAATATAAAAACCGACTAATGATAGAGTTCATATGGTTTAAAGAGAGAGAAAGAGAACTTGCTATAGTTCCCGTCACCACCACCACCACCAAAATCTCTCTCCAAGAGCTCAACGACAACCAGTGATCATGATGTTCTAGCCTGCTTCACATCCCCCGACATTGAATCGGGGATTTCCGCTGCAGAGCTCACCGTCTGCTGTGGGTCGGCGTATTGATAACAATAGTTCGTCGTTGTTGCTGAGGTCTGAGACGGGTGGTGGAGGTGCATCACATGATAATCCCATTCCGACGAACTGGCGAGGGACCTGATCAGCCACCAAATGGACCAGAGGATGCTTCAATGCAGCGGGGGCTGGGGCAGAGCTGGCCGCAATCCAGTACAAATTCACCTGCAATTCAGGCTTATCATAGGGAGATCCAGTGGTTCATAACCATGGCCGGCTCGGATGACATGACACCGGTGAACGAGGAGCTCTGGAGGGATCCCGTGGAGGAAAGCAGAGATAAAAACGATAACGACACCGGCGCCAAACAGAGATGAAAACGAGAACGACACCAGCTCTTCATTCGGCTGGTTCTAGAACAAGTAGGAGAAGAAGAAGGGCTGGAGATCCAAGGAGAACGGTCTGATCGAAGAATATGTTTTGTTTGGTTTGTAATCTAGACACGGGAGTCCTCTCTCTCTCTCCCTCTCTCTCAGAAGTTTGTTGGGGGTAGTTTGGGATTTAAAAAAATTATTTTGGGGATATCCTCTTTTTTCCCTTCAATCAAATACAACAAAAGTTATTTTTGCATTTGATATCTTTCATGGGATAATCAGGGGATATCCATAGCTGAAAAAAATACTATCCCGTATATTTATCCAGAGACAGTGTTTTTGAAATCAAACATAACCTAAATAAGAAAAGAAAGATGACTCAATAGTTTTCACGATCATCAATAAGATTTTAAAAGTTGTACCAGTACCTTTTTACATAGCAAAATAGCCGTTCTTGTGCATATATAAAAATGTCCCTCTTAGCAATAATACTGCTTTGACATCACACATATCGCACAACAGTCAGTAATGCAATCGATCTGTTTTTATTTTCATCTGCTGGTCGGTGAGAGAAGGCAAGTACAATTAAGGGTAGAAATGGAGAGAGACAACCTTATCCACATCGCCATCCTTTTCTAGAAAAGCCCAAATTCGGGGAATCCGCCGCTGAGGAAGTTATCATGGAGCCGGAGCTGGGTGAGATTGGGCAAGCTAAATAAACCACTAGGAATCGATCCATTGAGGTAGTTATTGCCTAATCTCACCACTTTGAGGGACAAGCACTGGCCGAGGGACTCGGGGATCGGGCCGAAGAGGGCATTCTGATCACAGTCCAGGATTTGGAGATTGTTGCCGGAGCAGAGCTCCGGTGGGAGCTCGCCGGTAAGCTTGTTGAAAGAGAGATCCAGGACCTGGAGCTTGCCGCTCCGGTCGATTCCCCGGGGGATGACTCCGGTGAGGCTGTTGTCCCACAGCCGGAGATCTTCCAATACCGGCAGGTCGCCGATAAAGTCCGGGACCGTGCCGTAGAGCTTGTTCTGGGATAGGTTCAGCAGGGTGAGATTCCGGAGGTCGGCAAAGGTAGGCGGGATCTCGCCGCTGAGGAAGTTGTCTGAGAGGTCCATGAACATGAGGCTGCGTAGGCGGCCAAGCTCCAGCGGCAGCTCGCCGGAGAGGCTGTTCAAATAGATGTAGAGGTAGACTAGATTTTCGAGCCGGCCGAGCTCCGGCGGGATCTCGCCGGAAAGGCCGCAGCTCGTGGCGTCGAACACGACGAGGGCGGAGAGGTTGCCGATCTCCGGCGGAATGCCGCCGTCGTAGCTGTTGAAGTAGCCCACGTAGAGCTCGCGGAGGCGGCTGAGCTTTCCGATCTCTGGTGGGATGGGACCACCGAGTCGTTGGCGTTTACGGCGAGGTATTCGAGGTGCTCCCAGCGGCCGTACTCGGGGGGGATGACGCCGGTGAAGAAGTTGCCACCGAGGTGGAGGTGGCGGAGTTTGGGGATCTCCGCCACGTCCGCCGGCAGGACGCCGGTGAGGTTGTTGTTGTAGAGGTCCAGAACCTCGAGGTTTTGAGGAGGCAGAGGGCGGAGGGGAAGATGCCAATGAAGACATTGTTTGATAGGTTAAGGTGGCGAAGGCCGGAGAGAAGGGAGAGCTCCGGTGGGATGGGGCCGGAGAGGAGGTTGGCGGCGGCGGAGAGGTGAACGAGGTGGTGGAGGTGGCCGACAGCTGAGGGGAGGAAGCCGGAGAGGTTAAGGCCGGAGATGTCGAGGGAGACAACGCGGCGGAGGGTGGCGTCGCAGGAAACGCCTGGCCATGAGCAGTGGCCGGGGGCGGCGGTGGCGTTCCAGCCGACGAGAGCGGCGCCGGGGTCGGAGAAGGTTGACTTAAGTAAGAGGAGGGTCGCCTGGTCGTCGGCCGGGTACTCGCCGTCCAGTGGCGGCGCTCCGGCGGACGATGGCTGGAGAACGTATATCAGGAGGAGGAGGAAGAAGATAAGGAGAAGGTGCTGCGGTGCCATGCTCTCGCTCTCGCTCTCGCTCCCGCTCCAGTTGAGGGTAGTTTGGTGAGGGGCGCAGGTTTTATAGGGACGTTTGTGTGGGATTTTTTTTATTTGCTTCTTTGATGGATACATTTCCGAAGAAGACATGCAAACTCTACATACTCTATCTCTCTCTCAGATATGGAAGGCGGCTCCATCCTTCTCTCAAGAGACTCAGACCTATTAAATCATGAGTCCACCGCAGTAAATTTTGACCCAACCATGCTCCAGCTCTCTACATGGTCCCCGGCTTTCCCAGGAGCTCATCAGCCTCTCTTTTCCTCTTCCTAGAGAAATATGCAAGCAAGAGATTATCATTTTTCTAAAGATGTATCGAGGGAAAGTATTCTCAATTTTTTTATATCAAGAATATATGGGCATAGTCATTATTTGATCCCTGCTAGTGATGCTTGCCCTACGGCTAAAGTTAATATTACCACGGTCGACTAGATGGTCCATGATAAGGTGGCATATCTCTATATCATGGATCGTTAGCACTCGGTTATTTGCTCGGTGTGTCTGCCCTTGCACTAAATTTAAGGAATGACGGTGTTTTTAAAGTTATTTTTTGATGCTTTTTTAGCGTCGAGATATGGCCTTTTGGTGCTTTTTAAAGCGTCCTAAGAGAGGAATGGAAAGAATAAAAAATATCGGTAAAAAATATCTGTGCCGACGCTTTAAAACGCGTCGGCAACGTAACTGGCCAACGCTTTAAAATGTGTCGGCATATTATAGTTTCCGATGCTTTAAACCGCATGCATACTTTAAATAGTGTCGGTATCTTCAACGATAATTTTTTTAAAAAATTAAAATTACAAATATTTAAATTAAATATGTATAATGCAATTAATATCATATTGTTTACATTAAATTTATATTAAATTATAATGCAATCATTACAAACATAAAATCACATTACATATATTCTTAAAATTCAAATATAAAATTTTAAATATAAATTTTGAAAAAGATATGTCTCCATTATGTGTTTCTCTTTCTCATATTTGCATTAATAGTTACAGTAAATAATTTAATAATATGTTGATATGTCAGGATCTCAAAGATCTATCAAATGCGTCAGTCCTTCCATAAAAGTGAAGGCGAAGGCTACGGTCCTTTCATTAGACATTATAGTATGCAATGCATGTGCCGAGATTAACTGCATCATGACTTTGAGTTCGAATAAGACATTTTATTTCCTTTTTTTTTTTTTTAACGAACTCTTTGTTTCCTTCTTCATTGCATCGCATAAGAAATAGTATACATATATAAGATGGTTTCATTCTCTGTTCCTCTCGACGAATATGCTAATGACGCGATGTTTTTTAAAAAAAAATTTCTGGCAGGGTGAATATGGTGCCCTTCAGCTGGAGGACACAAAATGACAAAAAAAAAAAAAAAAAAAACAAAGGCTTGAAGAGAAAAAAGAAAACATTAAGTTTTTGTTACGTTCACGCCAAAATTTGAAACCGACCAGCAACTAAGCTACCATCTTATGTCTCAATAATTTTCTTCTAATACCGACCTTTTATGGCAGGCAGGATGGAAACTGGCATTGATCGGCTCACCTTCGTAAGCTCCGCTCCAGTCTATTTTCATCCAAGACACGGTTACCGTCAAAGACAACAGGCTATACTATTTTTTTTTTTAAGTACAAACGGACGATCACACCATTCTAATACGAGTCAGTTCAGATAAGTCAGAATGCAAAATTAGATTAAGTACAGAAGGATAGGAATTATCCTGTGACCAAATCCTATAATCATCATGGTGAGCCACCTCCGTCGCTACCCAATCAGCCGCAGAGTTGGCTTCGCGATAAACATGACAGATTTGGACACTATCAACATCCCGCAAGGTAGCCCATATATCAAGGATCAGAGAGTTGACAGGAGCTAACAGGCTATACTATTAATCAATGTATAGGAATGTATTCCAACTGTACATCAGCCCAACAATAAGCAGATATTCAATAGCGAAATTTCCTACCGTACCCAAGATGGAATTAGCTATATGTCCACCTCATTATTGTTATTTGCTTCTAAGTAATGGACATCCATAACTCTCTTAATGTCAAGACCAATCAACATATTCACTTGACACCTTTGGTTTCCTTTTGGGCTTCTGATATCGGTTGTTTTCAAATTTTGCTTTGATAACGAGAGAGTCCATGCAGTCTGCCTCCGCTAAGTCATATGGTGCGCTTAAGACACTGCAAACATCAGGACCCAAACAGCAAAACACAGCAGAAGTTAGTATAAGCCAAAGTAGAAGTTATAATTTTTTTCTTTTATTAATCACAATTATAATCTTTTCAATCTGACCTCTGGAGCATATCCTCCAAAATAACCATGAGAGCTATTTACAGAATCAAAATACTCAAGAACAAAGAAATGAAGCATCAGGAAAGACCCAACGGTTTTTCTAAAAAAAATTAAAATCACTTTGCATGAACCTGCTGTGATGAAGCAGAAGTGCCAGCCTCTGTCCTGAGCACGGCATAATGTCACCTATCATTTACATCAGAGTAAGAGTTAGTGAAAATAAATATTAAATTAACTGAATAATTACTAGAAAATCCACTATAGTGCAAAATTTAATACCAACAATAAGAATCAAGCATTATCATTTCCTTCAAATTCTGTTCTAACCAAGGATACCGTCGCATGTACGTCATTAACCGGTACAAAATTAAATGGCATTGAATGCGTATAAGTGTCATCATCTTCATCATCTTCCAGCTGCTTTCCCATATCATATAAGTCCCTCGATTTTATTTTAATAATAGTAGCCCAATCTTTATCTTTTGCATTTTGTACAAAAAAAACTTGACAAGCTTGAGAATAAAAAATGAATGGATCATCCTTCAATAAGGCACCAGTATGTATCAACCTTGTAAAATTTATAAGTGTAAATCCATTTGCATCCTTTTCAAACCCCTTGATGAGTTTATATCTACCCAATCTGTTGGCCCAGATGGCAACCCAATAGGGGGATGAATTGGGTTCTTTAAAAATTTTACACTTTAAAAACCAATTTCACAAGGATTAAGTGCACTAGTGAAGTGATGCAATAATGTAAAGCACAATAAGAGAGATAGATAGAGACAATCACGATAAACACAAGATATTATAGTGGTTCGGTGTTACCAACACCTACGTCCACTCCCAAGCAACTCTTGGGTTCACACTATAATCACCTGATTACAGCTGAGTTGTTTTCAAGATCACAACTCGAACTTGTTGTTTTACACGGGGTCACAACGAACCCAGCCAATTTTCACAGGTTCACCAGCACAAAACCTTACCCAAGCTAAACTTAGCTTATCCCGAGGTAAACTACCTCAACTAATTCAATCTCCCTGATTGAATTAGCAAACAACAATTCAAAATAAAGTTTACAATTCAAAAGCTCCTTAATTGAGCAAATAAACAATGTAAATAGACAAGGATTAGAAAAGCCTAATTTTGGAAGCAATATGAGGTTGAGCTTTTTTTCTTTTCTTCTTTTCCTTCCTCTTCTGAATGGATGAACGAAGATTGAACTTCGATTCTTGAACAGGGGGCTTGTTGAAGAGAAGCTTAAAAATTTGGGGCTTTTGGTCGCTCCTTCAAAACTTTGAAAATCCTCTGATTTTGATCTTTGAAGGCTTTGGATTTCTCTAGAAACTCTCTTCAGATGATAGGCATGGACTCAGAGATTTCTCTTTGAAATTTCTCTTTTTTCACTAGATATTTTCTTGATATTTTTCCCGTTTTTCACTTTTTTTTTCGAACAGTCGGATGCCCTTTATATAGATTTTCAATCCAAGATTAGGTGAGAAAATAGCCATTGAAATGTACCTTGATGAGTTCTCCATGCAAGAAATAGATCCGTTGAGAATTAGGTGAGAAAAAATAGCCGTTGGAGCTGATCTGTCACTTTCAAAAATCATCCTCTGACAGGTTGGAGTCGGCTCCAACTTTTCATGTGTCGGCTCCAAATCAGGTTTCCAAAAATAGTAAAAAGAAGTTCATCATGGAGTCGGCTCAGACTTTTCATGGTGTCAACACATTGCGATCTGGAGTCGGCTCTAAAATCCAAGGGTGTCGGCTCTAACAAACCTTCGAAAAATATAGTCTATGTATCTCAGGTTAGAGTCGGCTCCACAAATTCTAGGTGTCGGCTCCGGATTCTGAAGCAGAAAATAATTCTCTGTATCTCAGGTTAGAGTCAGCTCCAACTATTAGGGTGTCGGCTCCAAACCATGCCAAAATTCTGAACTGTTCCGATATGCTCTGGAGTCGGCTCCAATGTGTCTAGGTGTCGGCTCCAACTTCTGAACTTTGTTATAATCCATTAAAAACTGATTCAAACTAACCTCTATATATCTTTTGAATAAATAACCGTTCTTAATTCCTGAAACTCTTATCAAATTTATCAGAAACATAATGAATATACTCATGGCTTTTATTAATCATCAAAATCAATAATTGGGTAAATAATTTTTCAATAATTTCTCAACAATCTCTCCCTTTTTGATGATGACAAAACATTGAGTATATGTATAATCAATTAATGCATAATTGTCAAAACATTCTAAATTAAGGTTAAGCTCCCCTTAATGAGGTAGCTCCCCCTATGTTGGTGCATTGTTAAGTCTATTAAAATTCTATTCCTTTTGATATTAATTCCTTTCAACATGCATACTATTAATTCCTTTCAACATGCATATTTGAAGTACTATTCTCCTTCATTCTTTTAATTGCTTAACATGCATATACATATCATTCTTCCATCACTTTTATGCATATACAAATACCTCTTCTCTCCCCCCTTTTTTGTAATCAACAAAAAGGTTTAGAAGAAGGTTCATTAAGGCTTAAATTAACAACTATAGAAATTAAGTACTTCAACATCAAACATAAGCTTAAATCAAACTTCAAAACATTCAAAATTTAATATTCATTAAATATTGAAACATTGCATCAAAATATTCATTACATCATTCAACAAAGTATCAAAATGTTTACTTCAATATATTTCATTACTTCATTCATATAAACATTCTATTATATCAAAAAGCAAACTAAACACCAAAATTTAAGAACATCAAAATCTAATAAGTCTCTTAAGTTCTTCTAAGATCTTTCCCATGCCATTTTCTTGTATCTTCATAAAATCATTTAACATCTTCTCAACTAAAGAAGCAGCAACAGTGACTTTCTCCTGTGCTCTGCATTACATGTGGAATAAATCTTAGAGTCTCCTCCAATATCCTTGATTTTATCAAAAATTTGCATTAAATCAATCTTCAAGGCCTCCGAAGAAGTACTGAAGGATGACTCAATCTTGTTCACTTTATCTTCCAAAGAGTAATAGAGCTCTCTTATGCTCAAAAGTCTATTGTCCAATTCAATTTTCATTTTTTCTTCATGATTAGCAAAAAGCTCCTTCAGCTCCATTTGAATTGCAAAAAATCCAGTAGAAGTAGAAGTAGGAATAGGAATAGGTGCCATGCAGGTGCTGCTGAAGGTGCTGAGCTACTAGGTCCTAGCGAAATATGTCTCACAGAAGATCCTTCCTCTGATGGACCAGGTGCCGTAGCTCCAACTTCAGCTGCCCTTTCATCCAAGTGTCCCTTTCTTTCCCATTGGCCAGTGACTTTGATAAATCCCATATGATGCAATGTAGCAGAGTTATAATAATCAGTGTGCCTTAAATTCTTCATTGGCTCATTATCAAAAATATTAACTCCTTGATTTTGAAAGGCCATAGTCAAGATCATGCCATAAGGTAAAGTGGACTTTTTCTTATTTCCAGCTTCTACCATGTACCAAATCATCATTCCCACAAGATTTATAGGCTGTCCAGTCAATACACTATCCATAATCATAATGTCTCACTCCAAGACATACTCAAATCTCCCTGTCTTAGGAAAAAGAGTCCTACTACAGATGTATGCAATAACCTTAGCTCCAAGGGTAATTAATTTGCCCTAATTTCTTTAAATTTAGTCACTTTCCTACTAAGCATTCTGGATAAAGCCTCAGCTCTCTCACTGTGAGAATTAGCAGTTAATCCAATGACAGGAATCTCCAACAGATTACCAAGAATCTTCGAAGTTAAATGTATCATCTTTCCTCTAACATAACTCACAATACCTCCGTCTCCTCTAGATAAATTGTGATAAAATAAATCATGGGCTAATTGGGTTAGTATGAATCAGGTTCTCTAATTGGGTTAGACTTAAGGTTAGATGAATTGAACTAAATTAGAAAATTGAATCTAATCAAATGTTGAGTTAGGTCTTTTCTTTAGATCCATTTAATTAGATTAGATTGATCAGTCCATACATCTAAATGGACTTGATTTGGGGCTCAATGGACACCAAGTCTTTAGGAAAATTTAATTGGGTCTGGTCAACCACTTAGTGTCTAGAAAGGTTCTGATCAAGGTCGCGCTACCTCTCACCTGGCTAGTTGATTATCAGCTGGTGTCTAGGCAAGATGGTTAATGGCGCAACACGGCCTTTTGATCAAGCCGGCCTGGCTAAGTGGTCCCAGCACTTGATTAGACTAGCCTATTGACTTGAGCTAACCCATGCTTCCTAATAAAAATTAGTTTGACTGATTTAGGTACCCATGGAGTAAATTAATGAACCCAACTAAATGGTTTAGTGGGAGAATGCTTAAATTGGTCCATGTCATTCATGTGTCACAAATTAATCAAACCCTCTAAAATTATTAGGTCCCTAAAGTGACTAAATTATGGGGATAATTAGGTCATAGCCTCCCATTAAGAGAGTAATGAGTCCAATGGCTAAGATGATTATTGGAGGCCCAAAGGCCTAGTACTCATCTGGTTTTTGGAATTATCATTCATATTATGATGGTTCAATGCAACTCTCTCAACGATGGTCAGGTGGGCCGGCCAAAGTCGGGCTTGACCAATTCCTTAGTTAAAAGCTTGAACATGTCATGTTAATGGTTGGACCTAACCAGGACACCCAATAGGAGGCCTAAAGGCCGATTGGCGTGCAACCTGGGCAAAATAAATTACTAAAATTATTTGGGGAAACAATTAGTTATGAACCTACCTTTAGATACATGTGGGTGGGCCGGCTAAAGTCGGGCTCATATGTAGTCTACTGGGTTCTAGTACCCACTAAGAAATTAGGAGTAATTTCTCGGGTTGGAGGTAGGGGCTACCAACCTGAATAAAATAGTAAGAGGGCCTTAGACTATAAGTCCAAGTCTATAGGTTTAAATAAATCATGTACACTAATAAGTTTTTGGTTTTCCTTTCAGAAATGTCTACAAATCTGTCGCTCCGGTCACTGTTGGACAGTGATAAACTGACAGGTCCAAACTTCGATAGCTGGTATCGAAGGCTTAGGATAGTCCTAGAGCATGAGAGGATCCTTTGTGTTAATGAATCCTGCACCTGAGCAGCCAGCCCCTAATGTGCGGGGTGTGGTCAGGGACACTTATCTAAAGTGGACTAATGACCGCACCAGAGTGCGCTGCATAATGCTGGCTTCTATGAATGATGAGTTCAGTAGAAAATTTGAGGAGACCCAACCGGAACAAATACTCCAAATGTTGAAGGAATCTTTCGGACGCCAGACGACATTGAAAGGTACAGAATGTCTAGTGCCATCTTCAACGCGCGTATGCATGATGGGACTTCTATCACCGATCATGTACTATACATGATCAAGATGATAGAACGTCTGGGCAAACTTGGATTTCCTTTGCATGAGCAACTTGAGAAGGATGCCATACTGAACTCCCTGCCTAGCTCCTACCTAGACTTTCTCAGTCATTATTGAATGACGAAGCCTGCAGTAAACTATCATGGTTTGCTGGGTCTACTGCAGACTTTTGAAAAATATCACCAGCTTCAAAAGAAGTCAGTGAACTTGGTGGGAGGTTCGGGGGCAGGTCGTCATCACCTTAAGAAAGGGATGAAGAAGAAAAATAAAAGAAAGAAGGTGCAACATACTAGGCCTAGTCAGACCAAGAAGAAGAGGGCTGACAAAAGTCAGGCAGAGTGCTTCTACTGCAAGAAGTTGGGTCACTGGAAAAGGAACTGTCCCCAGTACATAGCAACCTTGGATCCAAACAGGCCTAAGAAGAAAAACCAGCAAGGAGTTGCTGGACAAGGTATTTATATGATAACACCTTGTAATTTTTCTATCTTGATACTACTAATTGGGTATTAGATACCGGGAGTCCAATTCATATTTGCAATTCTTTGCAGGGGCTTCAAATTAGTAAAGATTCAAAGAAGGTGAAAGATTCCTAAACGTGGGTGATGGAAGCCGAGTTCCAGTACTAGCGTTGGGAGTCGTGGAGCTTTATTTTGAATTTAATAAAATATTGCTTAGTGAATGTCACTATTGTCCTGCATTTTTATTAAATGTTATTTCTGTAGACCAGTTGGCTATTGAAGGATATGATTTTTCAATAAAGAAAGATATTTTAAATATCATTGTGAATGATGTATCTATGATGTGTGGACAATTGAGCAATGGAATTTACTTCTATCACAGCCTGTTAATGTATTATGCACTCCAAACAAACGCCCCAAAATAGATGATGTCGATTACTCATACCTTTGGCACTGTAGGCTAGGTCATATAAACAAGAACAGGATAAGCAGGTTAGTCAGAGAGGGCATCATCAATGACATTGATTGTGAATCAATTAAAACTTGTGAATCCTGTCTTCTTAGGAAAATGACCAAGTCATCTTTTACTGAAAAAGGTGAAAGAGCCAAAGAGATTCTAGGCCTCATACATACGGATGTTTGTGGACCTATGAATACTGCTCTATGAGAGGGTTTAACTATTTCATTACATTTACAGACGACCACTCCAGGTTCGGTTATGTCTTCCTAATGAGACAAAATCTGAATCGTTTGAAATGTTCAAACGATATCGTAGTGAGGTAGAAAAATAAACTAGAAAGAATATTAAAATCCTTCGGTCAGATCGAGGACGTGAATATCTTGCTAATGAGTTTTTGACATATCTAAAGGAGAATGGGATTCTCTCTCAATGGACACCTCCAGGAACACCCCAGTTAAATGGTGTGTCTGAAAGGAGGAATCGAACCCTATTAGATATGGTTCGGTCCATGATGGGCTTTGCTAGTTTGCCTATCTCCTTTTGGGACTACGCACTTGAGTCGGCCTGTTACATTCTTAACAGGGCCCTAGTAAATCTGTTGCTAAAACTCCATATGAGTTATGGACGGGGCGTAAGCGGTGCTCACACACCTTAGGGTCTGGGGGTGTCCAGCTTATGTCAAGAGATTGTTGATAGACAAGCTAGGACTAAGGTCTGACAAATGCATCTTTGTAGGATATCTAAAGGAGTCTAAAGGATACTACTTCTACCATACTGAAGAGCAAAAGTTGTTCGTCAGTATGAGAGCCACCTTTTTAGAAAAGGAGTATCTTACTGGAAGTGCTAAGGCTAATGTTGAACTTAATGAAGTTCGACAAGGAGAAGTACCTTTACACTCAGAAACCGCTATGGAACCGGCTTTAATTGGTTCAAACCGAGCCCGTTGAGGTACCATTAAGGAGATCTGGTAGAGTACCATGTCAGCCGGACATATACTTCATTTCTTGGTCCGTGACGGGGATCCCATCGAACTTGATGAGAACAATGAGGACCCAATCACCTATATGGATGCGCTGCAAAGATATGACTCTGAGAAATGGCTAGAGGCCATGAAGTCCGAAATGGAATTCATGGAGATTAATAGTGTATGGACACTAGTTGATCCACCTGAAGGGATAAAACCCATAGGGTGTAAATGGATTTTTAAGAAGAAACGAGGCGCAGACGGAAAGGTGGAGACCTATAAAGCCCGTCTGTTGCTAAGGGGTATCGTTAACATCATGGTATAGACTATGACGAGACTTTTTCTCCTGTAGCAATGCTCAAGTCCATTCGGATCATGCTTGCTCTGGCTACATATTTGACTATGAAATCTGGCAAATGGATGTTCGAACAACTTTTCTGAATGGAGAGCTAGAAGAGGAGGTGTATATGATACAGCTTGAAGGATTCATATCTGCAGATGTATCAAAAGTATGCAAACTCCAAAAGTCCATCTATGGACTAAAGCAAGCATCTCGGAGTTGAATATATGTTTTGATAAGTGTATCAAACGTATGGCTTCGTTAAGAATGGAGAATAACCCTGCATATATAAATGGGCTAATGTTTCTGTAGTTATGTTTCTTATATTGTATGTAGATGACATTCTCTTAATTGGGAATGACATTCCTGCATTACAGGGAATAAAGGTTTGGTTAATGTCACAGTTCTCCATGAAAGACTTGGGAGAAGCTTCTTACATTCTAGGGATGAAGATCTATAGAGATAGATCAAAGAAGCTGCTGGGATTATCACAGTCAACGTACATCGAGACTGTGCTGAAAAGGTTCAGCATGAAAATTCCAAGAAAGGCTATCTTCCGATAGGCCATGGGATTTCACTCTCTAAGAAGGATTGTGCGACAACTCCTGAGAGAGGGAACGTATGAGTAGGATTCCATATGCTTCGGCAGTGGGTTCTATTATGTATGCCATGACATGTACGAGACCGGACATGGCACATTCACTAGGAGTAGTGAGTAGATATCAGTCTAACCCAGGTGAAGCACATTGGAAAGTGGTGAAAACCATCCTTAAGTATTTGTGAAATACTAAAGACCAATGGCTTATCTATGGAGAACCTGACTTGAAGCTTGTGGGATATACTGACTCCAGTTTTCAGCCAGACAAAGATGATAGCAAAAGTGTATCAGGGTTTGTCTTTACCCTAAATGGAGGAGCGATCTGCTGGAAAAGTTTCAAGACACACAGTGGCGGATTCTGTATGCGAGGCAGAGTATATCGCAGCATTAGATGCAGCAAAGGAAGTATGGCTACGAAAATTTTTGGGCGAGCTGGAAGTGGCGCCTGCCCTGGGTGGTCTTGTTCCAGTGTACTATGACAGCTCTGGAGCAATTGCCTAAGCCAAAGAGCCAAAATCATCACTGCACCAAGCATATATTGCGTCGCTACCACCTTGTACGAGAAATCATGTAACGAGGTGACGTCGAGCTTGGAAGATCGACGGAAAGGAGAACCTAGCCAACCCATTTACTAAAGCTCTCGGAGTCAAGGAGTTCGATGAACACAAATGGAAGATGGGTATTAGATACTATTCCGATTGGCTCTAGTCCAAGTGGGAGTTGTTAGGAAATATGTCCTACAGCCAATCGTCTAGCTTATAGACGGTTGTGATTCATTGTACATGATTTATTTGATTAATAAAAGTTATTTTGGCAGTACAACATATTTTTCATCTTCCAATAGAACTCTTATATGTTGTAGTCCTTAGAATTGCATTTATTCGAAAAGGAGGAATTATCGAGTAATTCTTAAATAGGTTCGCGACCAAATGATACGTTATTACCTAGGACAATAACGTAGTCAAGTATAGGTCGTTGTGTACCATATATGTTGGTTTGTCCTCTTAAACCAAGGAGTGTATGACATTAGTATGGTATGCAGGTGAGTGTAGGAGTACATTCACTGAACAGTGGCTCACCTCTGTTGAGAACTCTACTGTCAAGGGTATCTCACAGAAGGGCAATGGGTATAAGTGTCCCTTTGACCTGAGACTATCATGGTGACTTAATAAGCAACTCACTGTACTTAGGCGCTGGACTACCTGGATTTCTAATCCAATGATGGAAGGACGCTGGGTACAGTCAAGTACTTATTAAATCAGTGATGAGTCAAGATGGAATTGTCCACTCTAAGTATTAGAGTTAATACTCGTTTATGTTTTAATTTTGCAAAACCTTGGCCAGGGTAATCCATGTGAGGAGTCACAGGATTGTACATGTTGAAACACACTTAGATGTTTTTAGAAGTTGGCAGTGAACTCTAAATTCATCTTGAGTATTTGGACAAGGGGATGAATTATACGGTAACCATAGCCTAGGTTCATGAATATTTCTTTGCATACATTCGGTCTATTCGGACGTCGGGTACCATTGCTAGATAGTCACATCGATTTATATAGGAAGTGTTCCCATGCTACGACTTAGATTCGAACCTATGGAGTCACGCACATAGTCAGGTGACCTGGAGACAGGCTTAACCCATGATCTAAGTGGGACTTGGTCATATGGGTAATACCGAGTTTGTACTAGCAATGTCTAGCTAGCACTAGGCATTAGCGGTAGTACTTATTCTGGGGATGAACTTGAGTTCGTTTGTAACTCAAATGAATTTTTGGGATTTATTCAGACCCATTGTGGGATAGGACTTGAACCATAGACCAATGGTTGGTTTGACGATAGAGTGGTTTAGATCTGGTTTCAAAGTGGTTTGAATCGGATATCCAATATAGCCTCTGATCGTTTATTTATGAATTTTAAAATCATAAATTACTTTAAATTAAAAATTAAATAAGTTTAATGCGAAGTATGGTTCGAGATCTTCGCATGGGTTCTTTCAGATTTCAATTTGGACTTCAAACAGATTTAATCTGATTATTTCTGTATTTATAAATATTTTAAATATTTTTTTATATTATCGTTGCGGCAGCCAACGAGCTTTGAAACTTCAGAAAATTTATGATTCTGTCATTTTATATAAATTATGATTCTGCGATTTCATTTAAATTATAATTTTGCCCTTGAGATGGCATGAATTTGAAACTTCGTTTAAATTATGATTTTACCATCGTGAATTTGAAACTTCATTTAAATTACGATTTTGCCATTCTGATAACATGAATTTAAATTTTTATTTAAATTACGATCTTGCCATTGAGATAATATGAATCCGTAAATTTGTTTTATAAATTTTTTTTTATGCGTTGACAACGCGTGAACGCTCGTAACCCATCCGCTTTCGAAGATAGGATATTATCGTATCATAAAACAAATTCAAAAGGTTGTTTTGGGTTGTTTTACGATGTATTTATTTAAGAAACTTTCTCAACTTCGAGGAGCACGGTAGCAGAGAAAGAAGAGTCAGAGAAGTCTAAACAAAGAGGGACTCCTCTCTTGGAGAAGAGTTCTCCATCCCTTCTGATTCGATATCCCTTATCTCAAGGTTTCCTGGCGTACATACGAAATAGAGGAGTGGCACGTGCGACTCTCGCAAGGCATTAAGAAACTATTCACATGAGATTAGATCTACATCCAGTTTCTGCATCAGGTACATAAACTGAAAGATATAAAATTTAATTTTAAATTTTTCATGCTTTCAATTACAGATATACATGACGTATTTTGTAAATTTAATTAGATTAAATTTAAATAAAATACATGCATACAAATAAACTTGTTATCCTGGGGCATCGTAAAATCAAATTTTTCCTACATCTAGTAGGTCTAAAAAGGTCCATATGTAGTAGTTCAAGTGCCTAGTAGCTGAAACAATTTTTAGATTTGAAAGAATTTTAGTTTGTTTTTCAAATTGACATGCATCACAAATTCTATTATTTTCAAAATCTAATTTTGGAAGTCCTTTAACTAAATCCATTCTAATTAATTTTGAAATTAAGTGTGCTTGCATGACCTAATCTACGATGACATAGCCATCCAATCTCATTTACCTTAGCATTATCAGCAATTAGGCAATGGTTACTAGTAGACAAGTTGTCCAAATCAATTAAGTATACATTGCCATTTCTATTTCAGTAAATAATGCTATTGTCAATGGGAGTAGGAACAATACATATAGAAGCTTCAAATGAAACTTTGAAACCTTTATCACACAGTTGGCTAATGCTACTTAAATTATGCTTTAAACCATCACATATAAAACATTTTCAATAAAGATGGATGGAGTTATTTGAATTTTACCAAGGCCCATAATTTGACCTTTGCCATTGTCTCTAAAAGTAACAACTCCTCCTCTTTTATCTTCAAGGGTGATGAATTGCTTCTTGTCACCCGTTATGTGTCTTGAGCAGCCACTATCAAGATACCACTTTCTTTTTGATCCTTTGGCTGCAAGATACTCTTGCAAAATAATCAAATCTTTTGTTTAGGTGCCCAAGCTTTCTTGGGTCCTTCATGGTTAGTAGCAATAAATATTGTTCCTTTTGGAACCCATATTTTCTTTTCTTTAAGCATTAAATTCTTATTATTTTTCTAAAATTGCATTCATAAGATTTATGTCCTTTTTTGTTGCAATGATAACATGAAACATCATTTTTGATAGGTTTCTTAATAAATAAATTGTTTACATATTTTTGTTTCATGTGAGGTCTATATCCTAATCTAGCTTTATCAAATACAGCTCTTTGATTACTTAAAAGCAAATTTAGTTTTTCTGAGCTATATATAAATTTATCAACAATAATATTATATTTATCAATTTCTTTCTTCAATTAATATTTTCATTAGAAATTGATTCTTTTTCTTTCAATATTTCTTCTTTTTCAGATTTCAAACTTTTGATCTCAAAAACAAGTTCATCTTTCATTTTAAGAAGATTTAAGTTTTCAAATTTCAATGATTTGTTTTTGTTTCTCAACATCTTGAAATCACTAATTAATTCATTGAAAGCATCATATAATTCATCAAAAGTAAAATCATCATTGGGGGTTTCGAAATCTACCTCATTGTTGTCATTTGCCATAAAGCATATGTTGGTAACCTCTTTTTGTTCTTATTCGGATGAAGACTCTTCGCTATCGCTCCAAGTTGCAACATAGGCTTTCTTCTTTTTCTTGTATCCCTTCTTTAATTGAGGACATTCAGATCTAAAGTACCTCGGTTTCTTGCATTCATAACAAATTAAGGGGTCTTTCTCTTTGTGCTTGTCCTTTTCTTTTTCTCTTTCTCCTTCCAATTTTATTCCAGACTTTCTTTTGTGGAAGGGTCTCCTTCTTTGTATAAATTTTTAAATTTCTTTGCAAGGAGAGTTGTTTTATCATCTTCATCATCATCTTCACTGCTGCTCTTCTCATTTTCTGTAGCCTTGAGAGCTATTGTTCTCTTTTTATTGATATTTCCTCTTGATGTTGCTTCATTGACAGCTCATGGGTCATTAGGGATCCAAGTAGCTCCTCCAAAGGTAGAACGTTTAAGTCTTTGACTTCTTGGATTGCAGTCACCTTGGCTTCCCATGATCGTGGAAGAGATTTAAGAATTTTGCGCACTAATTCAGAATTAGTATAAGTCTTACCAAGACTTTTCAAACCATTAACAATATCAGTAAATCTAGTATACATGCATATGATTGATTCAGTTGTTCCATACTAAACAATTCATACTTATGCACTAGAATGTTAATTTTGGATTCTTTTACTTGATTGGTACCCTCATGGGTAACTTCTAATTTATCACATATTTCTTTGGCTAAATGCAAGTAGAAATTATGTTGAATTCATTTGCATCCAAAGAACAATATAAGACATTCATGGCTTTAGCATTAAGCTGAGCCATTTTCCTATCGTTCTCATTCCAATCCCTTTCGGGCTTTGGAACAATAGAACCATCTACCATGTGTGTGGGTGTGCTAGGTCTATTAATAATGACACTCCACAATTCATAATCTAAAGCTTGAATGAAAATCCTCATTCTTGCTTTCTAATATGAATAGTTAGTGCCACTAAACAAAGGTGGCCTATTGGTGGATTGACCTTCAGAACAGATGATCCAGCTTGAGCTGCCATTTGGATCTTTAGCTCTTGATTGTTAGATCAAGTTTAAATGAGCACAAGCTCTGATACCAATTGTTGGCCCAGATGACAATCCAAGAGGGGGGGTGAATTGGGTTCTTTAAATATTTTACACTTTAAAAACCAATTTCACAAGGATTAAGTGCACTAGTGAAGTGATGCAATAATGTAAAGCATAATAAGAGAGAGAGAGACAATCACGACAAACACAAGATATTTATAGTGGTTCGGTGTTACCAATACCTACGTCCACTCCCAAGCAACTCTTGGGTCCACACTATAATCACCTGATTACAGCTGAGTTGTTTTCCAAGATCACAACTCGAACTTGTTGTTTTACACGGGGTGTCAACGAACCCAGCCGGTTTTCACAGGTTCACCAGTACAAAACCTTAACCCAAGCTAAACATAGCTTGTCCCGAGATAAACTACCTCAACTAATTCAATCCCCCTGATTGAATTAGCAAACAACAATTCAAAATAAAGTTTACAATTCAAAAGCTCCTTAATTGAGCAAATAAATAATGTAAATAACAAGGATTAGAAAAGCTTGATTTTGGAAGTAATATGAGGTTGAGCTTTTCTTCTTTTCCTCCTCTCTTCTGAATAGATGAACGAAGATTGAACTTCGATTCTTGAACATGCTTGTTGAAGAGAAGCTTAAAAATTTGGGGCTTTTGGTTGCTCCTTCAAAACTTTGGAAATCCTTCGATTTTGATCTTTGAAGGCTTTAGATTTCTCTAGAAACTCTCTTCAGATGATAGGCGTGGACTCAGAGATTTCTCTTTGAATTTCTCTCTTTTTCACTGGATATTTTCTTGATATTTTTTTTATTTTTTACTTTTTTTTTTGAACAGTCGGATGCCCTTTATATAGATTTTTAATCAGAGATTAGGCGAGAAAATAGCCGTTAAATGTACCTTGATGAGTCTCCACATAAGAAAATAGATCCGTTGAGAATTAGGTGAGAAAAAAATAGCCGTTGGAGCTGATATGTCACTTTTGAAAATCGTCCTCTGACAGGTTGAAGTCGGCTCCAACTTTTCATGTGTCGGCTCCAAATCGGGTTTCCAAAAATAGTTAAAAGAAGTTCGTCGTGGAGTCGGCTCAGATTTTTCATGGTGTCGACACATTGCGATCTGGAGTTGGCTCTAAAATCCAAGGGTGTCGGCTCTAACAAACCTCCAAAAATATAGTCTCTGTATCTCAGTTAGAGTCGGCTCCATAAATTCTAGGTGTCGGCTATGGATTTGAAGCAGAAAATAGTTCTCTATATCTCAAGTTAGAGTTGGCTCCAACTATTAGCGTGTCGGCTCCAAACCGTGCCAAAAATTCTGAACTGTTCTGATACGTTCTGGAGTCGGCTCCAATGTGTCTGGTGTCGGCTCCAACTTTTGAACTTTGTTATAATCCATTAAAAACTGATTCAAATGATCTCTATATATCTTTTGAATAAATAACGTTCTTAATTCCTGAAACACTTATCAAATTTATCAGAAATACAATGAATATACTCGTGGCTTTTATTAATCATCAAAATTAATAATTGGGTAAATAATTTCTCAATAATTTTCCCAACACAATCACATCTAAATAACATGACTTTAAAGATTCCGTAGTAATCTAACTCATAAATATCTTTTAGTGCACCGTAATAAGTTTTTACATCTGCTTCTACCATAACACTGCTATTATGTGTTTTTCTAAATTTCTCATGATCTTTAGTATGGAATTTAAAACCATTGATTATAAAACCATTATATCTATTGACAACTTTGTTAGGTCCTCAGCTAGGGCTATTAATTCCGCTAAAAAATTTCTCTCCATCATCATTGATACTTAGAAAATAAAATGAATTTTAATAGGTTATTTGATGCTAAATCTATCCATATATTCTCTAAGTATATGTCAAACCTATTTTGAAAGCCATGTAGGAAATAACTCGACTAACCATCGTTGTTCAATCCTTAGATTAGGTCGAGTGCCATGATTAGCTTGTCGTTGAGATATTAAAATGTAAAATGCAATAAATCATACTGACCTACGATAGTCAGATATTATTTCACTATGGAGTAACGCATAACGATGTGCTTGTGCCATTGATTTATGATCCAATACAATAGTTTCAGTTTTTCCCAAGACTCTACCTGCAGTTGAAAACTTATACAATTCTACATTATGTACGAAATCACTATACCGTTGAGGTCTATTAAATGTTGTCTCAACACCTTGAAGAATCTTGAACAAAATGTCAAACACTCTTCAACAATATATCCTTCTGCAATCGAACCCTTTGGATAGGCTCTATTTCGTACATAATCTTTCAATCGCATAAGACCTACAACATAAATTAATTTTTAAACATAGCATAATTATGATGCTACTTTTATTAAAAATTATAGTGTATCGATCTATAGGATACATCAGCCTCTATAGCGTACCTCTCAATAGGATACATCCATCTATAATGTACCGGTCCACCAAGCTTGACTTCCGAAGCTAAGTGAATGAGTAAATGTATCATAATAGTAAAAAATCCAGGAGGAAAAATCTTTTACATATGATAAAGTGTAATAGTAATATCAACTCCAACTGATCAAGCTCTTCAGGATCAATAACTTTTGAACATAATGCCTTAAAGAATGATGATAACCGAATTATAACTGCAATAACTTGTTTAGGCACTGATGATCTTGATGCTATTGGCAAAATATCTTGCATCAATATGTGACCATTATGACTTTTGAGATTAGAAATTTTCATATCTTTAAGATGCACACACCTTGAAATGTTTGATGCATATCCATCAGGTACTTTAATATTTTTTAATACTATAAAAAAATAAATTTTTTCTTGAGGAGACATTATATAAGATGCAGGAGGCAAATAAGTTCTATCATTAGCAAGCATAATGGGATGAATCTCCGGTCGGATACCCAATTCTTTTAAATCCAATTGTGCCTTCATGTTATTTTTGGTCTTTCCATCAAGATTCAACAATGTTCCAAGTAGATTATCACAAACATTCTTCTCTACATGCATGACATCAAGATTATGCCGAATAAGATTATGTTCCCAATAAGGTAAGTCAAAGAAGATACTTCTTTTCTTCCATAAATGTTTGCTAGGCTGATTTGTACATGCTATCTGTCCATCTTCCTCTTTTTTTTTCAAAAAAATTATCTGAATCTTCAAATACCTATGCATACATATTACTAATAGTCACTTCTTGTACAATCCTTCTTGATCATTCCTTTCTCTTTTTTTAGAATACTTTGAGAATTTACCATATATGTAATTGATGGAATCCATTTGTATACGAACATTAGTTCTAGAAGGTGAAATTGGTGCACATCCCAATTCTATGGTACCATCAAATAAATCTTTCTGAAAATGAAACGAATGATTTGGTTCTAACCATCGACGATGACCCATATAACAAAATTTTTCTCCATGTTTTAACCAAAGTAAATGTGTCGAATCTGCACAACAAGGACATGCAACCCTTCCCTTTGTACTCCAGCCAGATAAATTGGCATATGTTGGAAAATCATTAATAGTCTACAACAAAACTACCCGTAGTTTAAATGTTTCACCATTTGAAGCATCAATTGCATCGACACCTTTCCATAACTATTTCAATTCCTCTATTAAAGGTTGTAGAAAAATATCAATATCATTTCTGGACCCTTATCACCTGGAATAACCATTGATAAGATAAGTGAGAATTATTTCATGCACAACTATGGTGGTAAATTGTATGGTATTGGAATAACTGGCCAAGTGCTATATGTAGAATTTAGAGTCCGAAAAGGATTGAAGCCATCTGAAGCTAAACCCAACCAAACATTACGAATATCAGAGGAAAAATCAGAATGCCTAGTATCAAATGCTTTCCATGCTAGACTATCTGCTGGATGTCTCAACATTCCATCCTTCGTACGTCCTTCATCATGCCATCTTATTAATGAAGCTGTCTTTGATGATGAATATGTTGGGGTTTAGTCCTGATGAACAGCAATGGGAATTCCTCGTACAACAAGAATCATGAATTTTAATACGATCAGGCGGTAAAGCATCAACTCTTGAATCCCTTGATCTTGGATTCAAAATATAAAAAAATAACAACTGCTTTCGCTTCCATCTGGAATTAAATCCTTCCTTACTGTTTGGAATTAATTCCTTTCCTCTTTTACTTAATTAATGCTTCCCTTCTCTTCATGCGTGAACGCTTCCCTTCACGCTCCTCCATGGTTCCTAAGAGGAGTTGACCGCCTTTGACCTTTTCTTTGAGGAAATCAATGTTTTGAAAACCAGACCGACAACGAACCGGCTTAATATTTGGGTCGTAGGTTAATCGGTTGACCGGATGAATCGGTTTGGTCGGACCGGATAATATTATAATTAAATTTTAATTTAATAATATAAAATAATAAAATATAAATATTATTTAAATAAAAATTAAAAAAAATCTAAAAACCGGGTTGAACCGATTGAAACCCGACTGATTCAATGGGGTTTTTTTTTTTTTACCGGTCATATAAAAGTCAACTTTAATAATAAAACCGGACCGGACTGATGACCGGTTCCGGGTTGGACCGGCCGATCCGGTCCGGTTTTCAAAACATTGGAGGAAATCTCATGCGGGAGCATGAGAGATTCCTTCCCTCATCGCTCCACGTCTTCCTGTGACATCTTTCTTTTTCTAGTTGAACGTGGCCTCCAGCGCTATTTCTCTTCATGCACGTCCACAAAGCAGCTTCGGTCTAGGTACGTGAAGTCCCAACGCCTCTTGGAGAGCTCCGTGCACTCACAGCCTTTGCAAAGCCATTTCTTCATAAGAAGCGAATGCAGGAAGGAAGAAGAAGAGAGAAAGAGAGAGATAAAGAAAGAGGCTGCTGCCCTGCGATGACAAAGGAATTTCTATGAGAAAGAATATGTTCTCTATTCTTTCAAACCCTAGAAACTAGAGTTTAAATACATCCATGAAACTCAATAAAAACTCCCATGGACTAACCCAATGAGATTAAACTAATCCCCAAGCCCATGTACACCCATGATTTGATTTAATCTCAACCCTTGGACTCAAACCCAGTCCAATACAAGTTAGCCCCCTGGGCCTTGATAGCACCACACCAGGCCCAACAATCTCCATCTTGGTGCTTTCAAGGCCTCAGCATGTCCACCGTGTCTATCAGCTGCAATCCTTACGAAAGCTGTCCCGTGAAAAAACCTTGGTCAATGTATTGCTGGGTTCTCCTTGGTATGTACCTTCACCATCTCCACTCCACCTTCTTCCACAAGCTTTCTGTAGTCGAAGCCCTCCTTCCGAAAGTATCCTCTGGCTACTAGTCCTGCCTTATACCTGATACCTCCATGCTCTGAAGGCCCTTTCTTGCGCTAATAAACCCATTTGCAATCAATGGGTTTCTTTCCTTGTGGCAGCTGGACCACCTGCTACGTGCTAGTCCGGTAGAGAGACTGCATCTCCTCTGCCATAGCCTGCATCTCCTACCATAGCCTGGACCAACCTATCTCTGTCATGGCTATCCTGGCTCTCCATAGCCTCCTCATAGGTGTAAGGGTCTCCATTCGATGTCATCAGAGCATATGACACCGAATCCTCGAAGCCGTATCGAACTGGTGGTCGCACGTTCCTCCTGGGCCTGTGCAGTGCAATCCCAGTATCAGTCCTCTACCCAGCTGCATCCTTCTAAGTCCTCTACTCAGCTGCAACCTACTGAACAACCTACCTTTTGACCTCTCTGTCAGTCCTCTCTACCTGAATCTCAAATCCTCCTGGTCCACTAGCAAATGGCACGACTGTGTAGGAGGTCATCTGACTAGTGTTACCATGTTCCACCTCATGTAGTCCATGCTGTGCATCTGTACCATCACTGCTCCGAAGGATAGAGCTCTCATCAAAGGTCACATCCCTGCTGATGACAACCTTTTTTCTCCAAGGGATCCCACAACCGATACCCCTTGATTCCATGTGGGTAGCCCAGGAACACCATCTTCTTAGACCTGGTCCAGTACCAACATGCACATATGTCGTGCATCCAAACACCCTCAGATGGTTCAGGCTTATTTTCCCTCCAGTCCATATCTCCTCTGGAATGCCTCCATCCAACCTGTTGTGCGGTGACCGATTGACCAAGTAGCTGGCTACATCTACTGCATCAACCCAGAACATCTTCGGAAGCCCTGTCTGTAGCCTCAAGCACCTTGCTTTTTCCAACAGTGTTCTGTTTATCCTCTCAGCCACCCCTTCTTGTTGAGAAGTTCTCATCACCGAGAAGTGTCTTTTGATGCCCCACTCCTCACGAAATCTCTGGAACTCCCTGCTGATATATTCCCCGCCACTGTTTGACCTCAGACACTTCACACTCCTACCCTTCTCCCTCTCCACCTCAGCCTTACAGATTCTGAACTTGGTGAAGACCTCTGATTTCTCCTTCATGAAGTAGATCCACTTCTTTCCTGAGAAATCATCTATCAAGGTAAAGAAGTATCTGGCCCCATTCCTTGCAGAAACCAGGGCTGGTCCCCAGACATTCATGTGTACTAACTCCAGGGGTTCTGCACTCCTAGCTGTGCTGACCAAGAACTGCGTACTCCTCTGCTTTCCCATCTGACATGGCTCATAGATCTCCATGACTCCACCACTCAGGTTCGGAAGTAGTCCTCTCTTGCTTAGTTCTTTCATCCCCTATCTCCCATGTGACCTAGGGGATAATGCCACATCCTGTACACATCCCGAGAATCCTGTTCCACAGCTGCTGCCTTAGATTTCCCTGTCACCATATAGCCCTCCAACCTGTATAAGTTGTTCTCAAGCCTTCTCACTCTCATCACACCATAGCTTCATTGGAGATGTTCAGAACTCCACTCCTGGCATGACTGCTGAAGCTGTATCCAGTCTGCTCTAGGTACCCCAGTGACACCAGATTCTTCTTGAGTTCTAGGATATGCTTCACGCTGGTAAGAGTGCGCACCATGCCATCAAACATCATCACCCTCACTGTGCCAATCCCTGCCACCTTGCAAGGGTGATCATCTCCAAGAGTCACACACCCCTCATCAACCTCTGTGTAAGTACTGAACCACGACCGGTTGGGGTGTAATGATGAGAACAGGCTGAATCCAAGGTCCACATCTTTGTACTGTGACTGTGACCATCTGATACCACCAAGAGATCATCTTCCACCTCCGGTCCTGCAACGACTCAGATCCTCCCTTTTCTCCCTTTTTCCACTTAGGACAGTCCCTTTTAAAATGTCCTACCTCATCACACTTGTAGCACTTAGCCTTCCTAGACTGTAACCGTCCTCTAGGCCTGCTTCTGTCCCGCCTCTGCCTCTACCTGACCTTTCCCTAACTGATAGACCCTCCTAGGGAATAGCTTCCTTGGTCATCCTCTCCTCTGCTCATTTGTCCGAAGTACCGAGATAATATCTTCATAGAATAATGTCTCCTTCCCGTAGAGCAGCGTCAAGACCAATGAGTCATGTGATATGGGCAACAAACACAATAGCAAAAGTGTCTTATCTTCCTCCTCCATCTTTGACCCCGACATTCAGCAATTCATTGCTTACCTGTCGAACACAAGGATGTGGCCCAGCACATCTCCACCTTCTGACATCCGAAGGCTGTAGAGCGCTTCTTCAACATCAACTTGTTGCACATATTCTTCCCCATATAGAGGGCTTGCAACTTCGACCAAAGTCCTTCGGGGACTTCTCCTCCAGCACTGAATAAAGGACTGAATCCGTTAGACATCCCCTGGTAATTGAACATGCCTTCTTCTCCAACAACATCCACTGCTTATCTGTCATCCCATCTGGTCTTTCCTCCAAAGCCGGATCTAAACCCTGTTGCACAAGAAGATCCTCAACCCGGACTTTCCACATGGAGAAACTTTCCTTCCCATCAAACTTTTCAAAATCTATTTTTATGCTACTACCCATGGCAAGATGTCAACCAAAATAAAAATAGCACAAAAATAAATTTTAGAAAATTAAGAAGTACCTTGATGGATCTTGTTGAAATTGTTTCAACCCTTTGAAGATCTCCAAACAACTTATTCTTTTTCTTGATCCAGGCTTTAAGATCTCCAAATAACTTCTTCTGTTTCTGAACCAACCAGGCTTGTTCCTGAACCAGGCTATAAGATCTCCAAACAACAAGAAGCCAACCAGGCTCATTCATGAACTAGGCTATAAGATCTCTAAACAACTTCTTCTTGTTTCTGAACCTGGCTCTGATACCACTTATTTGGGTTTAGTCCTAATGAACAATTGTGGGATTCCTCGTCGAACAAGAACCAAGAATTTTAATACGATCAGCTTCGTTACAGTAGTAAAGCATCTACTCTTGAATCCCTTGATCTTAGATTCAAAATATAAAAAATATAACAGCCGCTTTTGCTTCTATCTAAAATTAATTCCTTCTTTACTGTTTGGAATTAATTCCTTCCCTCTTTTACTCACGCTCCTCCGAAATTAATTAATGCTTCCTTTTTCTTCACGCGTGAACGCTTCCCTTCACGCTCCTCCACGGTTCCTAAGAGGAGTTGACTAGGGGTGCAACTCGGGCTCATAAAACTCGGGTTTCCCTCAACCCTAACCCTAACCCTATTTATAAAATGTCAACCCTAACCCTAACCCTAACCCTATTTGTAAAACCTCAACCCTAACCCTATTTTTAAAAATCGGGTTCGGGTTGAGTTTCGGGTTGGAATTCGGGTTGATAGAAAAAAAAATATATATGACAATCTGAAACAAACAAGCTTAACATTGCACAAATAAGCTAAAGTTTGAAACAAATAAGCTTTATATTGTACAAACAAGCTGAAGTTTGAAACAAACAAGCTTCATATTTCAAATTATATGTCTAAAAATATACATCTTTTACATGAGACTAAACAAAAAAAGTACATTCTTAAACCAAAACATATTCAAAGTAATTCAAATGTTGCATAACATTTAATAGCCACTATATGCATTGATGAAGTCACATTTATCCTTCGGAAGCAGAAAATATTGAAACGATATAAAGAGCCAGTTAGAAGACCACATAAGTCTGGTATGAGAGATCTTTTCCAAGTAGCGAGACTGCATTCGACATCCAAAGCTCTCTGATTTTTTACTCATCACCCCTTTCCTAGATGTTTTAGTTTTCTGCTCATCGCCTCTTCTCAGATGCTTTCATAAAATTTTGGCAAACTTCATATTAGAAGTTACAAATGTCTCAAAGAAGATAATTAAAAAAATAAAGATACTAGTTTGGCCCACCAACATTACATGATAAAATGCAATGGTTAAAGGTATATTGCTCATTTTAAAAGGTAATGAAGATTCTGATGGAATGTTCATACCAAGAATCATCACTTCTATAAAACTATTGTCAGCTCTACATACTTTAAACCTAACAAACAAGGCTAAATCATCACTTCCACAATACCAGTGGGCCTGCTGCTTGTGGCTTTGCGGGTTCGGGTTTTCTCGGGTTCGGGTTGACTGCAACCCTAACCCGGCCCAAGTTGCAAATCGGTCCGGGTTCAACCCGGATCCTTCAGGTTCGGGTTAAGCAAATTAGAGTTTGAGTACTGCTGCAAATCGGGTTCTGCGGGCCGGGTTCGGGTTGAACCCGGCCCAAGTTGTACCCCTAGAGTTGACCCCCTTTCACCTTTTCTTTGAGGAAATATCACGCGCTCCTCCGGAATTAATTAATTCTTCCCTTTTCTTCACGCGTGAACGCTTCCCTTCACGCTCCTCCACGGTTCCTAAGAGGAATTGACTGCCTTTGACCTTTTCTTTGAGGAAATCTCATGCAGGAGCGTGAGAGAATCCTTCCCTCACTGCTCCACGTCTTTCCGTCATCCTTTTTCTAGTTGAACGTGGCCTTCAGCGCTATTCCTTTTCACGCACGTCCACAAAGCAGCTTCGATCTAGGTACGTAAAGTCCCAACGCCACTTGAAGAGCTCCATGCACTCACAGCTTTTGCAAAGCTGTTTCTTCACAAGAAGCAAGAGAAAGAGAGAGATAAGGAAATAGGTTGCCGTCCTGCGATGACAAGGAATTTCTGAGAGAAAAAAATATGTTCTTTATTCTTTCAAACACTAGAAACTAGAGTTTAAATACATCCATGAAGTGGGCCAGGCCTAGACTCAACAAAAACTCCCAATGACTAATCCAATGAGATTAAACTAAACCCCAAGCCCATGTACACCAATGACTTGATTTAATCTCAACCCTTGGACTCAAACCCAGCCCAATACAAGTTAGCCCCCTGGGCCTTGATAGCACCACACCAGGCCCAACAATCTTCACTTTGGTGCTTTCAAGGCCTCAGCATGTCCACCGTGTCTATCAGCTGCAATCCCTACGAAAGCTGTCATGTAAAAAAACCTTGGTCAATGTATTGCTGGGTTCTTCTTGGTATGTACCTTCACCAGCTCCACTCCACCTTCTTCCACAAGCACTTTGTAGTCGAAGCCCTCCTTCAGAAAGTATCCTCTAGCAACTAGTCCTACCTTGTACCTGATACCTTCTTACTCTGAAGGCCCTTTTTTACGCTGATAAACTCATTTGCAATCAATGGGTTTCTTTCCTTTTGACAGCTGGACCACCTGCCACGTGCTAGTCCTGTAAAGAGACTGCATCTCCTCTGCAATAGCCAGCATCTCTTACCATAGCCTGGACCCACCTATCTCTATCCTGGCTGTCCTGACTCTTCACAACCTCCTCATAGGTATAAGGGTCTCCATTCGATGTTATCAGGGCATATGACACTGAATCTTCGAAACCGTATCGAACTGGTGGTCGCACGTTCCTCCTGGCCTGTGCATTGCAATCCCAGTATCAGTCCCCTGCCCAACTGCATCCTTTTGAGTCCTCTGCTAAGTTACATCCTACTAAACTTCCTAGCTTTTGACCCTCTGTTAGTCCTCTCCACCTGAATCTCAAATCCTCCTGGTCCACTAGCAAATGGCACGACTGTGTATGAGGTTATCTGACTAGTGTTACCATGTTTCACCTCCTGTAGTCCCTGTTGTGCATCTGTACCATCTCTGCTCTGAAGGATAGAGCTCTCATCAAAGGTCACATCCCTGCTGATGACAACCTTTTTTCTCCAAGGGATCCCACAACCGATACCCCTTGATTCCATGAAGGTAGCCCAAGAACACCATCTTCTTACACCTGGCGTCCAACTTACTCTGCTCTCCAGCACCAACATGCACATATGCCGTGCATCCAAACATCCTCAGATGGTTCAGGCTTATCTTCCCTCCAGACCATATCTCCTCTGGAATGCCTTCATCCAACCTGGTGTGCGGTGACCGATTGACCAAGTAGCTGGCTACATCTACTGCGTCAACCCATAACATCTTCGAAAGCCCTGTCTGTAGCCTCAAGCACCTTGCTTTTTCCAACAGTGTTTTGTTTATCCTCTCAGTCACCCCTTCTTGTTGAGAAGTTCCCATCACCGAGAAGTGCCTTTTGATGCCCCATTCCTCACAAAATCTCTGGAACTCCCTGCTGGTATATTCTCTGCCACTGTTTGACCTCAGACACTTCACACTCCTTCCCTTCTCCCTCTCCACCTCAGCCTTACAGATTCTGAACTTGGTGAAGACCTCTGATTTCTCCTTCATGAAGTAGATCCACTGCTTTCCTGAGAAATCATATATCTAGGTAACGAAGTATCTGGCCCCATTCCTTGCAGAAACCGGGGCTGGTCCCCAGATATTCATGTGTACTAACTCCAGGGGTTCTGCACTCCTAGTTGTGCTGACCAAGAACTGCGTACTCCTTTGCTTCCCCATCTGACATGGCTCATAGATCTCCATGACTCCACCACTCAGGTCCGGAAGTAGTCCTCTCTTGCTTAGTTCTTTCATCCCCTTATCTCCCATATGGCCTAGGCGGTAATGCCACATCCTGTACACATCCCGAGAATCCTGTTCCACAGCTGCTGCCTTAGATTTCCCTGTCACCATAGAGCCCTCCAACCTATATAAGTTGTTCTCCAGCCTTCTCCCTCTCATCACCACCATAGCTTCATTGGAGATGTTCAGAACTCCACTCCTGGCATGACTGCTGAAGCTGTATCCAGTCTGCTCCAGGTACCCCAGTGACACCAGATTCTTCTTGAGTTCTAGGATATGCTTCACGCTGGTAAGAGTGCGCACCATGCCATCAAACATCATCTCCCTCATGTGCCAATCCCTGCCACCTTGCAAGGGTGATCATCTCCAAGAGTCACACATCCCTCATCAACCTCTGTGTAAGTACTGAACCACGATCTGTTGGGAGTGTAATGATGAGAACAGACTGAATCCAAGGTCCACATCCACATCTTCGTACAGTGACTGTGACCATTTGATACCACCAAGAGATCATCCTCCACCTCCAGTCCTGCAACTATACTGACAGACTCAGATCCTCCCTTTTCTCCATTTTTTCACTTAGGACAGTCCCTTTTAAAATGTCCTACCTTATCACACTTGAAGCACTTAGCCTTCCTAGACTGCAGCCATCCTCTAGGCCTACTTTGTCCCTGCCTCTGCCTCTGCCTGACCTTTCCCCAACTGATAGACCCTCCAGGGCTTCTGACATCCGAAGGCTGTAGAAGCGCTTCTACAACATCAACTTGTTGCACATATTCTTCCCCATATAGAGGGCTTGCAACTTTGACCAAAGTTCCTTCGGGGACTTCTCCTCCAGCACTGAATAAAGGACTGAATCCGTTAGACATCACCTGGTAATTGAACATGCCTTCTTCTCCAACAACATCCACTGCTTATCTGTCATCCCATCTGGTCTTTCCTCCAAAGCCGGATCTAAACCCTGTTGCACAAGAAGATCCTCAACCGGACTTTCCACATGGAGAAACTTTCCTTCCCATCAAACTTTTCAAAATCTATTTTTATGCTACTACCCATGGCAAGATGTCAACCAAAATAAAAATAGCACAAAAATAAATTTTAGAAAATTAAGAAGTACCTTGATGGATCTTGTTGAAATTGTTTCAACCCTTTGAAGATCTCCAAACAACTTATTCTTTTTCTTGATCCAGGCTTTAAGATCTCCAAATAACTTCTTCTTGTTTCTGAACCAACCAGGCTTGTTCCTGAACCAGGCTATAAGATCTCCAAACAACAAGAAGCCAACCAGGCTCGTTCATGAACCAGGCTATAAGATCTCCAAATAACTTCTTCTTGTTTCTGAACCTGGCTCTGATACCACTTATTGGGTTTAGTCCTAATGAACAATTGTGGGATTCCTCGTCGAACAAGAACCAAGAATTTTAATACGATCAGCTTCGTTACAGTAGTAAAGCATCTACTCTTGAATCCCTTGATCTTGGATTCAAAATATAAAAAATATAACAGCCGCTTTTGCTTCTATCTAAAATTAATTCCTTCTTTACTGTTTGGAATTAATTCCTTCCCTCTTTTACTCACGCTCCTCCGAAATAATTAATGCTTCCTTTTTCTTCACGCGTGAACGCTCCCTTCACGCTCCTCCACGGTTCCTAAGAGGAGTTGACTAGGGGTGCAACTCGGGCTCATGAACTCGGGTTTCCCTCAACCCTAACCCTAACCCTATTTATAAAATGTCAACCCTAACCCTAACCCTAACCCTATTTGTAAAACCTCAACCCTAACCCTATTTTTAAAAATCGGGTTCGGGTTGAGTTTCGGGTTGGAATTCGGGTTGATAGAAAAAAAAATATATATGACAATCTGAAACAAACAAGCTTAACATTGCACAAATAAGCTAAAGTTTGAAACAAATAAGCTTTATATTGTACAAACAAGCTGAAGTTTGAAACAAACAAGCTTTATATTTCAAATTATATATCTAAAAATATACATATTTTACATAAAACAAAAAAAAAAAAAAGTACATTCTTAAACCAAAACATATTCAAAGTAATTCAAATGTTGCATAACATTTCAATAGCCACCATATGCATTGATGA